>JAIGNX010000016.1:0-235880 GCA_020011015.1 Cutaneotrichosporon dermatis
ACCCCCTAACCCCCTAACCCCCTAACCCCCTAACCCCCTAACCCCCTAACCCCCTAACCCCCTAACCCCCTAACCCCCTAACCCCCTAACCCCCTAACCCCTAACCCCCTAACCCCCTAACCCCCTAACCCCCTAACCCCTAACCCCTAACCCTAACCCTAAACCCCCTAACTCCATTCTGCCAACCAACGACATGCGCGTCTACCTGTGCCTCCTACTCGCAACGCTAGCAGCGGCGCTGCCCCACCAACGGGCAGACTCGCCCACTCTCGCCATTTCGCCCACCCCGCAGAAGGTCACTGTGTGGGAGGAGACATACCCCGTGCGCAATCGCGCGCAGATTGTTACCGACACCGGAAGCGATAAGGCTGCGATCGACGCTGTCACAGCCCTTCTGCAGAAGCATGGCGCGAAGAAGATCAGTCAGGTGGACCCTGGCTCGGAGGCCAAGGGCAACGGAATCACGACCGTGCGGATCGGCTCCGGCAACCGTACAGACATCCACAATGGGCTTCGCGGTGCAGCGAACGTTCCTGCACAGGCCGAGGGATATGCGCTCGTTGTGAACGGTAATGGTGTCACGATTGGCGGCACCGATGGCGCTGGGCAGTTCTACGGCGTCCAGACTCTGGCCCAACTTTTCTCGCCTGGCAAACCGGGCTCCTCGATCACGCACATCTACATCGAGGACTACCCCCTTATGCCCCTTCGCGGGACGATCGAGGGCTTCTACGGCGAGCCATGGACAGACCAAGCCCGGCTTGACCACCTCGACTGGCTAGCCACGGTCAAGGCCAACACCTATGTCTACACACCCAAGGACGACCCGTACCTCAGGGCTGAGTGGCGCGACCTCTACCCAGCCGACCGCCTCGAAGGCCTCAAGAAGCTGGTCGAACGCGCCTCTGCAAACCACGTCCACTTCACCTACGCTGTCTCTCCTGGTGTCTCGGTTTGCTTCTCGGACCAGGCCGACCGCGACACGATGCTCGCCAAGCTGCAGCAGTGTACGACCTCGGGGCTCGTGCGTTCTCCATCCCCTTTGACGACATTTCGTACACCAAGTGGAACTGCGAGCTTGACCAGACCACGTACGGCGCCCCGGGCCAAGGTGCTGCCGGCAACGCCCAGGTCGACTTCCTCAACTACGTGCAGAAGCAGTTTATCGAGACGCACGAAGGGTCTTTCCCCTTGCAGACCGTCCCGACCGAGTACAGCGACCTCAACGACACACCCTACAAGACGGCGATCCGGGAGAAGCTCGACCCCAACGTCATCGTTCAGTGGACTGGCACAGAGGTTGTGCCTCCGTACATCAAGAATGTGGACGCCCAGGCCTGTGCAAAGAACTTTGGCCGCAAGGTTTTCCTCTGGGACAACTACCCGGTCAATGACTGGGACGACACTCGTGGACGGCTGCTCCTCGCGCCTTACAAGTACCGCGACGCAGGACTGCATGACCATCTCCAGGGCATTGTCGGCAATCCCATGAACCAGGCCCACGCATCTCGCGTCGCGCTGTTCAGTATCGCCGCTTTCGCTTGGAACGACCAGGCTTTCGACGCCGAGGCCAGCTGGCGCGCTAGCATGAACGACCTTGCTTCCGGAGACAGGGTTACGGCCGAAGCCCTCCTTGTGCTGGGCGACATGGAGCACGAAGCCCCCATCTTCGGGCCCAACCCGTGGCAACCTCCCGCGCCGGTGCTTGCCTCCAAAATCCTGCGAGTCAATGGCACCGGACACAACGCCCGCGACCTGGTCGACCTCGCTGGTTACGCTCAGTACATCGCCTCTGCGCCTGCGACCATTCGCGCCGGCCCGGTGCCGGCCGGCTTCCTTGTTGATGTCGAGCCTTGGCTCAAAGGCATGGAGCTGTGGGGCTCTGCTCTTACAAAGTCTGTGTACGCCCAGCAAGCTCTGGACCGGTACGACGGCAACGCCGCGCGGAACTACGTCGCCGAGGCACAGAAGGATGTTGCTGCAGCCAAGCAGCTGCAGGTGACGCCCAAGGTCAATCGCTGGAGCTCGCACGTTCCCGTTCTGGCGAACGGCGTGATGGACCGGTACATCGACTACGTGGCCAATCTTGCCAACAGATAAGTGGCTACTGATCATCTTGAGCTCGTACGCTGGAAGGAATCCGTAGTAAGAAGATTCCGTAGTAAGAAGATTCCGTAGTAAGAAGAATAAGATGAAGCACCACGTACTTCCCAGGTATCAGTTGTGCAATGGACGACAGCTGCCTGCCATGGAGACGTTGATTACAGAGCTGACATGTAGTGGCAACGGACGCCATTGAGCATTCCGATTGGCATCTCGCCACTATCGCACAGTATCACTACTACCTATTACGTAGCATTACTGCCCCCTATGCCGGGTCTCCCGGCCAACCTCGGACGGCAGCCACCTCTCGGCGGGCAGGACTCGTCGGGTGGTGGAGGGTACTCCGGCAGGGTGGATGGTTCCAACCCAAACGCGAGAGCCGACACGTCTGTCTCCTCCCGATGCCAACCTCGCGCAAAGCAACCCTTACACATGGCGTACGCCTGATTCACAGCCCCGGGTCCAGTACCATCACCAGGCTGAGGCTCTCGTCGCTGGAACGTATGATCTGGGATGTAGTCGAGCGTGTTCCGGAATATACTGTCGGGATAGCGCGGAAGACATAGTGCGTTCAGCGGTGGTGCCCATGCTGCTACCACCTCGGTGTGGCCTTTGCGCACCTTACACACAGTGCCCGTTACAATGGACGTAAAGATGGGCCGATGAGTTTCCAAGACGTATGGCGTCGCGGCTTGGAACTCTGCGTACGAATGAAAGACCATTGCCGTGGGGGCTGCCACAGGGGGTGCCGGGGGCATGTATTCAGAGTTGATGGCGTCAAGGATTGTTCGGACCACGATGTGGATGAGTGATGCTGGGATGATGCCGCAAGAGCTGTACAAAGCAGTTGGGAGATACGAACGGGCGCAGGACTCTGGGTCACGTGGGTGTCATCATCTACCAACCCGCCATGGACAGACCATCTCGGCACAAGCTTTCATCTTTGCTCATCATGTGCCATAAGGCAATCAGTAGGACGCCCCAAGTTGGGCCTGCGCAAGATAGGCTGCGTAACGGCATGTGCGCGGACACTACTTGTAAGGTCCAACGGTCTAGTAAGTCAGCTGCGATGAATGTAACGCGAAGATGACCATTAAAGCCTCCCGAAACCCTCTCTTGAGATCATAGTGCAGAAGTACGAACAGTCCCGCAAAGGAACCAGTCTAAACAGAGGCACAACGCTATCTCAGTTGCAATGATTGCCGCAACTACTACATCCAAAGATCAACTCAACTGGTGCCGTCATCACGACCACGTCAACTGATCAACTGATGACTCGGATTACACTCACTAGTAGTTCCTCACCGATGAAATGAAACTCTAAGAGGTGTGGATGCGGTTGACGTACGGCTGATGGTGGCCGTAGCATCACATGGTATTGTATATAAGACCAGCTGGCTTGCCCTTCTGCTCCTCATCGCGCCATCAGTACGACCTCTCTGTCGCCTCTTTATCAATATGGCTAAGCTAGCTACGATCCTTCTCTTCGTCGCGTTGGCGTCCCAAACGAATCTAAGTGTGGGAGCCTCTCCGATCGACATCCGAACCACGACTTCCGAACCCGCCGACCGCTGGCGGGTGTACATGGCCAAAGCCATGGGCCGTACGAAAGAGATATTCGACGTCACTGCTCAACCGGAAGAGTTTGGCAGCCTTGCAGAAGCCAACGACCTCTCCCCCAAGCACGCCGGTATTAACCTCGTTATCGCACACCATAAGTGGGCGCTGGCAGTGGGCAGCACCGTCTACGCCTTTGCTAGCGACGAGTTTAACCACACGATTAGCAGCGCGGTGGCTGCAGGCTCAGTCGTTGGTGCCAAACGCAACGCGCCGAGAGGCGATGTCTCGCCGGTAACTAAACGCGACCATCCCTTCTCGTGGTTCCGACCTGACTGCACTCCTGGGTACCCCTGTGACGGGTACGATGATGACGACTGTCTCCCGTACAACTGCTCGACTTGCGTGGTGGAAGTTGACGTTCCCAATCCCCGAATGTACTGTAAACACAACGCCTACTAGCCAGTCTTGGTGCGACCCTCCGAGGTTGTGGCCGTTTGATGAATCATGTGCGCCGCTGCAAGGAGTTCAAGTGGAGCCACAGTGAAGCCAGGGAGGGAATCCAATGCGGAGTGGGACGAAAGTGGACTGCAGGTATCCAGAGATCAGTACAGCGCGACAGATGTCATTCAGCAGGGTGCCACTCGGACGTAACGCAATGCAATGCCATCTGACCCGTCTTGCCCCCCCGGTTGAGTTTGTCTGACAATAAACAACAACTCCACATTCATATCCTTCTGTACAATACTCATCCCGCTTGACAGCCCCTACTCGCAAGTCTTGACCTCGTAGTCAACGGTCTTGTTACCGTGGCCAATCTTGGGCTTGAAGTCGAGGTACACGAGCTGATGTGTGAGCATGAGTGACAAACACCTCGACAGGGTAACAATGTCGCGCGCCATTGTAAGGCAACTCACCTCGCCCTTCTTGGGAGTCCACTGGCCGTTGGTGTCGCGGTAGTAGACAATCTCGTTGCTGCCAGCGTCCCTGAACTCGGCGGTGGTGTGCGAGAGCGCGCCATCGGTCGACCACTTGATCTCGTAGCAGGTCGACTTGTGGACGAGGAATGGAGTGGTGCAGCGCTTGTTACCATCCTTGTCCACACAATGCTCGACGGCGTAGTCCATCACCGAGCCCGACGAAATGACGGAAGCTGATCCGTTAGCCGTTGGGGCGACCGTGGCGAGCGTTCGCAAAAGACTCACGCTTGAAGAGCCCGGTAAGCGACAGGGCGCCGATGATAGCGTTCTGGACGTTGGGAATGTACATGGCGATGTTATGGGAAGAGGGGAGAGGTGGGGAGAGAGGAACGTTCGATGGGACTGCGGTAGTGTATATAGGCCCCTCGTTCTCAACGGTTTGCAAGCTCCGTCCATGGCCGGTTCAGCCTGTATGGCTCCATCCACGACGTCATTATGGTTCACATGTGTTGTACTAGCAGCTAGGCAAAGCAAGCTATCGAAGTTGCCGTTCGGGTGGCCATTCCCCCTGGACGGGACGAGTGAATGATGGCAGACTGCATCCAGACCATCCTGACGTCATCATCACCCCAGTGGCCATAGCTCTTGCTGCAACAAGCCTAGAAACCGGTTTGGAGGCCGATGACGCGTCCTTGCCGTGCGAGGATGCCGACGTGGGGGGCTGCGCATATCCCGTCCTCAACTTGGCAACTGGCGATCAGCACGCACCCCTTGTACAAATCCAGCCTCATAACTGGATCGACATCGGCTGTGTAGTTGGTCTGAAGTCGAAAGTGCACACGGTAACGGCAAGTTGGCATTTGTACAAGTGTTTGGACATGTTGGAAGGCAGCTTCGAACGGACAATTCCATGTAGGTATGGGTGGAGAAAGGGGGGCAACGTCAGTGGGAACTTGGACAACGGCATGCAGCGCGCCAAACGTTCAGACAAACACGTTCGTGGCACACAGTTCCTGCCATCACTGCCTGCCATCACTGCGGCACTGAGTGAAAGCGCCTGTTCATCTATGGCATCTCGTACCTACGCTTTGCGTCACAGCTTCTGTACCTCGCTTGCAAACATGAAGCAGTCTGCGGTGAGGAGACATAGACGCAGCCCTACGCTCCGCGTAGGCCGGAGCAGCAAGCGCGTAGAGGGGCTACCCCGGGTAAGCTCGTGCCAGGATGCTCAGGCTTGCTTCTTAGCGAGCTCAAGCACTTGTTGTTTGCCATGTATTCCCACATATGCATATAATGTACACCACGTAGCGGAAACCAACACTACACACTGAGCATTCGTGTGACGAAGCACAACCAATCCCACGTCCCTTCCACGGGCACCGCTCACACTCTACCTGCTCTACCCATTCTAACCTAATACTGGTAACGGAAGTTGGGGTCGTTCTCGATGACAGTCTTCCCAGCGTCGGCCTGCTTGTTCCGCCAGATGAAGAAGAAACGGAGACCGATCACGGAGATGACCTGGAAGACGTTGAATCCAACGGTTGCCCAGACGCCAGTGGGGTATCCTTGCTTGGCCTCCTTGTCCATGAAGAGAACAGACGCCAGAATACCACCAACACCACCAGCAGCGACGATGATGGCAGATGTGAAGCCGCGCTTGGACTGCGTGCGAATAGAGGTCTGAGCCCACGAAATGATTAGGCCGATGTTGCCGTTGCATCCGCCGACAGCGAGGAAAGTGCCGATGTAGCGGCCCGCCTTGGCCGACTCGGGAAGCTGCGAGTACAGGCAAGTGCCAACGATGACCTGGGCACAGCCGCACAGAATCATCCAGGCGCGGCAGTGCTTGACCTTGTCGGCGACGAAGGCCTGTCCCATAGCTGGAACGATTGCCCAGACGTACGGCGGCGCGAGAAGGACCTGGCTCATAGTCTGATCGAAGCCCATGGACTTGAGGATACGAGGGAGGAAGTAGGCCATCGAGTAGGAGGCAAGCGTGGAGATGCAGAACCAGATGGCGAAGAGCCAGATCTTGGGCTCAAGCAAGTAGGAAATGAACTTGGCCTTGGTCATGGGGTCGGCCACAGAGTCGCCGCGGTCGCGTTGGATGCGAGTTTGAACCAGCTCCTTCTGTTCCGGCGTAAGGAATGTGGACCGGTCTGGGAAGTCGACGATGAGAATGAAGCCCATGATGGCGATGCAGACTGTGAGAACGCCCTCAATGATGAAAATCCATCGCCACTAGAGAGTTAGTTGAGTCATCTGAAATTAACTTACGCCGCTGAGTCCTCGAATGCCGTGCATCATCGAGATTCCATAACCGAGGAGGTTTCCAAGGCCGCCGACAGCAATGGAGGTGATGTAGAAGGCGGCGCTGCGTCGTGCCATTTGCTTGCGAGGGTACCAGCACGCGATCAGGTACGAAGCTCCCGGGAACAGACATGACTCGAACATGCCCAGAATCGCACGCATAGCAGCCATAGCAGACCAGTTGTTCGAGAAACCGAGACCGATAGTCACGACACCCCATAGGAATGTAGCTCCACCGAGCCACCACCGAGGGCCGAAACGGCGCAAACCGAGCTGTGACTAATGCGTTAGATAATCTTCTTCGCCACTAACTCACTGGAATCTCAAAGATGATGTAGGTGGGGAAGAACATGAGCGTGATGATGTTGTAGCGGTCGGTACCGAGCTGGAGCTCCTTCTGCATGGCCTCATTGTTGGCTGCACGGGCGAGCGAAACGTTCTTCCGGTCGATAGACGAGATACAGTACATGGCGATGAGAGGGGGGATGAGTCGCCAGTCAACCTTGCGCATGGCCTTCTTGACAAACGCCGGGTCGTATCCATGGTCAATGTTGCCATCGAGCTCCGAGTACTCGTTGCCACTCTCGGCCGTCTTGCCGTCTACCGGGTACTCGTACTGGGCAACATCGGCCTTCTCGTCGATGGAGCCCGAGCTGGGAGAGCTCGCTGTTCGGTTGTGGTCGAAAGTCTTCTGCGACATGGTGAAGTGTGTAGATCGCCTGCCGAGGGAGGAACAGGAAAGAGACGTCTTGTGATACCCCACTCTCTCCCCTTATGTAGTACAATCGCATCCTCGCTGGCCCCGAAATCCGTTCTGATGGGTTTGGTTGCTACGGCACATCCGGCATGACGGCGCCGGCTGCAGCAGCCGTTCCACTCGTGTGTCGTGTGGGGCTCAGAGCTTGTTCCAACCCCGGCTTTGGAGGTTCCGGCATCTCGGATTCTATATCCTGATCGAAGCCCGGACCGAACCCCGCCGCAAATGAGAAATCGACGTGCATACTCTCAACATCGCGATCCCGTCGTAACCGCGGTAGCGTTGGAGCTGGACTGGACTCGTGAGATCTGGACGCCCAGGTGGAGGCCCACATGGAGAGCCAAGACAATGTCACCCCACCTCCGCCCCCGCCGATTACCCTGGTCCCTGCCAAGAGTGGGCTAAAACTGGATGACCCTGAGAATCACGCCGAGGCTTGCGCCGAACCCCGCACAGGCGCAGTTGGCACCCAATACCTGTCAACGTCAACATGAACGTTAAAGCCCACCACTGTATTGAGTTCCTGATGCCGGATTACGACAATAGGACGCCCTTGGGGCTACTGGAACGGTATTCGACGGTCCGTCTCGGTAGTGGAGCACAAGAAAACCGACAGAGCTGCCGAAAGAGCAACCGAACGGCACAACGACTCACCGAGCCAATGGCAACGGACTACTCCCCACCGTTTACCCGTGGACCTCACCCCAACAACGACACCCACGTATTCGGAGAGGGGGCCATTCCAATACCGAAGTCCTATTAATCAAGGGACCAATCTCCATTATGCTCTGCCCCTTTATTACATGTAGCATTACGATAATGGTTCCGCTAATGAAGCACGATCGATCAACTAAATATTCCAAACGTACCCTCAATAATAATACTATGGGATAAGAATTTATCTCTCGATTTCTGCAGCTACAGAAGTATCTTGCTTTAGATTACCCGAATTGCCATTGCGTTCCTACGTAGCGGTACTGAGTCCAGGCTTTGCTGTTGCAGAGTCGGCCTGGAACTCCCGCGAACGTTCGCGGGAGGACTACCTAGTGCTTATTATGCATGCGTAAGGCTCAGCATCCGGGAAACATTGTCTTTGTGCGCTTGGGTTAGATCGCAATCTAAACTCATAAAGCCGCGGCACCGAACGTTTTGCCGCGCCGAAGTGCACACGACATATTCGGAGCTTGGCCATCGTTGTGGGGCAAGGCTCATGGTGGAGGTGTTACCACGCTTCCACGCGTATGGGTGGCCAATGTCTGTCCTCCTGAAAGCTCCCACGCCCGTGTACATCTCACATCAGGGTATCGACCCTTCTCAGATAGCAGACAGTTGGATAGATAGCTGACCCATTAAAGGGTCGTAATTGACCGTTCGGTGCCAGGTCAATTGGCTTAGTGTTCGCCTACAGTAATCGAGTTCAGAGGCTTCCTTAGCGTGCTAATCGATCAATGGCGTGCCCGTGTCGACTATAAAGTGACTGAGGCAGCCATCATTCGGATGTCAGTAGAGTGAGCTTCTTGGCTAACACACTCTATTGGCGAGTCGCCTAATCGCACCAACGTGGTACCGGGCCGGGTTCGCCGAGCAGTGACGGCCCACGTTTTGCACAAGACCTCCGATATAGCACAGTACTCTGGCTACACTTCCACCGCCAAGCGATTGCCCTTCTCGTCCCTGAGCAACGATCAAAGGTCCGGTCAGCTATCACTTTGGTTCGATTTGGTGATCCAATACAATGCACGGTGCAAACAGACGCCCTCCACGGACTTGCATCGACGTCCGTGTCCGGACGATCTCCCAAGATGGCGGTAAGGGCTCTTAAAGCGATGCCACATCGCATCAACATGACCATCAGAGTTCCTAAAGCAATGCCACTCTGCACCTTCCCGCCGTCCATCGGCCGCCGGTTGTGCAGTACGGTCATGAGCTCAGTCTCGGTCAATAATACTGACACACCCTGAGAAAGCTCGCGCCGTGTCATCAGCTTTTCTTGTAACTTCTTCAGAGATGATCAATAGCCTCTTGCCGTCCCTTCAGCTGGAATCACTTCAACTGAAGTTACTTGCCACTATGCGCTGAGAGTTGCGTCGGGAGGACGGTGCGCAGATCCAGCACACACAACGGGGCCCAAACAGCGGACCAGGCGAGAGACCGGGTGAGAGTTGTTTGAGCAACGGCTGCTTGTACGCAGCTTTGAATGCCGACATTCACGGACGGGAAGACCGATCCATCTCGGCATTTCCGACTCCGAGGGCCCAGCCCGGACGGAGAGGATCTTAAATTCAAGCCCCCAACGACCCGGGTTTCTCGACATTCCCGTCCCGCTCTCTCGTGAGGAGCACAGCTTTACGCACCCAGATCCGCATCGTGATGAAGGCAGCTGACAATTTAAACCGAGATATGACTCTGCAATCACCATCTCCACTAACTACCCCTTCTTTTGGGACACACACGACATGAGCAAACGCGACGCTCGAGATGCGGAGCGCAGCGAAGAGGAGATTCCCTCTTACGAACAGCTGAACCAGCAACACCCGGAACTCTTCGACCACGAGCAAGCAGGCGTCGGTGAGTCCTGGGCAGACTGTGTTGCTGACCTTGCCAGACTTTGCGGAGCTTGAGGTATCGGCCCAAGATGCCAACACCGTAGCCCGCGTCGCAGAAGATGGCAAGATTGACATGTGGCTGGATGTCAAGAAACCTCTCCCGCCCTTACCCTCCGTGAAAGTTTCCCGCCCCGTGCCCAAACTGTCGCTGCAGCAGTTCCAAGACACTGATTGCCCTCCTCTGAACATTGTCATCTTCGTCGTCGGCTCGCGAGGTGAGTAACAGATGCAAGCCGTGCTAATGACAGGCGACGTTCAGCCCTACCTTGCCCTCGCCCTCCGCCTTATCCAGTCCGCCGGACATCGCGTCCGACTCGCAACGCACAGTGCGTTCAAGGACCTTGTTCTCGGTGGTAATCAGCATCTACGATCCACAAAATTCGGCGACTTGTCGGGCCATCTCGAGTTCTTCGACGTGGGAGGCGATCCAAAGGAGCTCATGGCGTTCATGGTCAAGAGTAGGTTGTGCGGCGCCGTTCTGTGCTCATGCTGCAGATCCGGGACTGATCCCCGGCTTCGAGTCGTTGACCAACGGTGATATCACGTCCAAGCGCCGTATGGTTGGCGTGATGCTGGAGGGATTCTACCACTCGTGCTTCCAGAACGACCAACAGAGCGACACCCCGTTCGCCGCGGACGTCATTATCTCCAATCCCCCAGCATTCGCACACGTTCATGTTGCTGAAGCGCTTGGTCTCCCACTCATCATGTCCTTCAGTGAGTGTCAATGCTGCGACTCAGCGACTTACCTCAGCCATGCCGTGGTCTCCCACAGAGCTGTTTGCCCATCCCCTGGTCAACGTTCAGCGCTCAAACGCCGGACCTAAGGCAACAAACTACCTCAGTTACGCTCTTGCTGACACTTTGTGAGTCCATAGATCGATTGCGCTGATGGCAGGATGTGGCAAGGTCTAGGCGACATTGTCAATCGTTTCCGAGTGAAGGCACTGGGTCTCATGCCTCTGTCTGCCCTCACGGGGCCTATGGCCATCGAGAGGCTTCGCCTTCCAGTTCTGTACGGCTGGAGCTCTGCTCTCCTACCCAAGCCCGATGAGTGGAGAGAGAACATTGGTGCGTTCGCGTCCAAGATACCGCCCGCTGATGCAGACGTTGTGGGATTCCTTACCATGCCAACGACCGTCTCGTTCACTCCGGACGCGGCACTGGCCGAGTTTCTTCAAGCTGGCCCCCCGCCGATCTACATTGGGTTCGGATCCATTGTGGTCAAAGACCCAGATGCTCTTACACGGACCATCCTGGAGGCGGTCAAGAGGACTGACATTCGTGCGCTGCTGAGTGCCGGTTGGTCTGACTTGGGTGCCCTCGACCTTCCCTCCTCCGTCTACCTCATCAAAGGCGACATTCCTCATGACTGGCTGTTCGACAACGGACGCGTAGCTGCCGTATGCCATCATGGCGGCGCTGGAACCACTTCAGCTGGCCTGCGTGCTGGTCTGCCGACGATCGTTGTACCATTCTTCGGCGATCAAATGTTCTGGGGTAGTGCTGTCGCCGAAGCTGGCGCCGGTCCCCAACCGATCCCCCACAAGAAACTTGACGTCGAGAACCTCTCCGATGCCTTCACATTCGCTTTGTCTGAGCCGGCACGTGCCGCTGCTGCTGCCATCGGAGCGGCTATACGCGCCGAGGATGGCACTATGGCCGGTGTCAACTCTATTCACGCTCGCCTCCCACTCAACCTCATGCGGTGTGATGTCGACCCATCGCGCGCTGCACAATGGTGGTGCAAGAAGTACAGCATGCGCCTCTCTAACTGTATTGCCAGTGCCTTAACCCATCGCGACGTACTGAGCTGGTCCGACTTGCGACCACTACGCGCTATGGAGTACGAGACGGGCAAGGTCTACATGGACCCCATATCCGCCGTCGGGGATTCCCTGTTAGGTGTTGCTACTACCGGCTTGGTTGGTGGCGCCCAGCTGTTCAGCAAGCGGCCAGTGAGTTACCTTTTCGGTACATTGGCTAACGTACAGGAAAAGGGCTTGAACAAGCTGACTTGGGGATTGATCAAAGGAGGTGAGTTCACATGGTGTGGCCTGTCTGACGGCAAGGTGGAGAGATCGTCAACTCCTTGCATCAGGGATTTGAGAACTTGCCACGAATGATGGGCTCGCGTGTCCGTCCACGAACGCCAGTAGACGGGTTTGCCCAAGGCGTCGCCGAAGGCAGCAAGGGTCTTGCGTATGGCTTTGTAGACGGTATTTCTGGCGTCTTCACAGAACCCGTAGACGGGTATCGTCGCGGTGTAAGTCCCACTGCACATGTCGATGAAGCTGACGGCAGGGAATGGGTGGAGCCGCAGCCGGCTTCGGAGCAGGCGTAGGGAATTTGTTCTTCCGACCGATGGCTGGCATGCTTGGTGTCTTTGTGCTGCCTGCCGTGGGCGCCATTCGGTCTCAGATGCGAAAAGGAGGCCCATTAACAGCCGCTCGTCAAGCGGAGTGCGCAGGTGCGGCTGCAGCTCTCAGCACCACCGAAGCAGACCAGGTCGAGCTTCTATTCCGAAGCCTAACCACACCGAAACAGGTCAAGCAGCGTCGCGCCGTGGAGAGCATGCGGCGAAAGGAGATGGCAGCCACAAGCGCACTTGGCGACTTGTCACCTGAAGAAGCACAAGAGATGGCGTCTCGCAAATGGTGGAAGGGAGCCATTCCTCCCCCTCGACCAATTTCGCGGTCCCGCGCCTCCAGCATCTCGTCCGCGCCCGATGTGGATTCTCTCGGGAGAAAGACAGAAGAGCTGATGGCTGAGCCGGGGGCGATCTCATCGAGACCAAGTAGTCGCTCAGCGGCGAGGAGTGAGACACAGAGTCTTGCTTCTGAGTGGAGTCAACCACCCCGCTCTGCGCCCTTCCCCAAATCAGCCACACCTCCGCCATTGCCGCCCCGTAAGCGTGGATGATAATAGAACCAGCGCATAGATCACTATAGATATGAAGCATTGTCTGAGCGGCTCATACGTTGGGAGAGGTTGTCAGTCATACTGATTAAGATTGACTTTTAGGCGAGGTATCGGCTCTAACGGTATGCCTATTCATATGGAGGCAACTCCTCGTAACAAGGGCTGTGCGGGCCCTTCTGCAGAACACAATAGGATCACGCGCTCTTTCTAAACTGGATGTACGTTCTATCACTCGTCATCCTCCACATCCTCATCCCGACCTTCGCTAACCTCAACTTCGTCGTCCGGCTTGCGCCTGGCGAAGACGTGGAAGTGGCCGAAACCCGGGATCGACTGCAGCGGAGCCGGATTGACGAACTAGGATGAGTTTGTGCAAGGACAAGACAGGACAGGACTTGGAGACTTACCCAAATGCACTCCCAGCCAAGGGGGTTCCACAGTTCGGAGACCATCCTTCCAACCTCATGGCCACCTTTCACTTCGTGCTCTACGCCTGCCCACTTCTTGAGTTCCGGACCGCCGGCTTCGACATCCTTCTTGTAGGCGCCCTTGACAGGGGTGATACCAGTGAAGCCTTGAAGACCGTTCTTGCAGATCTTCTCGTACTCAGCTTTGTCGTAGTCGACCAGAGCAGGGTGAACAATGGGAATCTGTACGTCAGCGAGGACCAAACGTACTACTCACTCGTGACCACACGCAGTAATGTTTCACCTCGCGCGGTGTGCTATACGGCCAGTCATTGAAGATAACGGCATACCGACTGCGATCGAGCTCGTTCCCCTCCCATTTCAGGTATGCATCGTTGTCGGGATGCTCTTTGTCATCCTTATCCAGCTTGAGCCGGTCCTGGATTGCGTCGAGATCGACGTAAGCAGCCGAGTCGGGCGTCTCATCCGATGACACCGAGTTCTCATCGTCCGTGTCCTCACTCGACTCGTGCCCATCAACCTCGGTCGCCTGGCCTTTCTTCATTGCCTTGCGCGAGTATTCGCGGGCCAACTTTCGGTTGCGTTTGGCCCATGGCAGCCTAGCTTCCGTCATGTAATTGTCTGCTGTCAGAGCCACTGCCGCAGTCAGACGTACCAATGCCGCCATACTCTTCTTTGATATCCTTGCTCCACTTTTTGTAGCGTTTCTCGATTGACTTATTCCTTGAGAAGCCATCACTGCCGCTCTTCTTGATAATGTCCTTAAGCTCGCCCCAGGTAAAGAGGACGACTGAATCGTCCAGGTCGTCCGCGGTCGGAAGGCCCTTGATGTAGTCTGGGGCGGGGAACACCTCTGGCGCTAGGTACTTTGCTGGTTGTGCTGTTTCTTGGACCTCACCCATGGCTGCTGTAGTGTAAGATGAATGTGAACGATGAATGGGCGTGCAGTGCGTTCTATCATCCACTCGGAACGCCTTAAGATGTCTGGCAAACCTGTGCAAACAAAGTCGCGCCAAGGCTCTTTTGACGTCACGCGTTCGGTCTGGCCCCTGTCGACTGCGCATCTGTGTCGATCAGTAATCGACGTCATTCCGTTATTGTCTCACTTGGCACCACTCGTCTCAACTGAAGGGACAGCAGTGCGTGGTACAGTCATATAGGGGACAGCAGTGCGTGGTACAGTCCTGCGCAAACGAGTGCTATGGCGCTGACGCACATTCCGTTCGTTTAATAATCAACTGTTGACGATCTGTTCGGCTCCTCGGAGACATTTGGGGCTACCGTTCGTTGTGCCCGACCTTGGTCGTCGGGACTGAACCCGTTCCTAACCCGTGCCTTTGACCAACGGGAGTGAAACCTTCCACGTCTCGTCACTAAAGGTGTTCCCCGCTCGTTTCCCACTTACAAGAACCTCCCGCCTGCCCCCTCCCCCTTGGTGACCCGGCGGCCGAGCAGTGCAACAGGCGAAGGACGGCTCCTCACTCCACTGACATCGGCATTCATCGTACCATCAGCTGACCATGACACTAGGCTAAACGTGCTATGATAGACGGCCCTGCATGCATCCATAAGTGCACCTGCAGCGTCGAGTGTGAGAGATTGTTCTCAGCAACCTGATCCTTCGCCATTATAATTCGCTTCGCCATCGACATGGGCGTCCATGAGCAATACACGGCGCTGACGGCGCAACTCACGCCCAGCGCTGTCTCCTCCCAGGTCAACATCCTCCCGCTCTCCGCCATAAGTGGCCTCCTCGCCCATCAGTACTTCAAGCGGTTCGAGCCCGATCCCATCAGCTACAGCCAGTTCACATCGACGATTGCAATGTGTCTGGGCTGGTTCTTCTACCATTACCTTCGATCGATAACTGCGGCAGCACTGTACACCATTGAGGTTCTTGTCGTCCTCAATGTTGTCCAGCTCGTCTCGATCGTCATCTACCGCCTTTCTCCCTGGCACCCACTTGCCAAGTATCCGGGGCCATGGGCCGCCAAGGTGTCCAAGATCTACTGGTGGCGCGAGTCACGGCTAGGCCGGACGTCATTTACTCAGGCAGCGCTCCACAAGCAGTACGGCGACTTCGTGCGCTTTGGACCCAACTGGGTCTCCGTGCGATCGGTCGATGCCATCCCTATTATCTATGGTGGATCGAGGTTTGGCCGCAAGCCGTGGATGAAAAGCGACTGGTACGATGGAGCAATTCGCGGAGCTAAGCGGGTCTCCTTGCACCAGGAAGTGGACATGCTCAAGCATCACGCACGGCGCAAGGTCTGGGACAACGGTTTCACGGGCAAGGCCATCGCCGACTACAAGCCCGAGATTTTGGAGTTCATATCCAAACTCGAGCGCAACGTTGCAGCAGTCGAGGCACAACCAGGGAGGACCATCGACATGGGTCTTCAGTCCAACTTCTTCTCCTTCGATGTGATGGGAGTCCTCGCCTTTGGTGAGCCCTTCGGCATGCTCGACGCCGGTGAGAAGCACTTCTTCATGCAAACGCTCGAGGAGGCGATGCAGGCTCTCTTCCCTTTCAGCGAACTCCCATGGCTCCGCATTATCTTCGCTAGATGCCTGCCGATCCCAGCGCGTCTCAAACGCTTTGAGAAGCAGAACATCGAACGTTTCGAACGGCGCTTGCGCAGGATCGTCCCGTCGCGATATCTTCACCTACCTCCTTGGCGAAGAGAAGACGAGGGCGGCCAAACGATCAAGTTCACGCGTATGGAGCTCATTGCCGACACCGGACTCGTTGTCGTGGCTGGCTCCGATACAACAAGCAGCCTTCTCTCATGGTTCTGGTACTACAACACCCTGAACCCCGCCTCCTACGCGCGTTTGCGTGAAGAGCTCTCTCAGCTCAAACTGAGCAGCTTACCGACACTGCTTTGCTCTCCAAGCTTCCCTATCTCAATGCGGCACTCAACGAGACGCTCCGCATGCAACCCGCGGTAGGCGGTCTCCGGCGCGTGGTCCCCCCGGGAGGATTCGAGCTCGATGGCCACTACCTTCCTGAGGACAGTCGTCTGCGTGCCGGGCTATGCGATTCACCACGATCCACGCTATTGGGGCGACGACTGCGACACCTACCGCCCAGAGCGGTGGCTTGACGAGTCGGGCAGGTACGATAAGAATGCCTTCAACCCCTTCGGCTTCGGTTCCCGGTCGTGCCCAGGCAAAGGACTGGCATTCACAGAGGCGCGTCTCGCAGTGGCAGGACTCGCTACCAAGTTTGAGTTTGCATTCCCCGATGACTTTGACCGACGCAAGTTTGAGGAGAGCGTTAGGGACCACTTCACCATCCAGTATGGCCCACTACCGCTCATTCCTAGGCGGTCTCCAGTAGTACTGGCCTCGTAGAATGTGAGTGGAAAGGGTTAAGTAAGACGGCAGTGTTAGGATGATGTTACAGTGATTTGCCCTTTCCCTCTCACACGCTGATAGCGCCTTGACGACTAACAACGACACCGCAAGGCAGAGACTGAACGCATGAGCGTATGAGACTTGACATAACATGTGTACAGTACAGCTCATCAGATCTAGCACCCCTACAACCTTGCCTCTCTCGGGGCCTCAACTGCTTCCGCATTCAACCTCCTCCACATACCCTTCCGCTTCTCGTGTCCGGCATGGAAGCGCTCCAGCCACTCCTGACGGAAGGGCGGAAGCTTCCGACCCAACCCAGGTGCGCCATCCCCGGCCAGAGCACGCATCTTCTCAAAGTATTCCTCAAAGTTGGGTGCCAGCACCATGAAGGCCGGGCCATCCCCCAGTGCCCGGATGCGTTCTTCTTCCCACGCCCGTTGCTCTTCCACAGGTGGAAGCTTTGCCCTTCCGGCCAACAGACGAGCAGCCAGGACCGCTTGCCACTCGAAGACCTGATCATCAGCGTTCATCTGGATCCAAACACACCTTAAAGGTCAAGCCTGCACCCACCGCTCCCACGAAAAGCAGGGTCGGGTCGTTCATCCAGGAGGTGTGCATGTACAAGTTGGGGACCCTGTTGTTGCGAATGGGGACCTGCGGCAAAAACGGCAATGTCCAGCTGTATCCCGTGCCGAAGATGATGTTGTCCACGCTGTCGATATGCGTTCCATCCTCGAGGTGTACTGTTCGGCCTTCAACGCTTGCAATAGTCGGGTGGCAGGTGATCCGCGGATGATCGAAGGCAACTCCTCCGAAGTAGGAGTTGAATGTGCGTCCCACAGTAATGGCGTGGACAGGGGTGGCCGCGGTATCTACGAGATCGAACGCAATATCGGCAGATGACACGGACGCGCCCACAACCACGACGCGCTGAGGGTCAACTCTGGCAAACGGGGTCCATTTACCTTTCCCTTGAAGTCATCACGTCCCCGGAAATGCTTGCTGTGGATCACGCTGCCAGGGTTCCTTGCCTCAAACTCGGCAAGGCCCTTGATACCGGGGATGTATGGTACCCAGTAATGCCCGCTTGCGACGACAAGAGCGTCGAACCACTCGACCCACCAGTAGTCGCTGTCCGCTCCGTCACGGCGGAGCGTCAACTTCCACTCATCCCCGATCTTCTCTGCTCGCTCGACTGTCGTGTTGTAGGAGACAAGATCCGAGTAGCCGTTGCGATTGAAGAGGCTCTCAATGTAGCCGCGAACAGCCTTCCAGTGACGGAACGGGGTCTCGGGCCCATACAGAGCTGAGGAGGCCTCGCTGACCTCGGTGGGGAATGGCTCCGCCGTGAACTCCATTGGGACAGCCTCAACATTGGTGTGGAGGTAGGGGTAGACAGACGACTCGTCGTACCTCGGGATGTTGAGCTTTGGTGTTTGTGCGGGCAATTGGGCAGGGAGCTGAACAGGAGCGTCGGCCGTGCGGTTGGCGAGTGCGTCGAACTCTGTAACAGGCGGAGGGGGGGAAGTGTCACCGATCCTGCCAGTCAGCAAGTGCGCAAAACTGGGGCCACACCAGCATCCACCCGGTCCTTCTCGGCGCTCAAAGACGCGGATTGTGTCGAACGCTTTCTCCTGAGCGAGTGCGTCAACTGCGATGGCACCAGCTGGGCCAGCGCCAATGACAGCTACGCGCTTGACAGGCATGGTGATTAGGTGTGAGATTGAGTAGAAGATGAAGTGGGCGACAAGAATGTGCTTGTTCAAGAAGATCGGGAGTTGAAATGACAGAGGTCCTGGGATCCAATAGTGGGTTCAAAGTGGGTTTGAGTGGGGGAGGGAGATTAGAACGGTGGACGCGTCCGACGGATGAGTTTGTTTGGCGTGATTATCCGGGACATGAGTCATGAGTAGGGATGGTGTAAGAATCACGCGATAAGCTTTTGCTCCGCCAACGATAATGCATTGATTTCTAGAGATACTAGTACTAGCTAGTCTGACTACCTGGTATCTCATATTAGAACGAGTCTCATGATCGCTGTCATCTTTCGAAACGTTTCCCAAAAGTTCAAAAAGGATGACTGCTGCGGAACGGACTCGAGTTCATGCTCGGACAATGGATAATGAGTTCGGGGCCAGGGACAAGGGCAACTGAGTGGGGGGAGATCCCATTTGGTTCCGTCGCCGTATCGCGTGGCATTCCGCCTCCACTTCGCCACCCATGCCACCCAGTGGATCCGCTCATTCCATCAGCACTTACCCCATTACCATCTCAACGTACTCGACCGCGAATAATGCCGTCCGATCGATGGGCAAAGCACGATGCCGCCATGAGCGAGCTCTACGAGCGTGTCGAGCGCGAAAAGGCGGAGAAGGAGGCTGAGGAAGCGAGCGCCAATGCCGAACGTGCAAGGTATCTCGCCAACCCCGCATCATCATCTGAGACAACACTCGTGCCTCCTACAGCTGCACAGCCAGCGCACCGGGTTACAGCCCTTCAGAGTCACAGTGCGGGTACCTCACAAAAGGATCTTAATGCCTGGGATCGGTGAGCTATAGGCGCTCTGGCGGAGCTGACGCCCGAAGGTACATCCGCTGGTCGGCCAAGTTCTACAGGACCAATCTCTATGATAAACCAAAGCCAGCGTCCGAGCAGCGTTAGCATGACGTTCCGCCCAGTTTCTGTGAGTATCATCGTCGTGAACGTTCACTCATTCTAGTCGCACAGCGAAATCGTGGCTCCACCCCAGTCAGTGGTTCCATCGCAACAACATCTGGACGAGGACGTGGCGCGTAGACTCTGCATAAGTGCACGTCTATCGCACTGTACCCGAGGCTACTATAGATGCCTTCCCTACTGTATGTATAAATGTATGTACGAAGTTGAGCGATACTAAGCGTCCGTTTATCTGCCTAATGCTACACTAATCAAACAGGGTCCCAGGCTTCCCGAGCAGCGGCATGCTTCCGACGGAGGATGTCATGGGCGAAGTGGGAGGTGACATGGACCCCGGCCGTGCGTGCTTCCGTGGCGGTGGTCTAGGTCCCGAGCGTGGCGGTGAAGTCGGTGGCGAAGGCCAACCAGGAGGCAAGGCGTGCTGGCTGTCGATGGTATCGGAGCTGGGATATGTCAGGCCAGACTTGGCCAGTGACACCCCCATTGTATCGCCCGCGGGCACGCCAGTACCAGGGCCAAAGGGACCAAAACTGCGTGAAGGCTGTGGTGGCACCTCGCTGATGGGAGGGAGCGAAGCTTGTGACGGGATGGACGTGTGTGACCCGCCGGGGATGTTGGATGAGTACAGCTCACTGCGTGTTGGCAGGCCCATTTTGCTGATCTCATCGTTTGGTAGGATGGGTGCACCGAACTCTCCCACAGGCGGAGTCATAGGAGACGAGTCGATGGTCTGGAGCGATGTGTGACGCGACTGAGAAGTGATGCCCTCACTCGAGGCGCCGAACAGGCCAGGCCTGAGAGTGTCAGCTATGGTGGGGATGGTCAAGAGACATACGTGAGCTCCATGTTGCTGCTATGTCGATCCCGGCTACGGTGCGTTCCGAGTGTTGAGGAAGCCAGAGTGGATCCGCCAAGGAATGGCGCCCAGCTGCTGGGTCGATCACGGTCGTTTCCTCCGCTGGTCGACGAAGCTTTGTACATTGCCTGCGTGCGACTACGACGATTATTCTTCCTCCGCCTCAGGAAGAAGATTAGGGCGGCGACGGCTACCAAAGCAGCCAACCCGCCAACCTGTTCCACATCAGACATGGCCCGATAATGTCTCAATGAACGTACCACTCCCCCGGCAAGGGCCCCAGTGTTACTCTTGCCCCTCCCGCCCTGAGGCTCGATGGTGTCACTTGCTGCATTACCGCCGTTGCCGACCATGCCATTGTTATCACCCAAGGCATTGCCGTCTGCTGCCGAAGTTGGAGAAGCTCCGCCACCTCCGGGAGAGTTAGTGGCCTTTCCCTCCGATGTCCTCTGTGGTCCACTCATACCGTTGGTGCGCGAACCGCTAGGGTTGGGGATGGTGACACTCGAACTGCTTGAAGCCGCTGGCTGGGATGACGTGCTGGAAGGAATCAGTACCGAGTATCAACAGCTGCACACCTACCCTGTGCTCGAATACACCCGTGCCTTATGGATGCAGTTCTTGCTGCGCCCCATGTTCTCGAGAGTGACAGCGTACTGTATGGTCGGATCCAGAGGGGTAAAGTACAGAAGTGTCGGATGCGTCTCCCATGAGTTGAAGCTTGTGCGACGATACTCGCCGCCATGGTGCGGCGGAACTGGGGTGACAGAGATGCTGTACGCGCCGTTGGATGGCCCTGAGGAACCCCACAGCTCTACGAAAGATGTGCCAGCCGGGACAGTAAATGTGGCCTTCGAGGTGACCGATTCGGAACAGATGCTGGGGGAATCTGTGGCTGTAAGTTGTTAGGGCATGAGGTGCAGACTTCGCGTCTCGAAGAACACTCACCAAGCGTCCCCGGCGATGGAACCACGTCCCAGGGCTTTGAGGGCTCAGAGGACGAGGCGAATTGCTGCGTAGCAAAGGCGCTGTCGATGTTCCCTCCGTCTACCGCGAACACATCATTGACGTTTACACGATCGAAAGTAGGTCTGAGGAGTCAGACACTTAACCTGCACTTTAACGCTTTACTGACGCTTCAGAGGCAACGACAGTTGTCACTGTGACCCCCGTCACTGACACGGTTCCGCTACTGGAGACGAGGGTCACGCTGTGAGAGCCATAATCCAAGCCGGACACTGTGGCCAGTGTTCCATCCACAGAGGAGATAGAGGTTGATCCGCCGTTGGCGACGAGACTTAGCTGCGCACCATCGGCCGTACCGAGGAATGCCACTCCTGTCCCAACAAAGTCGACCATCAGCGTAGCTCCAGGAGCGCTCGTTAGGTGAGCGGAGGTGCCAGCACCACTGGCTCCTGCAGTCCATTCTCCCCAAGAAGTCTCGGAGTAGGTGACATTCCAGGCTTTGTTCGGTAACCCTTTCGACTGGTCTCCGTTAGAACCGGGTGTCGGCGGGCTCGGGTTCCAGACGAGGGCTGGCGACTGGTCGGAGATGGCGAGCTGGTACTCGATGTTTCCGAGGGCGGCAGCGACGCCAGGTAAGGCCATCAACGCGGCGGTCACCGTAATGACCGCGCGTACACCATCCACGGACGATATCATCGCCGCGTACAGCTTGATAATGAGTCGTTACCAGACGTGATGATAAGCGACCGCCGAGCGGTGAGACAGCGAGGAGGCGAGTTGGTGGGAGTTAGGATTGAGTAACGATGCGAGAAGCGATGAGCGAAAGGTGGTTCCATGACCGCATGGTCTGGAATGCTGGAGTCGCACATGCGCAAGAGCATTAGTATGAGCATTCGCTGCCACTGTGAGCGACAGCAGGGGTAAGCTAATGAGCTGAGTGACAAGGCAAGCCTGCTACGCGAGCGCGGAATGTCAATCCCTGATGCTAGCTTACGGCATTCTGGGTAGCCAGCCTTGCGTTTCATTTGGTCTTACCTGGAAAGAGGCACATCCAAGCCGTCTTGCCCAGGCTGATACCAGGGAAGCGGATGCTTGCGGTGTGCAGGGCCAATGTACGCCGTCGCTAAGCTTCATCTCAGGTCAGAAGTTAAGGGTGTGCACGGCAGTCTCACTTTGTCCTGGATCTACAGGCTACTACACGAACCGCACTGTCGATGGGCTGGACTGGACCCGAGGGGCGGGTCGCCTATATGGGCTTGGGCATCGTCCGTGCAAGCTGAAGGGAACCTCAATGCGTGACAACTGTATTCTCCCTACCACGACGCTTTCGGGTGACTTTGGGTTGTGTTCAGCCTCCATAGGTGACACCCACGTGTCGAGCATATATGACTTAGATTGTTGACCAGTCTGTATGTAGCCAAAATAGCATCCGCCGTTACCCGAGACACTCCTTTCCAACTATCTCCCTCTCCCTACTACATATGAAGAGCAACCCGCGTTGCTACTACTAGGAAACGCTACTACTAGGAGACAGCACTTGTCCACTGGAGGTCTGTCGAATCTGGTGCCAGGCTGGCGGGAGGAGTTACACAAGGTTCTAGCCTAGTTGATATTTCCTGACTATGCGAAGTCCACTTGATCGGTCGGGGTATTGCTGCACTGCACACCTGGCTGATACTGGAAGTCATCGAAGTAAGCGTTGACGTGCTGAATGATCTGCTCGGCCGAGATCTTGACTCCGGCGTACTCGCCATCCTCGGTGGTGTGCGCATCGCGAGGCACGGTGATTGTGTAGCCCCGCACGGCAGCGGATTGCGCCGTTGTCCGCACACAAAAGTCGGACTGCGAACCAGTGATAACCAAGTGCCGGATGCCGTGAGCGTGCAGCGACGCCTCGAGTTCGGGAACGGTGAACGAGTCGCGGTGCTTCTTATAGATGCGCACTTCGCCGTCGGCTGGCTCGGGGAGACCAGGTGCCATCGCCCACCCGGGTGAATCGCGGACGAGACCAGAATCTTCGTGCTGGACCCAGATAACTGGGGCGCCTGCTTCGCGTGCACGTTCGATCAGGGAGGTAATGTTTGAGATGACACTCTTCACGTTGACGCATGTCTCGACCACACCGACTTGGACATCGACGACGAGGAGGGCTGTGGCCGGGCCAGGCGAGTGATGAGGTTGTTGGTTCATGAGAGGGTGCAGTAGGAATGGGTGGTTGGCTTTGATGCGCGGTGGTGTTGAAGTCATCGTGAGAAGTGCAGGTGCGCGACGAAGTGAGTAGCGAGGCTGGCGAGTGCTCGATAACGGACAGTTGCTGTGGATATCAGTGAGAAGGGGGCGAGGTTGGAGGTGGAGCAGTTCGGCCAAAAATCCGGTCGACTCAACCACAACAATCCCAATCCAGGCACGGCGATATGCTCGTCATCGTCGACGGGACTGAACCGACTTTTGTGCAGCCCGGACCATGCGGAATCCCCAGGTGGAGGTGGAGGTGGGCAATCGACAGACCATCTCGTCACCACATGCATCGTCTCCCGAACTTTTGACTCTCAGACACAACAGCTCCTGCATGTATCGATCACCAACATCACCACAGCGCAGCTCAGCCACTTACCCATCTAACTATGGACTCCATCCCAGGCTGCTTCGGTATGTTCCGACGAACTGGAGGCGACGCAAGGCGTGACACTATTGCAGACAACACGGAGGCAGACCGCATGGAGCCTGGTCAACCAGATGTCGAACCTCAATCCGTGACCAATGATAACATGTATGCGTGCACCTCCTGCATCTCCGACCGCAGCACCAAGCGTCTGAGTGGCAAAGGCACGGAGCTGTCCCCACCTCCATATTCAGGCTCCAGTGGCCTTCCGAAAGAGGTGTGTGTAGGACGTCGTCTGATGCTGACCCCGCTTCATAGGTAAATGAGACCATCAAGCATTGCATCGAGGACTACAGCAAGCGACTTACAGATCTCTCGTTGTGGATCTGGAACCATCCTGAAGTCGGGTACGAGGAGGAGGGTGCGCACAAGCATCTGACCAACTTCCTCGAGGCCGAAGGCTTCGACGTTGAACGAGGATACAAGAAGTTGGCTACGGCCTTTAAGGCGACGTACACGCACGGGAGCGGTGGAAGGACGTTCTCCTTCAACTCGGAGTATGACGCCTTACCAGGTATCGGGCATGCCTGTGGGCATAACCTCATCGCTGTCGCCGGAGTCGCTGCAACTCTGGGACTGAGGGCAGCAATGAAGAAGCACAGCATTGATGGCACGATCGTTCTTCTCGGTACTCCTGCGGTGAGTACCTCCCAGAGTCGCAGCTTACGTCCAGGAAGAAAGCGGTATGGGCAAAGAGGTCCTGCTCAAGCGCGGCGGCTGTGAGTTCGTGTCGGCATGTTCCATCTAACCAAAGACGAGGGGATTGACGGATGCATGATGATCCATCCCATCGGAGACTACTCTGGAGTGGATCCGGGCACCGCCTGCGTCATCCCCTCCCTAGCTGTCCGGGAAGTGGCTGTCGAGTTCTTTGGCAAGGCAGCCCACGCGGGGGAAGCCCCGTGGGAGGGTATTAATGCGCTGGACGCAGTGTACATCGCCTACGGATCGATATCTGCGCTGCGTCAGCAACTTCACCCAACCGATAAGGTGCACGGCATCATCACCAACGGCGGCGAAGCTCCCAACGGTGAGAATCAGATGCCTTCAGGGCTGACAAAAGTCGTGCCAGATTATGCTGCCATGCGGTATTTCATCCGCGCGAAGACGGCGAAAGACGTCGATGCTCTGCTTACCAAAGTCAAGGCCTGCTTTGAGTGAGTCCCAGTTCCCCGGAGGCGTACTGATCGACAGGGGTGCGGCACTCGCAACAGGCTGTAAAGTCAAGGTCGACGTACTCCCCATGCTTTACGACCTGCGTAACAATCGGCCCTTCTGTGTATGTTTCGTTCACGTCCCCAAATTGCTGACCGGGAGGACGAGTTCGCAGCTTCTGTCTCGACGATGTGGAACCGCCCAACCTGGATCGCGCTGGACAATTGGGAGTACGCTGGTGGCTCGACCGATTTCGGCAACGTCACGTACGCTGTCCCAGCCTGCCATCCTCTGTTCGCCATCCCAACCGACGCTGGGTGTGGCAACCACACCCCAAAGTTTACGGAGAAGTGCGGGACATCTGAGGCTCATCAGTATACATTCGAGTTTGCCGCAGGCATGAGTGCCGTCGGTGCCCGGTTCCTCTCCGATAAATCGTTTGCGGACGACGCCATCAAGTGGTGGAGAGAGGACATGAAGAAGTAGTAGCCATCTTGGCGAGTAACAGCTTCACACTTCATATACGGCCCGGCAGAAGCCAGGCCAGCCCAAGGTTCCGATCGCGCTACTCCCGGCTCGTGCTGTAGACAAGACGGAATGCACGCTATTGGTCGTATACACTGCGCTCCGCATGCTAGTGATCGCCGGCCCCGTTATCGCCATATGCTTCCTCCGAGGATGCCGAGCGGCTGAGATCTAGAGCCGCGGATTGGGCAGCAGCCGATTCCGGGGCGGAGAGTCAAAAGCGTGATGCCGAGAGCTGGTTCCGGATTCTCCACCTGACGCATGGCTCAACCACCTTTAGGCATGTTTAGCGCCCTATTGACCGGCGGAGAATCCGCCATAGCCCGGTTCGTTTATAGTACATAACAACGAACCGTGAGGAAGCCGCGTGTCCACTTCCCGCCCTCCTCTGCTGCTCTTACCATCCTCCAGAACGTTGGACATGGACGCTGTAAGCCTCTGCACCGGACTCAGCTATCGAACACGTCCAGATTCACGCCCAACCTTGCCTAGTGCAAGGCTTGTCCACACTTACAGGGCTTCGTTCTCATTGGCTGCTGAACTGAGAAGCTACGGTGGAGCTTGGATTCCTCAACCCAGGCCCCCCATCCAGTGGGTTTCATGAAGGGCGCGTACGACCGGATCATGAGGGGAGCCACGAAAGCCACGGGGGAATCACAGCCACAGCACGACCAGCGGGACCTTCAGAGCCACGGCAGCTACGATCTACGCAACTCGTTGTCGGCCGAATCACAAGAGTCAAACGTGGGTGAGTGAGGGCACTAGTACAGTCAGCAATGGGCCTTCAAGCCATCGCGACTACCTGCCCACATTCCCACCCCCATGGGGTCCCAATCAAGCTATCTCGACGTACGCTCCAGGTTGCCACCTCCTCCAGTCTAGGGTGCGCTAATACTTTCCAAGACGAGGTGTCAGACCTCCAGTCTAGGGTGCGCTAATACTTTCCAAGACGAGGTGTCAGACCTCGCGATTGGTCACACAACCTCTCGGTAGAAGAGCAAGGCTACTGTTAAACTGTAACTGGCCCCGCGTTTGCCAACAGGGGATCGACCCGGTGGGTGTGAATCAACTGTATTCTCCTGGATCCTAAGGGCATACATCGACGATGTTCACGGGTGCCCGTTGAACACATCTCGACCGTCGACGACCGAACGCCTGTGTGGGGTGTGTGGGGTGTACGGGGTGAACTCGCCTGGATGACATTAGCCGGTGGCGACGTCGAGCTGGCAACAAAGACCGCCACCAATCCGGAACGCATACACAGCCAAGCCAAACCCGTGCACAAGCTCGGGTATACCAAAGTTTCCTACGTCTCGGACTCTCGCCGAGTATTCACCGACATGCGCTGTCCGCCGGGTGCCTGTAACAGGCACTCCTCGCGACCTCCCAACAACACCGGGCCGTAGCGGCGACGGCCGGAGGTTTTGTGCAATCGGGCAGCAGAACTGCAACGCTGACAGACCAGATCCAGACTTCTAAGATCCAAGGCACAGCTCTATGCGGGATGGGCGCCGCCAGATCGGACATCCTTGTGGGCAAGCTCGAAAAGTCATACACGATCTGGCCACCGTGTGCTAGCTCGTTCAAGCAAAACCGACGTGCTTGAAGCTGGTCTGCGATACGGAAGATGGTGAGACGGGGTGGCACCATTGATGCGTCAGCCGCAGCATCCCCATCATGCGTACGCATGCGCGTAGACGTCAGCCAAGTTGCCTTGCCTCCGCCGAGTACGCCAAGCTTTCGTGCGCAGCACGACCGACCGTATCGCCGCTACTCCGACGTGATCGCCGACGTGATCGCAGCACCCTCCACCCCAAGATCTCGAGTACACCAGGACATCGGCTCCTCGGCACACCTCCTCAACATGATAGACGAGTTCTCGGCAGCGGCCCTATAGGTGTCCACGGCGAATGCGGGGTATCCCACTTTAGGCGTAGGTGCAACCGACCTATCGCCGCGAAACTCGGATGGAATGCCCTATCCCACGCCGGTTCCCCCACCCCCTGAACCTCTCTTCCGAGAGGCGGTATGCCCACCGTGTGAGGCGTCTCGTCCACAAAGGTATCGTTGACGCCACTCCCCTTGTGTGCCGCTATCTGGCGCATGTGTCTATCGCCTTTGTCAGTGTCCCCACTCTCATGGCCTATGCCCGAGTTGTCTATCTCGGATCTCAGAACACTGATTGGAAGCTGAGGATGGGAATACTGCTGCAACGGGAAGAGATCTACACTCTCTGCTTGCGACTCTCAAGGTGATTGCGATCACATCTGGAGATCAAAATAGCAGCAGACGTGGTAGCGAAGAGCAGATGGACAGACATGTGCAACACATGTGAGTGCCGTGGTGAGGACAGGCGATCAACACAACCCTGACAAAGAAAAGGCGTGATACAGCGAAACGCCACTTCAACCGCCAAGTGTAGCCGCCAAGCCCAGGCTTACTGAGCGACAGGTGTGGAGGATGTACGCACATGTTTCCATTGAATGCCCGAGGGGTAGTCATCCATCAACTCATGCTCACCGCATAGCATGGTGATTTGCTCATTGTCCTCACATCCTGTCATGAACATTCCTTGGCATCCCTGGGATCGCAGAGTAAATTGGCTTGGCAGTTCCTCGGCCCGTTTGTCACAAGCTCGGTTAGGTACCTGTTGGCCGGCCTGGGCCGTCTTATGCCCCTCAATTCTCGATCCAAGACGACCAATCGGTCTTCATGCCATCCGGTAAATACATGCCGATGTCATTATCGCGATAGACAACAGCATGTGTTGCCCGCGTGTATGCGCCGCATCTGGTGGCGTCGCTCAGGGGCTTGACTGGCCGGGACACCAGTTCGCTGGATACTCCACCAGTAACAATGAATGACAACAATGGGACACAAGGGGAGCCCGGGGTTCCAACAATCGTTTACAGTTCAAGTTCCCCATCCAGGCCCCAATGACAAGCCGTCCACGAATGAACGTAGCAAGTTAAGCCTACTACAGCCGGCACATCCGGGACTTGGCACTGAACATGCGTATCCGCGAGGCAGAGGACCCAAGGCGATGAGGGACAAGGACAAGGACACGAGTGGCAGCGCAGTTTTTCGTCGATTCGACAGGTGTCCTTGTCCCTAAGCCTCCGACGCTACCGCCACACCTCCTCCCACTCACACAACAGCCGCCGGGTATCGACCCCCAGTTCTGGGGATAGCGGGGCAGCCTTGGTGTCCCCACGTTGGCCCCGCCAAACCCCGCTGGGAACCCATGGGGCTGGGTAACGCCAAGAAAACGTACTCTGAGGCCTTTGAAACGATCCGCGAATGGCTGACCGCGTCTAACACGACAGATCCTGTCACTGTGGGTCCAGGGGAGCTGATGGGAATATAAGATAGCAGCTTTGAACAACAGCCAGAGACTCATCCGACTCCGGCCCTCCTAGATTCTAGATTTGGTTCTGTGCTCTCATACTCTACAACCAAAAGGACCGCGATGACTCTCGACCTCAAGGACGACAAGGCTCAGGCCGAGTACATCGAGTATGGCGTCGCCAAGGAAGTCAACCAGGCGTCCGACTCTAGCGTTGACCTCGAGTCGCTCGACATCGATGAGAAGAAGCTGATCCGCAAGATGTAAGTTGCTCCATCCATCGAGCTCGACATATAGCTCACACCGCTAGTGACTTCCACCTTGTCCCTTGGCTGGCACTGCTGTACCTCCTTTCTTTCCTTGACCGCTCCAACATCGGCAATGCCAACCTGTTCGGTCTCTCAGTGGATCTCAACCTTAATTCCACCCAATACGCCATCTGTCTCGCCATCTTTTTCGCCTTCTATGTCCTCTTTGAGGTCCCCTCCAACATGGTCATGAAGGCATGGCGTCCCGCAATGTGGCTTCCCCTCATCATGGTCGCCTGGGGTATCGTCATGATCGGCATGGGCTTTGTTCAAAACTTCACCGGGCTGTTCGTCACCCGACTCTTCCTCGGAATCTCTGAGGCTGGTCTCTTCCCCGGTGTCTCGTTCTACCTCACCCAATGGTACCGTCGTTACGAGATCTCGTGGCGCATCTCACTGTTCTTCTCGGCCGCCACCGCTGCCGGCGCCTTCGGCGGTCTCCTGGCTCGTCTCATCAACTTGATGGATGGTGTCGCAGGAAAGGAAGGATGGGTGAGTCGACACTGGTCCTACTTCTCTCTAACGTAACAGCGCTGGATTTTCATCCTTGAGGGTATCCTCACAGTCGTCGTGGCCATCGCTTCGTTCTTCGTCATGTACGACTACCCGGGTACCGCCAAGTTCCTTACCGCCACCGAGCGCCGCTTCGTCCAGAACCGCCTTCACCTCGACAACGATGGATGCAGCCAGGCCTTCAAGATGAAGTTCGTTTGGGATGCCTTCACCGACTGGAAGGTTTGGACTGCCGCCGTCATGTTCCACGGTTCGCTCTGCCCTGTCTACACCTTCTCGCTCTTCTCGCCGACGCTCGTCGCGAACCTTGGCTACACTGCCGCTCGTGCTCAACTCATGTCGGTTCCCCCTTACGTTCTCGCAGCCCTCGCCACGCTTTCTGCGGGTTGGATATCGGATAAGATCCAGAGGCGCGGCATTGTCGTCATTGTCTGCTCGTGTGTCGGTGCCCTTGGATACGCCCTCCTTCTCGCGGACATTACCAGCGGTGTCAACTACTTCGGCCTCTTCCTCGCGGCTTCGGGCATGTACCCGCTCATTCCCGTCATTGTCGCTTGGGGCGCCAACAACTGTGGCGGCTCACTCAAGAAGAGTGTTGCCTCAGCGATTATCGTCTCTGTCGGCAACCTCGGTGGCATTGTCTCGTCCTTCATCTACCCCAAGGAGGATGCGCCCCTCTACCGCAAGGGACACGCTGTCTGCCTCGCCTACTGCGTCATCTGTGTTGCCACCGCCCTCGTCCTTTGGATTTACTGCGCCACTACCAACAAGAAGCGTGCTGCTCGCAACGCGGCGCGTACTCAAGACTGGACTGAGGATGAGAAGCGTCAGCTTGAGGACCGTGGCGACCACAACGACTGGTTCGTCTACACTATTTAAGCCGTGATGCTTCGCGGGGGATCAGGGTTATTGGGGATGTACGACGCCAGCGAACATGGCGGCGAAAGGACGCACAAGGACACGGGCAGAGGAGTTCGGACAGAAAGACTTGGACATCACTAGATTAGCTTTAGATCTGGTCAGTAGTAGTTGTCGTTGTTCATCATGTAAATATTGTAAGAGTACTTGCCCGTCTTCGACGACTTGTCATGAAGTCGAACAAGATCGGGCACCTGGGTACAGATGGCCACGTGCTTCGGTTTTCCCGATTGAGGTGGAGGTCCGGGCTCAGCAGCAAGTCACCGCAGTGCCAGCTCACCGACGGAGCTCCGCAATCTCGGCTCAAGCGCGGTTGGGCAGGGTCGCGGTTGCCGTTGTGCAAAGTGGGCGGGCGTTCCGAAAGCGACGTCGGTGTTGTGGTGCCGTGCTGTAGTTGAGGTACTCCTGGGTCATAGAGGTCCGTCTCAAGCAGTCTGCTGCTCCGTCGCAATTCGCTCATGGACAACATAATCGCATGCCTGTAACGAGTCCTACACAGTATATTACATCGACGAGTTGACCTGGATGACTTGACCCTGTCGCGTTAGCTCCATCGCAGGCAGTATCGTGTCCAGCGACCTCGACACGCTACTCACCGTCATAGACCCGTTCTCGATCAGGGCCACATACTGGAGCGCAACGTCCTCAATGTCGGTGATCTTCTTGAGAACATTCCGCTCCCGGACCTTGTTGAGCTTCTCCTCGGTGAACCCTGCGCTCCACTCGGTGAGCATGAGGCCGGCCGCGACGGCGTTGACGCGGACTTCTGGTGCGGAGGCCATGGCGAGCGACTTCGTGAGGTGGATCGTGGCGGCCTTGGACACAGAGTATGCCTTCATGTCAGCTCATGCTCCATACAGAGCGACAGCGACGTGACTCACCATCGAAGAGCCGGAAGGCTTGAGTCCGGCAGCCGAAGCTGAGACAACGAAAGAGCCCTTGTTGGCCTTGAGCTCGTCCTGAACGGCCTGCATGAGCCAGAGATGGGACATGACGTTGGCGTTGTAGCACTGCATCCAGTCGGCATCTGAGATGGCGTCTGCGATGGTCAGCTTCAGGCCATACACTTCCTAACCGTCCTCTCAGACGTACTGATGTCGTTGAAGTTGGGCGAGAACGCAGTCCATCCGGCGTTAGAGACGACGATGTCGATGCCACCAAGCGCGGCCTTGGCGCCCTTGACGATCTCAGCAATACCCTCGCGGGTGAACGCGTCGCCCTGGACGACGGCGTGGCCCTCGCCCGCGAGTTTCTTGAGGGTCCCCTCTGCACGCTCCTTGTTCGACGCGTAGTTGAGGGCGAGGCGGACTCCGCGCTGGGCGAGGAGGGAGGCGACGAGAGCGCCGACGCCGCGGGTGCCGCCAGTGATGAGAGCGCGCTTGCCTTGGAGAGAGACCATTTTCGTGAAGTTGGAGATAAGTTACAGTGTAGAGGTGCTGAAGAGAGAAGAGTGATGTCAAGTTATTTAAACAGAGCGACAGGGACCTATGTCCATTCGAAGGGGACGAGGGCTCAGCTGGGAATTGACCGCAGGTGGTGAGTTCGGCACTACCAATCATCGGGTAATTCCTTGGTTGTGCCGAATGACCGTACATCCAACATATCGCTCCTCTATCTGAGCGCCATTTGTATGCATCTCCGACTCGTCTGATTGGCATATCGTCATTAGAATGAGAGCTTACTAAGTATTCGGCTTGTCCGAGACTCATAGGTTGATAGGTCATATCATGACTGGCACGCTTGAGCCGCTTTCGGGATGACCACTGATGTCCGACGAGCACTGTCCGGCCTGTGGGCCGAGCAGGCCGTTATCTGACGAAGCCAGCTCAGCTGCGCACTTGGATACTACGATATCGCATTATCTATGGCTCCACATCATTCAGTGACTCTCTAACCCACGCTTCCTCGCCAATACGGGTGCGGTACTGCTCCATAGTGAGAACCTCAACGACCTCTTCCGTCGTACGCTTGTCCATCTGCCTCTCCTCGTCCTCGTCAGGAGGAATCCGCTCGATCGCATCCAGGGTGTGCTTTGCGATGAAGCGCGCCCACTCGTCCCGCGGACCTTGGGCGCGGCGGATAACGTCGTCCACTTCAAGACCGAACTCCAGAGCGAGGAGCTCCGGGGCGACCTCTTCCAGTCCGACGAATGTGTACGACTTGTGAAGGCGGTCGGCGGCGATCCACAGATAGTTCCACAGGAACGTCTTTCCCTGCTCCCGCGTTGTGCCGTCGCCCGAGCCGTCGCTCATGTCGTCATCCATGTCATCCCCTTCCAGTCCATCATCGTCATCCATCCCATCATCGCCGCTGTCGTAGTCGTCCTCGTCCATTTCGTAGACGCCTGACGAACCGTGCTCTTGCTGTCAGCCCACGTCATTGCTGGTACTCACCATCGTCCTCGTCGTCTTGGGCTGCAGCATCGTCGTCCGCTAAGCGGCCACCGCTACTGCTGCCAGAAGAACGAGCTCGGAAGATGAATACGCCATCCACACCCTCCTGGCAGAAGTCGACGGACATGTCGCTATCTCTCTTCAAGCCTTTCCACATCGGATCGTACAACACCACGATGACGTGCCGGCGGGTCTCCTCCGAGACGAAGTCGATGAAGAGCTCACCGTCGTGCAAAGGCGGCACGTGATGAGCGTCAACGTATGTATGGGCAGACGGAGCGTCTTCGCTCCAGGTAACACGCCGGACTCTTTCGAGTGCTGGTAGACCCGCGTCCAAAAGGCCTCGAGCATTCGTCTTCAGGTCGAGTGTCCGCGTATATGCCCATCCGGGATGTTCGGGGAGAGATATGGTGACCTTGTCGCACGGCAGGGGACGAAGGGGCAGCGGGCCACCGGTGGAGGACCGGAGAACGACTGGCAAGCGGCTGCCAGAGATGCAGTCCATGCCCACGTCGGGACGTGAGTGGGGGTCTTCACTGGGGCGAGAGATAGCGACGTGGGCAAAGAGGGCGGCGTTGGCCGTAGCGTGCAGCGCACGGTTGACCAAGCGCAGGCGCATGAGGAGTTCATAAGGCGCAAGCGCAACCACGCGCTGTAGGATGTGTGGGTACGCCGTAGCGTCGAGTTTGGCTTCGTTCATGACTGTAGATTGTTGAGTTGAGAGTGGATGTGGTGAACAAAAGCGAGTTGTTGTTGGACTTAGGTTGGGTTGTTTGGTGCCTGGAGATCAGTGCGTCGGATATCTCCCATCCGCCGTTGTCCCACCCAACCCTTTCCCACCAATAGGACGTCCTTCACTGAAGCGATTGCACTTATACTTCTTGCAATCTATGCGTATGTGTGGTCATCGGCAGGTAGGCCACCCCAACTTGCTCGCTCCCTTGCAAGCACTCCCCACAGCTAAAGCGACCACCACTAGTGCTACATGAGGAATATCTGCTGCTGCTAGTGTATTATGACTTCTGACTTAGATAGTATCCGTGAATCACTCGCTCTTCGCAACTTAAGCCGCGGGGTCGACGGCGCCGCTGCTGTCAGCTCTGTACATTGCGAACTTGGCGGCAGCATGCCGAGCTGGTATCTGGCCCGCCAAGTGGTGGGCATCGCAGAAGCATAGCCCGGGAACGGGAGGCATGGTGGTACTCACATGACACCGCAAGCAAGACGGCCACCGGCGTTACCAGTCTGGAGCGAGAGCTCGTGGCCGCCAAGACCGAGGTCATCGGTGCCGACGTGAATGCTGGTGTCAGCGTAGGTCCACTTCTCCTCACTCACTTGATAGCACGGCCCATGATCGAGTAGCGACCACACAGGCTCATGCGGCGGTCCTGGTGGTTGACGTTGATGACACCGTCGGCACCGGCCTCGAAGTTGCCCATGTCACCAAGGTGGCGCTGGCGGGCAGTGGGGGCACCGTGGTTGCGGTTGAGAGGGTTCCAGTGAAGACCGGTACTGTTGCAGCCTTGGCTGAGGTCACCGAACTGGTGGACGTGCATGCCGTGGAGGCCGGGGGCGGCACCGGAGATCTATCGTCAGCAGATGCCCACCTCGGCACTCAAGCGGATCCATTCCAATCTCCTGGATAAGAGTACTCACAGTGCCAGTAAGGGTGACGACGTCAGACCAGGCGCTCTGGAAGAAGGTCAACTCGCCGCTGACACCAGGCTGGCCGTTGCCGATGAGGACCTTGGCCTTGCGGTCGCTCGAGCACAGGTTACCCCAGTCCGCGAGAGCGGCGGGAACGAGCGCGAGAATGGCGAGCTGGGAGAAGAGCATGGCGGGCGATTATAGTCCGGCGGGGTGTCGGAGTCGGTTAGTAAGTCGTGCGGGGATACAGTTTCCTTGATGTCTTGAAGTTGGGTGGGTTCCAAGAATAAGTCGCGCTCTCGTCGCTCTTTATGCCGCATCGCATTACGGAGGTTGCTGTTTGTCGACCTGGCCGATAGGCATACCTCGCGCAATACACCCATTGTCGTCCCATCGAGGTCCAGCGGATGTTGCGTCAAGGCCAGCCCTTCCGCGCTCCTTCCAGCCTCAGACAGTTGCTTCTCAGTGAGCATTTAGGCCCTCGCTCGTACATGAGGGGCTTGGCACCTGACCTGCGGTTGTCGCCAGGCGGAGCGACAACGATTCCCGTCAGTCCATGCTGATCATCACTGGCCACCGAATACGCAAGGGGAAAGAAGTGCCTCGAGAGCGATGGGATGTGGCGTCACCAAGCAGTCTTAGCAACATCTGGCAGCTAAGAACATGTCATCAAAGGCTTGGCGGTTGCCATATTGAGTCGCAGGATCATCATTGTCTCCGGATTGCCCCAGATGAAGTCGCTCGTAAAGCTCAGCGTCCAACTATGGGACAGGATGGCTGGATGCGACCACCCGCGTCTTGAAACGTTGGTGCCGTACGTCCATACGCGGTTAACGCGACGTCGCGCAATCCATCCAGGCACGACAGTACGAATCTTGCCCCGCTCAGCTAACTTCTATGCACGCTAACTTAATCGTCATTAGCTGTAGCTGCAGGCTATGGTACGCGTGGTAGTCCGGGCCGGGGCCGTTCATGAGAGTCTCAGGCTCGCCCAGGGGGTGGGATGATGGGGCATGACTCCCAGTGCGATGGTGCGGCGAGGTGGGTCTGTGGTAAAAGGGGTGACTGACCTCCCCCTGCATCCGTATCACCAATAGCGGCCTCGATACAGCCTTTTGGCTCTGGCCCTCCAAACTCGTACGACTCTCGCCCCCATCTTGAGCTTCTAGACCGTCGAACAATCCGCACGTGATCTCGTCAGAAAGCGTATCTGTCCCAGAAGCCGACATGCCACGGGACGATGATCTGACACACACGTTCCCAAGGCTGACATCACTGAGCTACACCCACGCCCCTGCTGGAAGCAGGGTCAGGAACTGGAATGCGAGCTGGCTCATGCCCTCGGACTCGCGCACTCGGCGTCCTGGCGACCGAACCCGGAACTATGATCGGACCGAGAACAGCAGAACGAGGTGATGCTGGGTGGACGGGGGCTGTGGAACAAGAGCTCACGTGGACGAGCATCAAGCCCATCATCGGCGGACCTGCCGACTACTGATGAGAGACAACGGCGGAATATGCGCTTACTGGTTTTGGGAGTTGGCCCCCGCTCGGAGCCCGGTCTTAGATCGTAGTCGCGTAGTCACACGGTCCGCTACAGCGACACGTGTTCCGTACGTGTGCCGGATGTCACAATGCGCGCCAGCGTGGGCCAGCATCGGCGATCTAGATCGTTCCTGTTGCCGGCGACTGCTGGTGCGCTGCATTTTGACCTCCTTCATCACTGTCAAGGGCTGGGGAAACGGGGATCTGGTGGCTGTCTCTTCTACAGATCGAGTGTTATCTAGATCCAGCATTGAATGATGATGACCGAAGAGATGACCGAGGCAACCGCCATCTACTGATGCTGTGCTGGTGATCAGATCTGAGAAGCGATGTGTGGATTTGAGAGGACATGAGGGTATCTGAGGATGGAATCTCGCTTTTCTGCCTGGTCACGTTCCACAATTGTGCAGCAGCACAACTGCATGTGTGTGAGGGTCTTCCGAACGGGAAGGTGACGCTTTGGGTGAGGTGGTGGCTTAAGGCGCGCCTCGGGACCGGGTTTCGTCCTAGTGATGTGATCGCGATCGCATCCACCCACCTACAGTCCTAACGTCACAGCGGTAAGACGTGTACATGCACCCGACTTGAGCAGACATTGTAGGATTCTCACATGCATTGCTTCAAGGTTGCTGCATCCACGCGGCCCTGGTCGAACGCTGGGAACATGGGTCCAGGAACCTTGGATGGATGCGTATCTTGCGGGCTCGGCCTTCAAATGGCCAGGTACATCACACCCAAGGCATACCGATGCATCGATACGCGTCCCACCTAGTTCATGACGCAAGCCGAATACCATGGAGTGCGCGTAGCGTACGGTCGACGTACTCCCATCTTCTCAATGCTGGTCTACGATCCCGATCAAGCCATGCATCGCGCACAAAGGAAAGCGGGAACCGAGATCCGGGGCCTCTGGCGGAGCGATTGATTCATTAGTGTCGCGCGGTGGCGTCGGGGGCCCTCATAAACCCTTGTCATTGAATGACTTGGGCGCGCCAGTGCTGAGAAGTGTCGGCATCATGAAGGAATGCTTCACCGTCTATCTCGTCCTCTGCATTTCCTGCATGCTTGGCTGACACGGTGATTGTGACTTCATTCTTTATAGACACGGCGCGATGCACGGTTCTCGACGTCTTCCAACTGTCCCGACTCTTGCTCACCACTATGTCCAAAGTCGAGGTGAAGACTCAGCCGAGGCTCGCGGTGTACGTCGACGCTGCGGCGGGTCCCAGTCGCCGCTCGGCTACGACAAGCCATGCTCCCCGCGTCAAGATCGACGCCTCCGCCTTCCCGCACCTTATGGACACGATCGTCGAGGCTGCCGACGCCGACCTCTTGCGAACATTCCGCGTGGTGTCGAGGCGTTTCCGCAACTGCGTTGACCGGCTCATCGCTACTCACCTTATTCTTGACGGCCTCACGACTCCTGCGAACCCATGGCTGCCAGGCGCGCTCTTGCACAACGGGGAGGCAGGCGCAAGGCGGCATGTCCTCTTCCGCGACTCGGACAAGTGGGTCTGACACTGCTACTATGCAGGCTGACGACAGAACACCCCGTACCGTCCTTGGCGTGCCGTCGTTCCCTCGCCGCTCAGAGCTCGACCACACGCGCGTCCTCGATGTGCGCGGAACACTGCGATACGAGGTCCTCGACGCCCTCCCCCCTCTACCGAAGCTCGACACTCTGCGGATGTACGAGTACTACAATGCTGCGCCAGGCAGCACGGAGGCGGGCAAGACGCTGTTCTGGGGCGCGACCCAGCGCGCACCAAGTCTCCCAAGAGCCCGGCGTCTTGTCGTCTTCTCATCCCTAGAACTCTGTCCACACGGGAAGTTCAAGCCACAGCTCCCTCGACACTATCCCCCGGGCATCGAGGAGCTGGTGATCCACCTCGCGCTTCCATGTGGGAGAGACAGTGGCGACTGGGCACCACTCGATCTCCCTTCGTCACCTCCGGCATCTCTGGCGCGCGTCATGGTGATCCTGGCTCCCAGCCCTTGTTCGAGCCCCGCCTGTGGAGCCGTCTCCACTTACACCGAAGCCGTCCCGATCGGCACCACTAGCTCCCGCAATCTGAATGCCGGACTGAGCGCAGAGTCTGGTCCTCCTGTGCGGGCGGATTCGGAAGTCGATGAGGACGAAGTCACACGCGCCCATGAACTAGGCACGGGCACACTCGTCGATCCGGCCCACCGTCCGGACGAAGATTCTGTGCGAGGCATGGTGACGGACCTCGTGGGCGTCCTTGAACGACTTGGCGTTCCTGCTACTGTCGTTGGTGGAGAATGTGTTGGGAGACGGCTTCTGCACGAGGGCGTGCTGTCCCCTCTGAAGAAGAAGGTTGGGGCGGAACTGAGGAGCGCGAGGGAAGTGCGGACAGAGTTGGGTGAGAGGGAGTGGTCAACGTTGACCCGGGAGGCGCAGCGTTTGTGAAGGCCATGTAGAGAAGACAGACGGCGACGGGGACATTCTGCCTTGACGTGGCTGTAGACGTGGAGCGCGAGCTGGCTGTGCACAGCGTCGAAGGCGTCGGGCACCATTTCAGTGGAGATTGATCCCCATGCCGGCGGCGAGGTGCCTGACCAGAGACACTACAGCTAAGCATGCGTCTCCAAGTTGAGGCACACCGGCGCTACCCAAGTCGCAAGGAGCAAAGTATCATTAGTGTTCATTATGATCTGCATGTATGTATGGTGCCTCAATAGACGAATCGCAGCTTCCCATACTCTCACAGTCTCATGAGCGACCTCAACAGACAATATGCCTGGCTGTACCTCACTTCGCCGTGTCTTAATAAGATGAGATGTCCACCGGACCCCTGTAGCCCGTGCTCACGCCCTCGATGCACTCGGACGGACATGCAAAGGCACAAGGATTGTGAATGCGAGTAGCGCCATCGCCTGCAGTCAGCATCGCCAACCCGTCCTCTCGTTGAATCAACTCACCCCATTGCCCAAGAATACCATCTGCGGCAACCCCTTCTTCGTGAGAGCGGCATTCAGAGTCCCAAACAACGTCGCGCTCGACACCGTCGCGAAGCTCTCCACAAGAGCCATAGCAGACAGCGCCTCCTGCTTGTGTGCGCCTCCCACCAACTCCGTGATCACGCCCTTCGACGCCGGAGCTGATCCGCCGGCGAGCGGGAGGACGGCCACGAGGACAAACAGTTGCCACTCATGGCTCACAAGGGCGACACTGGCGGTCATGAGGGCGTCGGCGAGGATCGAGAAACGGAGGAAGTGGATGTCGAAGGTCGCCAGGCGCGAGTCGTCGGCCCTCTCCTGTGGTGGGTCTTCGCACGACTCGTCGGAGCACACTGAATCAGTGCTGGCGCCGGTAGCGCTGCGCTCGCGATCGTCGCTGAGGAGTTTCGGGGTAAGCCAAGCGCGTCCCCGCGCAATGAGGCGGGGGAAGACCGTGGTGAGGTAGATGGAGCGCACGATCAGGCTGCCGAACTGATAATGAGCGGGGTTTCAGAGGGGAGGGGAGGACGATACTCACGAACATGAGAGAACTCTTGTTGGGCTCGAACCCAAAGACGTTCTGTCCGACGAGCTGGAGCTCGATGCCCACATAGGAGATGGCAAGCAACCAAGTGAAGACGCCGGTAATGAGGAGAATGAGTTTCCACGAACGCCGGCCAGTCTCGTCGCGCGAGGGAAGGAACATCTTGAGGGCGCCAAAGGCAGATGGCTTGGGACCCGGCTTGCCATTTGGCCCATGGGACTGGGTGGGAGGAACGTAGGGGACAAGCAGGACACCGAGACCCGCAGCGAGAAGGAGAAGGGTGAACGCGGTGAGGAACGGGCCGTACAAGCCGACGTAGGTGTAGATGAGTCCGCCGGCTGGCTGTCAGCGAGTCAAATGGCGTGGACCGGCTCGGCAACGCCTGCACGCGAGCTTGCCGGTCTGACTTGACTCACATAGAAGACCCGTGGCCACTCCTGCCATCTGCGCACCGCTCAGCACGCCGAACATCCCCGTCCGGGCTTCGGGCGGGACCAAGCTCATGATCGCCGAGTTGGACGCGAGCATGAAGCTGCCCGGTGTACCGAGCACGCAGAACAGCTGGGCCATGACGATGAGCGTCACGCCTCGTGCGCCCCCGACGTATTGCGCGTAGACGTGGGTGAGCATACGGATGGCGCTCCATACCGACACCTGGAGCATGGCCGTCTTGGTGCCGTACTTGGTAATCCAGAACTGGCCCACGAAGATGGATGCGATAGCTGCTCGTCAGCAAGGCGTACCACAGGTGAGTTCGCTTACAACACAACGTCTGCCCCGAGACCATCATCCCGATGTTGCCAGCGGCCAGCCCCTCGACGACGGGGACGTTACACCTGTCCCCGTGGCCGGAGTATTCGTGCCCGGGCTCGTCGTAGTATCCATCGCACGACATCGTGCGCACAAGGTACAGGAGCGAGGTATTAGGCATGGACATGGCTACGACCATGAGGTATGAGATGAGCTGCAAGCGTCGCACCGGAGTGAAGCGGCCAGCGGGAGGGGCGGTCGGAACATCGGCAGCTTGGGAAGGGGAGGCGAGCAGCGGCGTGCTCTCCGTCGCTGCCGGCGCTGTGACTGGAGACCCGCGCGTCGTCATGGTGCCCAGTGTCGTCGATCAAGTGAGGAATGGAGAAGTACCAAATGCCGTTCTAGCATCATTCTCCAGAGTCATGCGCGGAGTAGTGCACAGAGTAACGCGCGGGATGGAACGTATGGAAACGCCAAGAGGCTGTTTAGGGAACTGTTTCGGCCGAACAGCCAAGCAGGCACCCAATCTTATCAGAATAGAGGTATGCGCCTCGGGGATCGGTATTTGGCTGGTAAGTCGCGATTCCTTGCGTTGCTGATGATCGGCGTGCAGGTGAAGAGGAATGCATCTGGACGAAGCAACCAACAAGATGAAGAGCAGTGCTGTCGCCGCCCTCGAGTCTGCCTTTGCCTCAGTCCGCACCACACAGCTCTACAACTTCGAATCATGCCACCTCGGCGCGCGCTTCTCCACAAAGGCCTTCAATCCTTCCTTGATATTCTCGCCCGTGGTATGCGCTTTGAACTCCCTGGATGTGATGTACCTAGACATCATGCGTTGTTGGCCCATCTCCTCTTCGGTCAATCGCAGGCCTGCGGTGTGAGCTTCCCCAACCCTCCTTCCACAGCACGCTCCTGTCGCCCTCCACCACGGGGTCCGGCATGGTCTTGGACTCACCGAAAAGGGCCAGCTGGACAGCGTCAGGCGCATTCGCCGCCGTCTCCTTGGCCATCTGGAGCGCACGCGCATCCACCTCGTCGTCCGGCACCACCATATTCACGAGGCCAAGCTGCTCCGCCTCGCGGGCCGGGATGTCGCGTCCAGTCATCAACAGCTCCGAGGCTGATGTCAGCAGCGAACCCACACCAGATCTCCAACGCACCCTTCTGTCGTCCAATGAGGAATACGAAGCGTGGCAGACCGCCGCCGGCCGTTGCGACACCACGCTTGGCTTCAGGAAGGGAGAGGACTGCGCTCTCGCCGGCAATCACGACGTCGAGGTTCGACATCATCTCCACTGCTCCGCCGATGACCACGCCGTGTACGGCGGCGATAACGGGTTTGCTGCTGTTAGTCGTGGGTCTCTCACTGCCAAATACCCCCGTCATCGACTCACCGGAGGAACCGCTTGCCAAGTCCGCCGAGTCCAGTGTCGGGCCACTTGTACTTGCCTGCCTTGGGACCGTTCCGTAGGCTCTGGTCATCAGCAGATGTATGCTTCACACAGGGGACGACAGCTTCCAAGCGAGACACCCCTCTGGCTGTCCGTATTCGCCGTCAGGGTAACCGAATACCGACGAGCCGAACCCACTGCGATGCTCCTCCGGACAGACCTGGACTCACCAGCTCCTTGAGATCCCCGCCCGCGCACCAAGCTTTCCGGCTCGTCGTCCCCATGATCGCACACCGCATACTCGGCTCCTTCTCGTACCAGTCCCAGATGGCGTCGAGGGTGAAGCTGTCGATACTCCGGAGGGCGTTGAACTTATCCGGCCGGTTGAGGGCGACGTGCATCACATACTCGGCAGGGAACGAGAGGACGACGCATGACTCGCCCGTTGACGGTGGGGGTGTTGCGAAGGGGCGCATGGCGGTTCTCGATAGCGTGAGGCGATGAGAGCAGTTACGAACGTTGTTAAGAGCAATAGTTGATAGCGGTGGTTGCCCGTGGTGTACCCGGCAACTGTGCCTTGGGTCTACCCGGAGGTGCCGGAAGTGAAACCACACTCGCCGGCGATGTCCGGCGTTCAGGTTCATTGCTCGTACGGTGGAGCTGGCCGCCCCCACTGTGGCAAAGCAGTAGGCGTCGATAGTGGCGGCACGCCGGACCTCGTATGATACAGAACACATTGCATTGAACTACATGCTCGCCTCAACAATCTGGTAATACAACGGAACTAGAGCTGCTTACGCCGACTCGGGCCTGGACGGGAACTTGACCTTGTCGATAAACGCCCTCTCCACCGCCATTTCGTAGCCCTTTGCGCCAAACCCGACCTTCACGTTAGCGTAGCGCCTTCACAGTCCGTTTAGGTATCTTGACTCACAATGATGCCGGCAGCCTTGTCGCTGAGGTACGACTTGTGCCGGAACTCCTCCCGAGCATGGATGTTGGTGAGGTGCACCTCGATAAACGGCACAGTGACACTGAGAAGAGCGTCGCGGAGAGCGACTGAGTAGTGCGTAAGAGCCGCTGCATGTCAGCAGTCATACTATCATCGCCTGACATCGCTCCACCTACCAGGGTTGATGACGATGGCGTCTGTGCCATCCGTCCGCGCCTGGTGGACACGGTCGATCAGTGCCCCCTCCCAGTTACTCTGGAAGAAGTCAATGTGCCCGTCGAGGCTCGCCGCCTGCTTCCTCGCGGCTGCCATCACGTCGTCGAGCGTGTCTGAGCCATACACTGATGTCAGCCATGCCAGGAGGGGAGAGGAGCTCACCAGTCGGCTCGCGCGTGCCAATGAGGTTGATGTTGGGCCCGTTCATCACGAGCACCGAGCGTTTCCCTGAGCGAGTCATTGTGCGTCTTGGGTGTGAGAAGTTAGAGATAGAGAGGTAGAACGATCAAGGGGGGCTGAGTTGCACGAGTTTTTACTGATAAGACGACGATGTCGCTCACCCCGTCGCAAGAGCTATCCTCGGACAGACGGGCCACGAGTTATTTCCAGGCTTCTTCCAGGATTCCGGAAATAACAGGGCCGTCATGCATTCGGCGCCCGCCTACTGGGCCGGACGGCAGCTGGAGATGAGCCCTCCGAGTGCACAACAGCTTCCAAGCTAGTGGAGCATTGCCCTACCAGCATCTGCGGTTTCACCGTGGAGGCACTTCCCCACCCGGGATGTTCCTTGGAAAAAGCGGGATGAGATCGGTCCGACTGGCCAGAGAGCCTTGGGTGATACGCCTGTCGGTCGGCTCTACTCCGGAACGATGGCATAGTGAGGTCAAACGGGTATTTCCTGCTTTTCGGCCCTCTGGACACCGGCGGCCGTTGGTAACCGTCCCATTTGACCTATAGTAGGCGGGAGAGGAGAGTGGGGTTGAGCTACTTCCAGAGTAATTCCAGGAAAACCCTCAAACTCTGGAAATCGCGGACCCGGTGACCGAATCCACTTAAGCCTCGCGCTCCACCCTGCCGACTCATCATCCCCCCGCCACCTGCTATCTGCATCTACCATCCAAGAGTCTCCTCAACTTCGGCATCTTCCAAGTGAGTTGTTGACCACGCCTCCTGTCAGACAATGGAGCGCATAGCTGACAGGTAGCCACTACCCACCCCAACATGCCCGAACTCGGTATCGCATCTTTGTCCCTAGGCTCGTGCTCGGTCCACTCTATGGAGCGCAAGCTTGCCGCTGCCGCAGCCGCCGGATTTGGCAGCATCGAGATCTTCGACCAGGACTGGGAAGCATGGCGTGACTCATACACGTCCCAACTCGGCCTCGCACCATCCAAGTACGACGGCGACGCCATCTCTATCGCCGCGGCGACTGCCCTAGGCGACCTCGCCAAGTCCCACGGTCTGCGCATCAGCTGCTGGCAACCATTGCGGCAATACGAGGGCTGGGTCGACCCAACCAAGCGCGCTGAGGCGCGGCGGCACGCGGCTGGCGTCCTCTCCCTCCTCCCCCACCTCGGCACCGACCTCCTCCTCGTTTGTTCCACCACCGCGCCTGCACCAGAAACGACGGGCGACTTCGAGCGCGCTGTCGAGGACTTGGCCTGGATCGCGGACGAGGGTGCACGATACGACCCTCCTTTGAGGATTATGTACGAGGGCCTTTCGTTTGGGGCCCACCGCCAACGATGGCAGGAGGTGTGGGAGGTCGTGCGTGCCGCGAACCGGCCCAACCTCGGCATCTGCCTCGACTCGTTCAACACCCTTGCCCGCGAGTGGGCCGACCCATATGCTGCCAACGGGCGCCTCTCGTCCAACGGCGGTCTCGATGTCGATGCTGCTCTGGAGGCCAACATGAAGGAGCTGGTGTCCTCCGTGCCAGGAGACAAGATCTACCTCGTCCAAGTCGCCGACGCCGAGTTCATGAACGGTACCCTCCAACCACCAACAGACCCAAGTGTCCCTCGCCTCCTTCCCTGGTCTCGTGGCCACCGTCTCTTCCCTCTCGAGGACAGCCGCGGCGCATACCTCCCTGTTCTCAAGTTCTGCGATGCCGTCGTGCGCACCGGGTATAGCGGACCATGGAGCTTGGAAGTCTTCAACAAGTCGCTTTCGTCTGAACGACCCGAGACCCCCATTGAGCACGCTCGTCGCGGGTACACGGGGCTGAGGAGATGCGTCGAGATTCTTGAGGCGGGCGGTCAGAAGCGGGCTTCTTTGTAGCAATGAAAGTGGGACAATGAGGGGATGATGTTGATTTCATATGTACATTCATGCATTTCTACAGCACTACAACTTCTGATCCTTTGGCAAGTTGCGCATCCTGCACGTTAGCACTGTTCTCATCTTCAAATACTCACAATTGCCTCATACCCAGGTCGCCCATAATCTCCTCGGAGCCGCCGCCCACAGCCTCGAACTTCTTGGACGCATGCGCGCGCTCGATGAAGCGTCCAGTTCCGGTCTTGGTCAAGGCACGGCCACCAAAGATCTGCACAGCGTCGTCGATGATCTCGTTCATCCACTTCGTCGTCATCATCTTGAGGAACGCGAGCGGCCCGGCGAGGTGCTTAGCTTGCGCCGCGTAGTCCATGTTACACATTTGGTGCGTGATGCCCTCGAGCCAGTGCTGCATGGCCTCGACCTTGCCGACCATGGCGGCGAGCTTGAGGCGGATGACTGGCTGCGACAGCAGCGGCTTGCCGAACACCTCGCGCTGTGCAGCCCACATGATGCAGTCCTCAGTGACCATGCGAGATCCGCGGGCCGCGCCAGCGATAATGCCCCAGCGCTCGTGGTTGAAGTTGGACAACACGATGAACAGACCCTTGCCCTCCTCGCCCAGCAGGTTGGCGGCGGGGACACTGACGCTGTCGAAGGTGATGTATGCAGTACCAGCCGCGGGCGAGTACATCGTGGGGATGAACCGCGTCTTGACACCCTCTCCTCTGGGAACGACGAACATGGAGATCGATCCGTCGGGCGCGCTACCGCCGTACGTCTTGGCCGCGACGGTGAAGTAGTCGGCGTACATGCCTCCTGTAATCCACTTCTTGGTGCCGTTGAGAAGCCAGCTGCCATCTGGCTGCTTCACAGCTCGGCTCTTGATACCCGAGACATCCGAACCTGCAAACGCTTCCGTGATGGCGAGGCAGATCATCTTCTCGCCGGACAGGACCTCGTTGAGGATCTTGGAACGCAATGGCTCCCGCCGAAGTTCTTGACCGGAGGCAGACCAATACTGATGCTGGCCATGGCACCGGTGCTGTAGCCCTTGGCGCGGATGCGGCTGGTTTCCTGCGTGACAACGAGCTCACTGAACATCAGCAGAGTCATTGTCTCCCACTCACTGGAAGTAGTCGTAGTCCTCGCCCTTGAGTCCGCCCATCAACGTCATGCCGTGGAGGTGCTTCCCGGCCGAGGCGCATGTGGTTGAGCTTGGACTCGGCCATGTCCTTCTTCACTTGAGCACTCGCTTCCTTTCCGCTGACCTCGTGCGCCTGCGCCTCGGGCATAAGCTTCGTCTCGACGAACTTGCGCATCTCCTCCCGCAGGCGGTGGTGCGACTCGTTGTAGTACGGGCTCGTGAACTCTGGCGAAAGGTAGGCTCGCCATATGGGACGCGCGAGAGATCGCCTGGCTGTGGGCGGCGGATGGTCGGCTTCTCGCCCTCGATGTGGGCGATGATCATCTTGTCGTTCTGGGGCTTCATGAGCACGTCCATGCCATGCAGTCCAAAGAAGGTCGTGGTCGCATCCTTGCCGGCGACATCCTCATCGAGAAGCACAGACAGACCACCGGGGTGGAACTTGGCGAACTTGGAAAGGTCATAGACCGCCGTGTCGATGATGACCCAGAGGTCGCCTTCCTTGTTGTGCTGGACGTCAGCGGCGTCAGGGTACGGTGGGAAAGTGCTCACCTTTGCGACCTCCTCGCGAGTGACTCTCCTGGTGACTGCTGCCATTGTTGGGAGTGTGTGCGTTCGATACGTGGGGTAGGCTAACCCACGATAGATGGTAGTTATAGTCGATGCTGTCGCTGTCGGACGATGTTATTATTGTACATGGAATGAAGCTTGTGACCTTTGGACGGTGTGCAACTTGCTTGTCATGATTCGGCCATCTCACCCAGGAATGTAACCGGGTCGCTTGGAAGAAGCCGAAACCCGCCGGCGCCCCCTGCCCGCGTCACACTTCGATCAGGTGAGCCAGCTTAAGAGAACTAGACCGCTACCGCTATGAGCTCGTCACCACTCAACTGTCATCTCGTCGGCAGAGACAAGCCGTGCATAAATGCAGCCATTCTGTGCCACTTCGGCGGCCGTCCGCTGCGCTCCTCATGCAGATACCGATAAGCGGTGGTCGGGACACGGCTGGCCCTTCCTCACGGAGATGGCCGAGCTACCAGCAGCTGGATCCATGCACGTAAATGATCCCAACAACCAAGGACTTCCCTAGAAGCCCACTGGCACCGAATAGCTTGGCTAGCTACAGTGCACTCTCTTGTTGGGATCACCCGAGATCCGGCAAGACCCATCCGCGAGAGTGGGGCAGTTGCTCACGTGACAACTCCACGGAGAGTGGCAAAAGTTGTGGCGGCGGACAAATTTTCAACAAGTTGACAGCCCCTATGGTGTAATGGTAACACGTGAGTCTCATAGAGCGCCTCTGCGCAATCTCTAGCCCTCAGTTCGATTCTGAGTGGGGGCACTTGTCTTTTGCCACCTGCAGTCCGAGAGACTGTTTTGTGCGCAGTTTGTTGGACGGCGCATTCTCGGATTGTTTTTTTGCGACCACGCGATCAAGACCGTTGGAATCCGCGCCGGAGGGCTGTGGGGGGATGTTTTTGTATCCAGCCAACTTGCTTCTCCTGGTTCTCCCCCAGTTCTATCTCAATTTAATAGACGAGTCTCGACTTGGTCGATTGCATTAGCTCCCTACACTAATCGGGATCTGGGTTCCCTTACTTTGTATCCCCTCCAGATCTTTTCATTATTTGGTCCCACAGTCGACTAATCCACCCCTCAATCTCCCATCACGGACATGACCGCCTCAACACCCTCGGTAGCAGTCCGAGAGCGCCGCGCGGTGTCCGCACACGCGTGCGCCGGTCTCCCTCCACGCGAACAGCTTGCGTGCATGCTACAGCGCGGCGTGGTCGGACCGCTTAGTACAATTCGGCGCGCTCCGCCGGCATCGTTGTCGGATATTCGACGGAGACCAGGCCCCACATTGGTCCGACGACCAAAGAGGGGCCAGACGAGTCCTTGGGGCCACAGGCCCAGAAGTTGCTGGGTTCAGTACTAACTAAACGCGGCAATGCGGTTGATGGGGCCAGACGGAGCCAGGATATTGTCGGGCGGTAACAGCATAATGAGGTCAGACATTGTAAATCGAGGGCCTTCAGATTGTTCAGTGAAGGGGGAGAGGTGAGTTCCTCGCACGGCACTTGAACCTTCCATGTCTTCCGACTACTTTCGAAGTGTGAGAGAAGATAGGGGGGAGATGCATGGCAAACCAAGTCTTACCCCGGTGCCCACACACGGAGTTCCTGGCAGCTTGTTTGTCCGTGTCACCCTCGATTACATGCCGGTTACTGCCCGACACGAACATGGTTGCTCTAGTCTTGTGTCTAAATGAGTGCCGGAGCAAGCAGCCTCTGGTAGGTTGGCTGTTGCATTCGCGGGTTAGACTACTAGGCTTCTGGTGTTGCAAAGGTACAGCTGGCAGACGTTCTCGGGCCCGAATACAGCGAAGTAGAGTGTAAGCGAAGAACATCGCCATACGAGACGGTCGCACACCTCGCACTTCCGCACCCAGCATTTGACTCCCTATGAAGTTGAGAGCACTATACTCTGGACCAGCTATCCTCCCCCATACTCAAGCCCCAACGACGTCCTTCTCTTGCCGTCGATATCCACCGGTTCATACCTCGGTTCCCCCAACTTGTGGCGCCGTCTCTCCACACATTAGATGTTCGGGCCGGCATCATTGACCCGGGACAGAGCCACGCGCTCCATTGGTTAGTACGACGGTCCATAGTCCGCTATGCCTTCCAGACCCATGCATATGGCCTCTGATATTTGCCTACTCGAGTCCGTATGAGCGTATAGAGCAGCAGCAAGGACAATCACCCCAGATTCAATTCGGTCAGTTCTGGCCGTAGCGCGCCGAGTCGCGCGCCCCTCTAATTTAGGACCGGATGTCTGAAGGGTTCGGGCCTTGACGGCGATCTATGTCCAGGGCGCTATTCAAAGGTGAGACCGGAACCATTCCACCGCAGACAACCCGAGGATTGTAATGGAAAAGCCTCGCACGCGGGTCTAATAGCAAGGACGCGCGGCTAGTATTGAACGCCTTACAGCATTCGGGGGGGCCTTGGACCTCTGTACCTTGAGTTTGCGCCCGCACTGGATGCACTGGGTCTGAAGCGACTTTGAGTGGGAGTATGCATGTCTGTGTCTCGTCAGCAAATTGTCAACAACATGAGCACCCCGTGCCTGGTTGCTCGTGCCCAGGCCCTCGGAATAACTCTCCACGCCTGGGCCAAGATTGACGTACTTCTACAACCAAGTTCCCCGAGACAACTGCCGCCAGAACAGTTTTCCGGGGTCTTCATCGCTTGGCGGCAGCTTCACTACCCACCAAGCGACCACATTGCTATCTTTGGCCGCTCTCCTATCCATCCGGGGCTTGGGCTCTCCTATCCATGCGGAGGTTGCGCTCTCCTATCCATCCGGACGTTGTGCTCTCCTATCCTTCCGGACGTTGCTGCCATCACGGCTTGCTAGTTGTGAGAAAATTCTCGCAGGACGCGCGTCGTTGCAGCGCGTGATGCCGTCGCTCGCGTACGCGTCGATGTAATTAGCGACCAGTTACCCATACCATAAGCCATGCCTGCGCATGCGATGCCAGCAATGCTCGCACCGACTGCGAGGATCGCAGTGACGGTGGTGGCGGCTCTCCCTAATGCGGAGTCCAGGAATCAGTAATGCGGGCGGTGCGCTGAGATATGTGGCGCAAAGTTCTCGCCCAAATCTGTCCCTAATCTCGGCCACAACTTCCCGATCTAGCGTCCGAGCCGTGCCCAACCGGCTTTGTAAAAACCTGTGGCCTCGTATCTTTCTGCCCGACTCCGCCCACACCCCAAACCTTGTGGTCAGTTGGCCAACGGGGTACAGGGCATAGATATGGACCCCCCCGCATCAGCAGCATCAGCACGCCGGCATTGCATGACCGTGTGGGCGGTGGTGGCTCCAGGGACAAGGGTTCAATAGTTGGCGAAGACCCCAGTTCCGTGATTGCCGTGGTCCTCGTTCTTTTACCCCACTTATCGCCATGCCAAACCCTGATTCTGAACCATCCATCCGAGCCTCGAACACCTTCTCCATCGTTGTCGGCTAGACAATCTGCAGTTGTCTGCAGATTTGAGGGGCTTACTCACCTTCAAGCATGTCTGTCTGAAAGAGCATAAAAGGCGAGGTCGCGGTCACCTCAATCACTCCTCACTCCCAACAACTTCTACTTCCTCGACAGCACTCTCCTGGCAGGTCCAGCAAAAAACGAAGCACCTTCGCTCGACAGCACTCTCGCTACCCACCACCAACAACCACCAACAACCAAAAATGTTCGCCAAGACCCTCATTGTCGCCGCCGTTGCCGGCCTCGTCGCTGCCGCTCCCGTTACCGAGCGTGCCACCAAGAACGTTGCCTCGTTCTACGACCTCGACTCCCACTCGGAGAACGACGGCTGGGCCAACGCTGTTGCTTGCGACAGCGGCAGCTACCACAACGACTCGCCCATCGCTGCCGTCAAGGGCGGCCAGAACAACTGTGGCAAGGAGATCCAGGTCACCAACACTGGCAACGGCAAGTCGATCAAGGTCACCGTCATGGACGAGTGCGCCTCGTGCGACGAGGGCCAGGTCGACCTCCCCATCGACCAGTGGCTCCTCCTCGGCGAGTCCGAGGACATGGGCCTCATCCCCATCGAGTGGCACTACCTCTAAGCGACCGACTGTCGCTCCGTGCCCGGTGACTTGTACGCCCAGAGCGAACATCACCCCACATCACCATCACCTCGTGCCGAGCACGAGTGTAGACCCTCTTTAGATTAGTTGTAGTATACTCTCCTCCTCGTCCCTAGAGGACGACGCCCTAGATGGGCTACAGGCCGATTGATCCGGCTATGTAACCTACCTCCATAATGCCTGTTGGCTATCTGTTGCACGTTTCTTTACTGACTCGCTTGTACTGGCTCCTTCTCTCGACGTCGGATGCGCCAAATGACCTTCTGGGTGCCGTTAAGGTTGCCAAGGCACTCGCTACTAAATGGGGACGTGTGGAGCCTCAGATCGCACGGCCTCGGCCTGGCTCGTCCTGGCTAGTCCTGGCAGCCGACGAGAGGAAGGGGAGAGGTGTTCAAGGACGCATAGGAGGCATAGCGAAGCTCTGGGGCTCGCAAGCTTAGCAGTATCCGCGCTGGGTCCACAAGTCATCTTACTTGACACCCCGAAATGTAATGTTTGGTGGAGCCTAACACTCCCCTTGTTCCTCGACCGCTTGCCCGCGCGGAGGCGAGGTCAGTGATGCTGTCAGCCAAACGGCCTTCACTCGCTGGCGGAGGCTGTCAGCGGGCAAAGGTTTCGGAGGTGAGCGGGGTGGGCAGGTCATGTCAGCAGGCGTCGAGGGCTGGGGACGCCGCGGAGCCACAAGAGAGAGAGGCACTAGCTGCCAGAACAGGAAGGAGGGTGTGAGAGCAGGAAAGAGCTGTGGCTTAACAGGCGAGGAGATCGAGCGCAGCGCGGAGGCACTCCTCCAACACGTGGCAACTCCATCATGCAGCCCATGTCCCACGCGTCGTCCTCGTGGCTCAGCTCTCTCGTTGCTACCATGCGCGCAACACGCCGCACCACGCGTGCTAAGCTTGTTGCTCCAATAAACACGCCAGGCGAGCATTTCTTGCATTCACCTATGAAGGCGGTCCGTTGATTCGGCATTGAAGGCATTCGAGCGATGTTTGTTCGCCTCACTGCCTCGTAATGTCGCTCTCAACGCGGCTGTCCAGCAGTGTACATAAGGCAGAAGCTGAAGTCCGTCTATAACTCACGCAGATCGCGGTTGAAGCAGCATTGATGACTGTCCCCTGGGCCCGCCAGCTGATCATCGACCACAGGAAGACCATCAAGCCCGCAAAGCTCGACTTCCGGACCAAGGTGCGCGCATTCCGCAGGGAGAAGATTCTCGTACGTAACCCGCCCAGTCGTGCAGGGAGCTGACGCCCAGCGCGACACTCTGGATAGGTCGGCGTCGAACCTGACTTCTATCGACGACAAGGTCGACGACGTGATCCGCCGCGCGACCAAGCACTTCTCGCTGAACGCCTCGCTGCTCCAGACGGCGCCAGTGTGGTGTGCCGAGTACGACGATGCGGGCGAAATGATCTATGCCCAGGAGAGGGTTGAGGATAATGCCAGCATCGCAGCAGAGGCGTCTTCTGCCTCATCAGACGGCGATATTGTCATGGTGGACGCCCAGCTTGCCCACGAGGCGATGGACGGCCGTTACGACCTGGTGGCTATTGAAGCCCTCGGGGAGGAGTACGAGTACATCGGCTTCGACTATGTCGAGGAGAAGGTATCACTCGACTGTGACGACGCGCGTGAAAGTGAGGAGAGCGATAGTGAAGTAGCGAGGAAGCGCAAGGCTGTGCTCAACGAGGATGGGTCTGCCAAGCGCCGCAAGAGCCCTGAGCTGGTGAGTGATGGCTTCTGCCTCGCGCTGTCCCACTCATCACGTAACAAGACGCTTATGAGCAGTGCGATTCGCAGAGAAGGATTCGAGTTAGACCGGGGGTAGCGGTAGTATATTGTTCATAGAGACGCATGGAGTTGACTTGCATACCGATGGGAGAGGAAGGTCTAACCGAGATTTCTCCGAGTGGGGACCAAACAAAGACAAGCGTGCCGAAACGCGGAGCGGAGCATGCATGGGAACGTCCGTAACGGCGACCTTGATGGCGAGTAAAATGGCACTGTCGCTGTGTTAGTCCTCCCGTTAGCATGGTAGTCCGCCCATCGGTATCATGAGGTAGCGGTGTCAGTGTTTCTGATGCGACCGAACGAACGTGTTCGGGCGGGTAGCTCGTGATTCACACGTCCGTGCACACTGTATCATTGTCAGTTACCACCATCATTCCGACACCGGGCACGGTTGTTTGATCGGCTGATGCGCATCTCACATGTGGTGTGCACATCACGGAGTGTGGTGAGGAGAACGTGTGTGAACGACTCCGGCGCGGGGTGTGGTAGTGAGTGACATGAGTATGAGGTTTGAGATTTCGGACGAATGTTGGTCCAGGGTTGTGCCGTTGGCAGGCCGAGACCGGACGATTGGTGCGGCCGACCCGTGGAATCTCAAACTCCAGATAGTGTCGATCATGCCTGGACCTTGTGGCTGGCATTTCCTATTGCTCCTGCATACCTTGCATGCCTAGGTTGTTATTGTGGGCATTGTACTTGCAGGAGTGCTGCAATTGTATTAGTTGGTCCTGCAGATCACCGCAAATGCAGGGACAAAGATGCTCGTGGTATGGTTGCTTCGCCCTCGCTACATGGCGAGGGTGGTTGAGGGTCCACAGGGACCTTGCCCGTCCAGACCGAGCTCAGGCCCAATAGAGAGAACAAGGATACCGAGGTAGCGCCAATGCAACAGGGCGGGAGCTCGGCGAGCTTGGCCGCAGACAAAGAGCGCACGGCGATGAATTAGCCTGCCGTAAAGGATTGATATTGAAAGCACAAGCACGACAACCGTGCAGAGCGACAACCCTCGTGTACGAGACTAACGGGTGGGGTGAGTGGAATATGCCGATAATAATTGTCTAGACTAAAGTGCTGTCTCTGCTCTGATGCCTTGGGTGCAGTCACGAGTCACTTCAAGCTCCGACACGGCACTTACAAAGGAGCAGTCCGATACGGAGGGCAATAGACAAATACAAATGCGGGCAATTAGGAGATTACAAAGGTCCAATTCGAACCTGAACAGTATCGTTAGTTATGACGTACATTTCTGTAATCTAGTGGATGATACTAGCATGGCCCAGTATAACCTAGGTCCACCTAGAAATCCGGACTACTATGTAAAGTCGAACCCTTCAACGTCAGCTCTTGGGTTCTCACCACGCAAGTCGTGCTCCCACTCCATCCAACTCCAGAGCTCATCTATCATCGACATCGTGTCCCCGCGCACGTCTCCCATCATCAACAGCTAGTTAGCTTGCACGCTCTTTCATCTACACATACCACACCACATACCACTCTAGACTACACAGATTCACACGCCAATCCATCACCACATACCACAATGGCTGCTGCAGACACAGTCGACCCAAACAGGATGGACATCGACCCTCCTGCCCCATCCACGACCGACTCGTCCGGTCCCGAGACACCCAACAGCTTCACAACTGCGCCATCCGCCCAGCCCACAGGCGTGTCTCCCGCCATGGACGGCGCCAAGCCACCTCCTTGGAGCGTTCCCAAGGCAGACGACGTGACCCCAACTCCCGAGCGAGACAAGGGGAAGACTAAGGAGACCGAGATGCCCGGCGCGATGCCGAGTGAGCAACCAACCAAAGACGACCCGAAGTCTTCGGCGAATGACAGCAAGCCCGTGCCCGAGGAGGAGCCCGAGGTCGATATTTCGCACATCCCTCCACCCGACCTGCAAGCTGTCCTCAGCAAGAGCCGTGACCCAGGCTCGCACATCGATGCCACCAGGTTGGCCGTTCCCGAGCTTCGCGTGAGTATATGCTTCGTGATCGTTCTCTTCCAATGCGCCTCCGTCATCGCTCGGTAAATGGGGGTGCTCGGAGTGCCGCCCTCCCTATACCTCGCCGTCATGGCCTCCGTCATCTGCTTCGGACGTCCTCTGAGGTGTTCCATTGCTGCGCAGCGGTGTGAGGAGGCGCCTGTTGATGAAATGATGTTGGAGCCGTACAGACAAGCTTTCCATCTGCACAAGCTGACTCCAGGCCCTGCTGGACAAGGCGTTGAAGTTCAAGGCGGACGGCAACAAGAGCTTCACCAGCAAGCCACCCAAACTCGAAGCCGCGCGCGACAGCTACCTTTCTGCCCTCGACTGCCTTCCCGCCGTTCCCAAGCATCTTCCGGCACCTGCACTGGATGACAGGCGGATCGTAGAGATTACGGACGAGGAGGCGGAGCAGATTGAGCTCGACTGGCAAACAGGAGCAGAGCGCGTGTCCGTGGACAATGAGATCCGGGACGCGCAGAAGGCGCTTTGGGGCAACCTCGGCGCAGTGTACGGACAGCAAGTGAGTCGCGGTGTGGCGTAAGCTGGAGAACAAGGGTTCCTCCATCAGCTGGCCAGGGGCTGCCTGATGATGCGCGTGATCATCGCTGACAGCAGAAACTGTACAAGGACGAAGTCGACGCATGCACCCGCGCCCTCCGCTTCGACCCGACATACATCAAGGCGCTTCACCGCCGTGCCAGCGCCAACGAGCACATCGGCACCTGGTCTGCCCTTGTGTCCGCCCAACGCGACTGCCAGATGCTCCTCACCCTCCTGCCACCTGACTCGAGCGTGGCCACGAGTGTCTCCAAGGCCCTCGACACTCTGCCTCAGCGAATCGGCGCCGCGCGCAAGAGGGAAGAGGCCGAGGTCGGGCTGAAAATGGGCGGACTGTCGACCAAGTAGGACGGACGGGCCTGGGGAAAAGTGTCAACGTTCATGGCCGTGTGGCGGAGGCGTCTCTCAAATGCCGCCAGAGAGGCTGGGCGCGCGGCCGGTACGGCCTAGGGCGTGACGCCGATGACGGACTATGACCCGGGCCCTGTATCCCGCCGAACGAGGTGGTGGGCGAAGAAGGAAGACTTCCGAGAAGACAAAGGGGCAGACGAGGAGATACGGCGTCGAGCGCGGCTAGGCAGTCTGGCGCGCCCACGCGCTTGGCATATGGCCAGCCAAGGGTCCGGAAGACCACACAATATTAGACCAAAGTATAGCATAAGCCATCAAAATGCATTTGACAGTGTTCGAGCTGCACACTGAGTTGATGGCGAGACTCTTACTCGCGCGGCTCTGCGACGCATTGATTAAGAAGCATTACTAGTTGAGTAACGGTCAATCCATGTGCGGGATTAGAAAGCACCACGTGTCCTAAATGCACCTGTCTTGGTTCTGTAACAAAGGCGAATAGGAAACAACCAACCCAGCTCTAATGGCTCCATCGGCATACGGCCTGGCTTCGTTCAAGTGGTGCCTCACACGGAACGGATAAAGTCATCTATTGACTCTGTCCTAATTGATCCCCTACTTATAGTAATTGAGGATGCTGATCTGCTGATCATCGCATTTAAGCGCTAACCCGGACTGGGTCGATGTGGATTCTTTTGCGCACTGACAATGACCCGCTTTCAACGGCTTGTATCCGGAGGCGTTCCAGGCCTCCTCACATGATCTACTCGACCTGGACTAGGATGGCTGACAACAAGGTCGAAATGAACAACGTTGATTAGTTGACTGACCGTCGCTCATCCCGCCTTCGACGTCATTTCGATCGTCTGCCAAGGCTGTTGGTTGTTTGCGGAGTCCCACGAGACCCTGCACACGACCATGCGACCCATCCGCCTTAACGGCCAAGACTAACCGCGTCTGTCGTCTGACTCTTATCCCCCCTGTCCAGTTTCCTCAAATGCATCCTGCAGGTCGTCAGACTTGTCTTTACTCTTTGCACTGTCCCAGTTAACATTCCAGCTCAGACACTTGCTACTTCCTAACGCTTGCGCTTAGCCATCACCATGGCGCCCCAAGTCTCCACGCTGTCGACCGTCGCGACCGTCGCCCAGGCCGCCACGAACGCAGCCACCACCCTCCTCCGCACCTCCCCATCTCCTGCACCCAACAGTGTTCCGCGCTGGCTCGCCGGCCTCATCAACAACACCGCCACACTCCTCGTCCTCCCCACTCTCCCCTTCGCTGTTGTCCAGCACGCCCTCTACCGCCCCCAGCAGCCGCTCAAGGTGTGGCTTATCGCCCACCTGTTGCGCAATAGGGCACAGCTCGCGCCGATCTTCGAAGAATGCTATTCAGAAGCGGAAGCAGCGTCAATCGCATTCAAGTCGGTCGTGCCGTTCCCAAAGGAGATGTGGGACGATGTCAAGTGCGAGATCATCTCGATCCCACCAGCGCCCAAGGGCTGGGCACCGTCCGATTCTATCGAGCTCCCTGCTCCGGTTCAGCCAGCCACACGGCCCGGATTCATGCTCACCCCCGTCGTCCGAGGAGAAAAGGATCGAAGCAACGGGCAGCTCATCATTCATTGCCATGGAGGGTGAGTCGGCGTGTACGTCCACGTCGCCGGTGGAACTACCAATTTGTCTACGGGTGCCCACGCTAACGAATAGCGGATACGTACGCGGCCACCCACTCTGGACGCCGTTTGCACCGAAGCTCGCCCGCGACACACGCACACCCGTCCTCTCGGTCCAGTACCGCAAATGCGTGGCTGACGCAACTGCGTTCCCCGCGCCCCTCCTCGACGCACTGGCCGCCTACTACTACGCAACCAACACGCTCGGGTATGCGGCCGAGAACATTGTGCTTGTCGGCGAGAGTGCGGGCGGAAACCTCGCCCTCGGGCTCATGCAGGCGCTGTCCAACGCCGGCGAGCCACTACCTCGAGGCCTGGCACTTAGCTCGCCGTGGTGCGACATGACGCTCTCGTTCCCGTCCATCTGGCACAACTCGTCTATCGACTACCTCGCGCTCAACGCCGGCAAGGCGACAGTCGCAACAGTTGCGAGGCACTACACGACGTCGGCGCTGCGTGGCCCATTCCTCTCCCCCGCACTGGCGCCGAAGGGCACATGGAAGCGGCTGGCGGGTTCGACGAGCGAGAAGGGCAAATGGGAGGAGGGCACGCGCGTCTTCATCCAGGTGGGGACGGGCGAGGGTCTGCACGACGAGGCGATCGCCATGGCCGAGACGATGCGGGAGGACGGCGTCCGCGTCGAGGTCGATCGCGAGGAGGGCGGGCTACACTGCGGTGCACTCACGCTCTTCCTCGGCGAGGAGGTGTACACCAAGTTTGCTGCGGCTGTCGACCGGCTCCTCCGCACCCCCGGACGGCGGCGCGAGTCGATGAACATTGGCGAAGTGGCTGAGAAGGCGCTCAGCTTGTTGTAAGAAGGAAAGAGCTGTTGTGTACTAGTATGAGCTCATTGTCACCAGGCATCGCATCCAAATGTATATCACCTCATCTATGTGCTCTGGGTGTTTGAACGGAGTCTGCGGCTTCTGTAGGAATGAGGCAGCGGTGCATATGTGGGAGCTGCTGGACTGGGTGCCGCCTAGCGCTTGCAAGGTTTGGATTGGCACAGCTGCAAGATATGCTCCCCTTCACCCTCCTGCGTGAACAGCCTCCATTCCTCCTCGCCCACTGAAGCACGATAACTTGGAGCATCGACGAACGATGCCCCCAGCTTACTGAGGCTTTCGATCTGCCGATACACCGCTCGAGGTACTTGAAGCCCACCACCGTGACCGGAACTGATCCCAAAGCCCCTCGAGCGGAGTTGGTCGACACGCCTTCGCCAGTGAAGGGACACCATCCTGAACGAGGACGTGACCGCGTCGGAAGAGCAGCGCACGACGAAGTCGATAATGTGGGGGTACGACGTTGAATCAATCCATGGCGTCTTCCCAAGTTGTGTTGGCATAGGGCTCGGTTCATCTGGGATCGAGATGGCCGCTTGGTGCCTGCTAGGTGACTCGTCACTGTCAGAGGTCTCTTCTCGGTCAGGCTCTGGTGCACGCAGATACCTGAAGCCTGTACTTGCGCCAGTCAGAAGATACTCAACTAGTCGTCGAGGCATTGCTGGCAATAGTGAGTTGATTGAGTTGAGATTGACTAGTTTGAACGATCCTGGACAGTGCACTGTCTTGTTTACAGTCTTTCGACGGCTGCTTGCTTCCGAACGAACGGCTGGCTGACTCCTTCGTAAGTGCAACAGACAGATTACGCTGACAAGAGCTGCTCGCTCCTCTGATAGCCACGTGGACATAACCCAGACGACACTGGTCTGCAAGCCATCACTGACGAGGCCATCTGTATGGAGACCTTTAGACGGCCTCCGAGCCGCTATAAGCGTCAGCCAGGGCGCATCCCTAGGGCGGGGTGGAGGCTTACCTCGCCACCGCTCGGACACTTTCCGAAAGGTGACATTCCACCACGCCTCATTGTGCTGAGGGAGATGTGGAGCTCATTCAGGCCCGAGTTGGGCGCTCGAGCCTCCATTGCTGACTCTGTTGCACACGGTCGAGGGGCGAGCGTCCCGGACAGGGCTACCAACATATCTAGGACGAGAGCGCGGTCCGTTGTGCGCCCCACACTAACGACCTATAAGCAGACTTAGTCACTGGCCTCCTCACGGACTTCGTTAGAGGCCGTGGGATGCACAGATGACGACCATCTTTCTATTGTTCGTAGCTTTGCTCATGCTTCGGAAAACAGAAGCCAGGTCATGCAGAATCTGCCAGAAGGGCACAGCCGCCAGTCTCATCGAACTCATATGCGCCCCAGCGAGCCACTCCCCCTCTACCAACATGTAGGGCAAAGTGGCGCCGATCTCCTTTGGCTCCCTTCAACCTGAAGGATAAGATGAGGATGAGGATACCATGGCTGGCATCCTCTCGGACAGCCAGCCTCCGATTGCAGGCGGCGAGGGCTTCGCTCCGGAACTGGTGTCCACTAAGTAACGTTGGCGTCCTGATGTTCTATCCGAAATGAGGGATAATCCGCCCGATCTGAGGGATTCCGTCTAACTCTCGCATGCCTCAGGTTTGATCGCTGTGGACGTTGAACCACTCTGACGGAGAAGGGGAAGGGAGAAAGCAATAAAGGCGTCGGGCGCCTGCAGGACAACCTCGCTCGACAACAAAGGCTGACTAGGAGCCAGTCAGTTGGGTAGGTCAAGCTTGGTGGTCTGTGCAAGACGATACCTAATGTTCGAACGCCGGCCCTAGTCCCACTCTGGGAACTTCCTTGCCCGACGATGTCCCTGGCGGCGGCGGGTTCCGACGCCACGACGAGATGCATACAGCGAACAATGAGGATGGCGGAGGCATGCTACGACGCTGTGCCGCCCACTCCTGAGTTGGGAAGACGAGTTTAAGGAGGACGAGAAGATACAAACGCCTCGACGCTTCAGGTATGCAAGGGAATGCCAGGGCAACGCGGTGGTGGCGCCGATGACCCGACGCGCCCGGCAACGCACAGCGCCGTGTCCTCGCTTCTCTCGTCCTCCGACTGAAGTGGATACTGATAGACTGATGTGTGGCCGAGTGGAATGCTAAGTGGCTCTACCGTAGGAGAAATTTGGCGCAGGCTGGTGTCCGTGTCTTCCAACACCCTCAAAGGTAGCAACATCTTTTGGTTAACTACCATCTCTCGATAATCACGACTACCAGTCATCCCTCTTCAGCCAAAGGACTTCTGGACATCTTCCACCCGTCCCAAACACTCCCCTCGTCACCAGCAAGAACCACCAGCCAACCCACCTCGCCAAGATGTCCATGTCGTCTATCTTCCGCAAGAAGTCCAAGGCGCCCATCACCCCCGCCCCCGTCCCCGAGTCGCCAGTGGAAGTCTTCAGCGGCGGCGACCCCGACGCTCGCGCTCCCGACACGCGCATGCTCTCCAGCCTCGGCCACTGTGCTGGCTCCGTCTCGACCGTCGTTGAGGACGCCCTCCTCCCCGTATCGCCCACGATGCTCGACTTCCCGCGTCGGCAATCGAGCGCCTCGGCAATGAGCACGGCGTCGACCGTCCTCATCACCCCCACCTACCCCTCTGAGCCGATTTGGCAGCAGCGCGCTCTGGAGCGCGAGCGCGAGAACGTGAGTTGCCACTCCCCATAGACATTTTCAGTCTCCTCTTTTTCGGGGGCCAGGAAGCGCTGGTGACTACCGGGTGATATACCTGCCCCTCTTTCACAACCTTCTCACACGTTCTCCCCATTGTCCGACGCGGGACGTGCTTTCTCACCATTGTTCTAAGCCCCAGACCTGGGAACGTGCTGACGACACTCAGATACAGTCCAAGCCCAAGTTTGAGATCGTCGAGGGCACGCTCTCCGAGGAATCTGCCGAGTCCGACCTGACCGACTACACCCAGATCCGCGTTGAGGCACCCACGCCCGACGCGTCCGACGAGTCGCACGCCTCCCAGGCGTCCCAGGCGTCGACCTCGTCGACGTCAGCATGGACGAGCACGTACTCGTCCGACCTCTTCCAGTCGAGGTCAGAGGAGTACGACATGTCCAAGCTCCTGGCCGCGCTCGGGGAGACCATCCAGGCCGACGAGCAGGCGACCGTCTCGCCGTTCGGCTTCGAGACAATCGGGCGCGGCAAGGACGCCAAGTTCTTCAAGGACCGCGGCGATGTCGACACCGAAGACTTCTACGTGCCCACCTTCCAGACGAACCATACGACTAGTCGGAGCGCCGGAATCTCTGGGTTCAGGAAGCACACGCCTGGGTCGCGCTTCGGTGGGCTCAAGGAGCACCTGAACGCGACGAGGCAGGGTGGCAGGGCGCCACCTGCTCCGGCGAGGCCCATGCGCCCGCTTCCCTAGGTCGATGCGCTTTAGGCCGATGCTTAAGCGTTGTGACCTCTGGCGGTCGCACGGTGCTCCAATGGTTTGATATGTGAGTAGGTCAGGCAATCGGCTACATATGGCGCACGAGCCATCGTCGCTGTGTGTGGCAGACGGTAGGTGACAAACTCATTGCCTGCTGGCGTCGATAACCTTGACAGGCGGCAAAGTTCCCAGGCCAGTGAGGACACCGCTGACTAACCGCAGACCCAATCGATGTCTCCACACACACGCCCTCATTCATCAGCGGTTCGATGCCCGCCTCACTTGTCCACTCCACACATCTGCACTTCCCCTCTGTCTCGTGTCTGTACTGTCCCCATACCTCTTGGGCGTCTGTGTTACTCTTCGTCTGCATGCATCTGTCCTTCCGCCCTTACCTGTGTACATCGGACTTAGGACGAGGCCCTACACTGGATCTCGTTGTGCCCCAGTAGTTTCCAGCGGGTCTTACTCTCAACTTTCGAGTACGGGCTTGCAATGGAACGTCGAGAGTATGACTCTAGATAAGGGATGCCCTAATATCCAACTTTCCCACGGTGTCTATAGTGGGTTCAGTGGGTTCATTTACCCCCACTCGGCCAAATGCCGCTGGTTGCCGGTGCCATCACTTCGGACTTGAGCGTTGATTATGTCGCCATTCAAGTCGACTCTTGGGTAACTCGACTCACCGACGTAGACTTGACTTTCTAACATTTCTGGTCGTCCAACACCTTCGCTCTCTACTCTCTACCCTCGAAGCAGCACGCACCATGCCGCCCTCTCACAACACTCCCGAGACACTCGCCAAGTTCTCCGCGGCGACGCGGGCGATTCACGGCGACGATGGTATCCAGAAGCACAACGCCGTCGCGCCGCCGATGCACGTCTCGACGACTTTCCGGTACAACGACGACCCGGACAAGCTTGTCTTCTGGGGCGAGCACGACGTGAGTCTGAGATGGCAGATTGTAGCATGATGCTGGGAGATTACGCGCGGTGTCGCCTGCGTATCCTTCGTGTCCTATCTCCGTCTGCGCCGACAGTGCCCACCTGCTGACGCCTAGCCCAACGCCGACCGAGACACCAACATCTACGCCCGCGACAGCGCGCCCAACACGAACCGCCTCGAGGCGGTCCTCACTTCCATTCTCGGCGGCCCGTCGCTGACCTACGCGTCAGGCCTCTCGGCCTTCCACGCGATGATGGTCCACATCCGGCCGAAGCGTATCGCCATCGGCGGTGGCTACCACGGCTGCCACGGTATCATCGACATCCTCAACCGGCTGTACGGATGCGAGAAGGTGGACCTTGACAGCGACGAGATCCAGGCCGGCGATGTGATCCACGTCGAGACGCCGCTCAACCCGACCGGCGAGGCGCGCGACCTCGCGCACTATTCAGCAAAGGCCAAGAAGGTGGGCGCGTACCTCACCGTCGACGCGACGTTTGCGCCTCCCCCTCTCCTCAAGCCATTCGACTTTGGGGCCGACATCATCATGCACTCGGGCACCAAGTACTTTGGCGGTCACTCGGACATGCTCTGCGGCGTGTTGACTGTCAACCCGGAGCGTGAGGGGTGGTGGGCCGCTCTCAAGAAGGACAGGCTGCTCCTCGGCGCTGTGATGGGCAGCTTTGAGGGATGGCTCGGCTTGCGGTCATTGCGCACCCTCGAGATCCGCGTGCAGAGGCAGAGCGAGAACGCGACCAAGCTCGTCAAATGGTTGAACGACAGCAAGGCCAACCTCCCGGCTGTGGCGCGTGTGTCGCACGCTTCGCTCCAGCCCGCGGCGTCGCAGGAGGGCTCGTGGCTCCAGCAGCAGATGCCCAACGGCTACGGCGCCGTGTTTGGCCTCTACCTCAAGAGCGACAAGGCGGCCAAGGCGTTCCCATCCAAGCTCGAGCTGTTCCACCACTGCACCTCGCTCGGAAGCACGGAGAGCACGATCGAGTGGCGCCGCATGACCGACCCGACTGTCGACACTACCCTCCTCCGTGTCAGTGTGGGTATCGAGACGTTCGAGGACCTGAAGGCGGACATTGAGCAGGCTCTCGCTGCTGTCGCCGACTTGTGCTAGCTCACAGGTTGTAGAATTGTGTCGCTTGGGTCTTGCTAGAGAACGCTATGCAGTAAAAACAGTAGATGTCATTGGCTTTCAGGTTGCCAGTCACCGTGGTCTTCTCTCCGTCAACGACCTGCAGCTCCACGGCGTAACACATCAAACAGTTTACTTCACATACACACATTTACGGTATACACTGCTTATTCTGACTATTGGTCCTTTGCTCTTTCGCTTTGGAGTGTCCTTGCCCAACTTGCTACGCCGACTTGCGCCGCTCGCGCTCCTTGACTGGCACCTTGTCCCTACTGAGCTCCTTGAAGAACTCCTCGCGCCTATCGCCCTTGAGGTTGAGGTGCTCGGCAACCTCAGTCTGCGGCGTCTGTGCGAGCCACTGCTCGACGGAGAAGTCCTCAAACCTCGGGGCACGGAACATCTCGAGGAACTCGAGGTCGCCCTTCCCAATATTCTCGACGTAGTGCGCATTGTTCTTCGGGAAGATGCCCACGTCGCCCGCCTGGTAGTTGAACGTCCGCGCGTTGCCCGCCGCAGCAAAGATAGTGACGCGGCACTGCCCCTGCAGCACGAAGAACCACTCGTCGGCATTCGGGTGCCAGTGCATCTCCCTCAAACCGCCCTCGTGCACGAGCACGTGTGCGGCAGCGGTTGTCGTCGAGATGGGGAAGTTGCGGCTGTCGGTGATGCGAACCTCGCCGCCGGGGAACTTGAGCGGCTTCTGCTTGAGCATCCGGTGTGTGAACCTGTGCTCGGACGGGATCACGGAGCGGCGCGCCTTGGAAAGGCTGCCAGGGTCCGAGCCTTGGAAGATGTACTTCTCGCGCGGGGAGAGGGTCTCGAACACCTTCTCGGACACGCGGAAGTTGTGCGCCAGAATACTCTTGGGCGTGTGGTTCATGTAGTCGGTGAGGAGGAACGTGTCGTCCTCGGAGAAGTGCCCGCTGTCGAAGATGAGCAGGAACTCGACACCCTCCTCGCCGAGGCCTGCCGTCAGTCGCCGTCTGACCATCACTCCCGTAGACGCAACACACCTTGGATGCCGTGCGGGAACCCAGGAGGGAAGTACCACAGATCGCCCTTCTTGACATCGTCAATGGCGCACCCGCCATCCGTGTCGAGCACGGTGATGCGGCACTCGCCCTGCCGTCAGCTCCTCACCCTTACTCCAGCTACTCACCGCAATGATGTACGCCCACTCGCTCTCGTTGTGCCAGTGCAGTTCGCGATACACGCCCGGCCCTAGGCGCATGTTGACGCCCGCCAGCTCGGTGGACGTGGGCAGCTCGCGCACAGTCGTCTCGCGCGTCCACCCGCCCTCCTCGAGGCGCATGTGTGAGTCGGCAAACGACCACTTCATGTTCGGCATCTTGCCGGCGTCCGTGGACGGCGGGCAGAGCGTGTCCCGACCCTGCCTCTGCCGCTCGGGGTTCTGCGGGCCGAGGATGGTGTTGCCCTTGTTACCGCGCCGGGGAACCGGACTGGTGTAAGCTGGGTCGAGCACAGGCCGGCCACTCGCCGGCCAGCTGGGCGCTTTCCACCTTCTCACAAGAGACGCACTCATCATCAGAGATGTTCGCCTTATCGAACAGCTCGCTGTTGTTCAGCAGCGCATTTGCTGCGTCTGTCGCAGCACGCAGGTCGTCGAGGATCGACCTCCGCGAGGCGACCGAGGGGAGGCGCATCGACATAGTTGTGGTGCTCGCGTAGAGATTTGGCAACAGAGGAGTCTGGACACTTAAGTGGCCAGAGGAGGGGATAGCATCGGTGGGCAATGGTCATTCGGCATCTAAACTCAGTTCTATATAGGTCACAGATAGACGTTCTCACCAGCAACTAACGCAAGTCATGTGGGTGGGAGAGGTTCATGACGTCAAAGACTAGTGTGGCTGGGTGAGCTGACACGGCTCCTAGTGCTAGCAATTAGCCTTGCTATTATCCTTTGTTGCAATTTGGATAATAACTGGTCGGCATGTCGTAATATTGACTTCTTAGGCCAGTGGATTACCCAGTAGGCCCAGCAACTGATAGCCGAGTGGTACTGTGCGCAGTTGGCGCCGTGTCACCATGGCGGCGCGACTCTCCGTCTCCGGCGAGCATGTCCGCAGCTCGATGAGGCTCTCATGACCTCACACGTCCGAGGGCCTTACAGGACCCGCAGGTAGAAGCCGTGGAGGCATGCTTTCATTGTGAGCACGACGGTGGGGAAGTGTTAGAGACAGACGAAGACGATGCAAGGTAGGAATACGAGTTTATCGAGCAGATCACTACCACCATCTCGTCGACAGCACCGATTCCAGTTAACCGTGAAGCGATCATAGGCGAGATCAACAGCCGAGGCCGACGCCGACTCGGTATTGTCACGGTATTCACGAGGTATTTATCAGCTGTAGAACGACTCCGCTCTCACCGGACATAGCTGTCCCCACGCCAGAAGCAGCCACCTCCACATCTACCATGGCATGAATGGCTGCTAGCAGACGCCTCCGCAGCCTCATCCAATACTCGTATACCATTAAGCCCTGACCGGCGGCAGTGGGCTACATGGGCCATGGGGCTCCGTGGTTTACCCGATCACCTCTTAGCCTTGGCATCCGGGGGTGGGCGGCGGAAGGTTGCTCCGCTTAGCGCATGTGGAGGCGGTCTTAGCCGCAATATGACCCCAGAGGCGATCGCCCCCCCCCCTCGCTCTCAATTTCGGAGCATGTGGCTAGATGAGATCCATTACAAGCCATCAAAGCAATCCCATCCTCGGTAGCTGCACTCCCGCGCCCAGTCTTCTGCCCTGTCTATGGAAGACGCGATCTGCTCAAATCTGCAGACAAGATCTCTTACACGGACACGTGTACGTCGGTTCTCATTCAGTGTTCCGGATGCTTCATCCCCGTCAAGCAGCTGTCTTGAGTGGGGGATCGTGATTGTAGCAGCTTGAAACTCTCCGGCAGCCACATCTAGTGGGCTATGTGGGCAGCTGCTTGACCACATGGAAGCGACCGAGGAATGTGTTAATGTGGGGAGTTTGTTGCATGTGGTGGGCGTAGCACGCGTTGATGTAGCGAGTAATGGCTTCACTCCCTGCATCGGCGATCCTTTTGCTTTACCGGTGACCACCGTAAGGGTAGGTAGGGCGTCAGAGCATCATATGCTCGTGTAAACCACTAAACAGCCGTCCATAGCCTGACTACCCGCTACGCACTCTCCGATTCCCGGCCTTCTTCTGTCGTCCCGCCTGCCATCGCCCCTGGTAAGCCGGATTTCGCGGTAGACACGCCTCAAGGAACCCGTAGCACCCCCGGTCTACCGAGCTTAGGTTGGGTTGTAATTGGACATCGCAGCTCCAAGGACCGGTCTCCCGGCACGATCTTGTAACGTAGGCCTGGATCTCAGACTTGCCTCCCGAGCTCCAGCCAAGCAATCGCCATTGGAAAGGGGATAAGGCTGTAGCTAAGGTGTGCTGCGACGGGTATTCCAAGATGTCCAACTTACCTCCAGCCTGGAGGCGAGGGGCAATATGGCTGACAGTAATTCGAGATCTGACGAGATTACGAGAGCCCCACGTTTGCATCCTAGATACCCACATCTCGGATCAACCGTTCGACGAGCAACATTTCGCCAAGGCCGCGACCCCAAGGGCGTACGATCAGAACTCCTGGAATCCACAGGAGACGAGTAACAAGTGGAGGTGGGGTAAGATCACCTCGCCCTGGCTCCCATGGCGTCTTTGGGCTTCTAGCCCACTCTCCAGCCGCTTCCAATCGGTCGCAAGATATGCGGTCGTCGACGTCAATTGGCCATACACCACACGCAGCAAACGCCAAGGGTACACCACCTAGCGGACAGGTCGGCTTCATGAATGCAAACGGCGACCTAACCCTACCTTTAGCGGAGCCCACAATTCCGTATCATTGGGGCCCACGGGGGTAGGGCCGCACGCAAGCTGCTGTAATACAAAAGAGCAGACGCGAGGAGGAGCTGACAACTCATCCCCACCCACGTACCAATGTCCGCCAACCAGGCTCCATACGGCGCGTACGCAACGAGAAGGAGGAGTCAGCCACGTCGAGAACGGCGTCGTTGGCACAAGGTCCGCCGACTCGGACATCGAGCGCGGCTCCGACGCCTATGTCGACGATGGCGTCCACCGGCAGTGGGCAGATGTCGACGAGGGCTTCGACCCCAAGGAGATTCTCGCATCGTGCGCAAGATCGACTGGCGCCTCCTCCCCATCTCGGCCATGTACACCATCTCCCAGATCGACCGTGGTAACCTCGGCCTGGCCGTTCTGCGAACAACGGCAAGATGAACCGCGAGCTCGACCTAGACTACAACAACGGTAACAACAACCGCTACTCCATCATCACACTCGCCTTCTTCATCCCCTACCTCATCTCGAGGTGCCAGTGAGTTATTCTCAGAGGCCAGTTCGTCGGTTGTGAAAGTTGACTCTCTGTTTGACCAGTGAGTGGCGCCACCGAAGTTCTACCGATCCGCTGCCGTCATTCCCGTCGACAACCGCTGACAGCTCCACAGTCACAAATCGGTCTGCGAAAGTTTGGCGCCAAGATCTGGCTCGCCACCGCCGTCGTCTGCTGGGGTCTTGTCATGATCGGCATGGGCTGGCCCCCACTGGACTGTCTGGCCGGTCTCGCGCGCTCCTTGGTGCCTTCGAGGCCGTCTGTTCCCAGGTGCGACCTACCTGATTGCTTGCTGGTACCCCCGCAAGCAGATGGCACCCGCAACTCGTATTTCTACATTACGTCCATTGTCGTCTCCGGTCTCTCGTCAGCACTCGCATACGGCTCTCCAGCTCGATGGACGCCGAACAAGAACGGGTGGCGATGGATCTTCATCGTCGAGGGTGCCGTCACCGTCTTCATCGGTCTCCTCGGCTACCTCTCATCGTCGACTTCCCGACAAGGCCAAGTTCCTCACCGACGACGAGCGCTCCATCGTCCTCATGCGCATTGAGCGCGACCGTGCCGACTCGATCGTGGACTCGATGACCATGAAGAAGTTCGTCGAGTACCTCCTCACTCCCAAGCTGTGGCTGTTCTCGTACTTCTTCTGCGCCGCCGCCGTCGGCGTCTACGCCCTCGCATTCTTCCTCCCGACCATTCTCCAGTCAATGGGCTTCTCGAACGCTCAGGCCCAGCTCCTCTTCGCCCCTCCATACGTCTGGGTCTTCATCCCAGCCATGGCCGGCGCGTACTTCTCCGACTGGCTCGCTGGTCCCACCGCATGGTCCGTGGCCCCGTTGTCTCCTTCCACGCGGCGTGCATTGTTGTCGGCATCTCCATGTTCTCCCAGCTCCCCAGAACGCCGTCCGCCCGCTACGTCGGTGTCTTCCTCACCTGTGGTGGTGCCAACGCCAACATCGCCATGGTCATCTCGTGGTGCCAGACCTCGATCCGTGCTCAGTCCAAGCGTGGCTTCGCCTCGGCCCTTGTTGTCGCCGGCGGTGCCTTGCCGGTATCATCGTCGCCGTTGCCTTCAAGGAGAACGAGAAGAAGACTGGCTACCCCACCGGTATCTTCCTGTCGATCGGCATGAACGCCCTCACCGTCGTCGTCGCCCCCTGCCTCTCCTTCTGGATGCTGTGGAAGAACCGCAGGGCCGACCGTGGCCTGACTGTCATCGAGCACGACGTCAACTTCCACTACCAGCCATAGAGAACAATCATAGGTTATATTAGCATAAGTCAATTCAAGGGATAGTTGTATGCAGAGCATCTTACAAGGTTCCAATGTTTTGACGTGAGGCAGGAGAACCATTCACGCCATGTCCTGGTTTGTGTCGCAGCCATCGCTCAGAACAATCTTTAATACTGCTTGCATACTGATTGCTAGCCATTCCGGTACAACGTTCGCCTATTCCAGCTTCTGACTGACATCTCGTCCGCGTAGCTCAGTCCCACTTGCCCTCGCGCTGCGCGATGATCTGTAGCGCGATCCGGCGCGAGAACCATCGCGACATCATAAAGTTGCCGATCGTGAAGAAGACACGTGGCAGCCCCGCAGGCCGTGCCACACCATTGACCTCCAACTCCTTGTCCAGGCCCCAGACCTTGCCGAGCTTCTGGACGGGCTCCTCGCCCAGCGTCTCCTTCACAGTGTCCGTCATGCCCGTGTACCCGGTCGCGAAGATGACGAGGTCGAATTTCTGCTTGTCGCCGTCCTTGAAGGTGATGGTGCCGTCGGAGTCGAACGAGGCGATCTCACCGGGCTTGACCTTGATCTGGCCCTTGGCGATCATGTCGCTGCCGGAGCCTTCGCCGGCCGTGAAGTAGTAGCCGCCTGCGCGCTCGTACGCCACTTGTGTGTTAGTGTGGGAATGGAGTGTACCGCTGGCGGGGACTTACGGAAGAGCCAACCGGTGCCGTCGATGCCGGGGTGGGTCTGGAAGCCGGCCTTCTTGAGCCCATCGAGAATCTCCTTGTCCTCCACGGCGAGGTGCTTCACGATACGCTGGTGGAAGAGCTTGGCAACTTGCTTCGGGAACGAGTCGGCGATCCGGTCTGCCGTCTCCACCGACATCTGCTCGAGGCCCTCCTCAGTGAAGAGTCCGCTATCTATGATTGCGTCAGCAACGTTGAAGTGACGATCGCGAACCAGACCACTCACCGAGCAGCGGCATGCCCTTCTCGATCGACATGATGAAAGTTGGCGATCGCTGGAGCATAGTCGTATCGACGCCATTGTTGACGAGGTCGACTGAGATATCGTGTCCAGAAGTGCAAGCACCAACAACGAGCGCACGCTTGCCCCTCCAGTCCTTTCCGCCCTTGTGCTGCGACGAGTGGACGATCGTGCCGCCCCACTTGTCCTGGCCGGGGAACGGCGGCGGCATCCTGGCCTTCCCACCCACGAGCCCAGTCGCCATGATGACATGGCTGACCTTCATCTGGCGCGGCACAACCTTGCCATTGACGTCGCGCAGCACCGTTACCTCCCACTCCTGTGTGGCCTCGTTGAAGCGCGTCTTGGCGGGATCGACGGTCGACTTGAGCCAGATATTGACTTCTTGCGCCTCGGCATACGCCTCGAGCCAGTTGGCCAGCTTACCCGCCTGCATGAACACGGGCCAGTTGGGCGGGTAGTTCATCAGCGGCATGTGGTCGGTGTACACGGGGTCGTGCAGGGAGAGCGACGCATAGCGCTTGCGCCAGTTGTCGCCGACGCGCTCGAACTTGTCCACGACGAGCGAGTCGATGCCGAATGAGCGGAGCACGGCCGCGCAGGCAAGGCCGTTGTGACCACCACCAACTACGTGTCAGTACACTGGCACTTCAGAAGGGACACACTGATGAGAACGTCAGGGTCCTTGTCCTTGAACTCCAGCTCGCGCGCACGGCGCACATCGTGCGGCTCGCGCTCGTTATGCTTCCCATAAGGCCTGTTCCTCCCCGTCGCCTGTGGCCACCCGTGGATCTCCTCGAGAAGTGTGTACACCGTATACGCCTTCCACGCCCCGGCGTCATTGACGAGGCGCGCAATACCTGAGCACTTTCCCAGCTGCGTCTCGAAGTCGAAGTGGACGCGGAGCCACGTTACGTCCGGGAAGGGGCTCTCGAGCGCGGGCGGCGTCTCCTTCGAGACGACGAACTTGTGCGCCTTGTTCTTCGGGAACGTAGACTGGGGTCAGAGAGTATCGGATAAGCGTGACGCACCGAAGCCACTTCGGCGAGGTTGGCGCTGTCGATCGTGCGGAAGTCGCGCGTGAAGGCGAGCACATCGCGCCAGTATCCGTCCTGGATGAACAGGGATGCGAACTTGTTCCCGTCGCCACCGGCCGCGTCCTCAAGTTGCTTCAGGAAGTCCTGTGACGTCTTTCCCACGTCCACATCCTTCGGCGCCGGGTACTTGTCGTTCGTAGGGAGGCTGGGGGCCGCTACTTCGGTGACCATGGTGATTCCTAGCTGCTAGGATGGGGGAGGTCCAGTGGTCGAGGGCGTCTTAAAGTAGCACAAGAGGCTGCGGACATCGGGACACCATCTCCCCAGCCCCACAACGGTGTGGGTGGGCAAGCATTCGTGCTAGTAGTGTGGGTGTGGAGGCGAGTGAGTTGTTGTCAGGTGACGAGATAACTCCAGCATGAGCCCGAGTACCCGATCCAGCGGCAACTAGCCAAGCCAGCCTGACCTCTCTCACCCGATATGGCCTTCGGGCGATTCGTGGTTGGCATGGTCGGCATGGCCTCCACAGGTCTGATGTTTACGCAACCTCAAGCTAGACTGCGGCCAGATGAGGCTTAGGCTGCTCCGAGTGTGACCCGCAGTTTAGGCGGAGAGGATACTGGCGGCCCATCTGGCAGAGGCTGTTGGCCCCACAGCTGTGGTTAGGAGCGTCAGACAAGATTGACATCGCCCTATCCCTCCAGAATACGCTTGGCGGTCATCTCGTGAATGATAACAGCACAGCGCATTTAAGCTGCTGCTGCTGACTGATGCAGAAGTCGTTCTGCCTGCCACGCACGCTGTCTGCTTATACACACGATCTACACACTGAGAATCGGATCATGTCCCGGCCGATGAACCCGCCCGTGGCTCGTAGTTGCCGGCCGGCTCGGCAACTCCGGACCTGTATCATCACTAAGCAGCCCACCTCCACCTCCACTCGACGCGCCAGCAGCTTGTGTTCATCTATGTCGTGTTGGTCTGTTTTTCCCCGTTCTCATCCCAACTGACCCAATCTCTAACCTCACTATGGCCCGCACCGTCGCTCTTCTCGGCGCCACTGGCGACCTCGGCTCCCACCTCCTCAAGCCCCTGTGCAAGCTGGCTTCATCTGGCGAGATCCGCCTCGTTGTCCTCCATCGCCAGGGCAGCGATATCGGCAAGCTGAACCTCCCGGAGAAGGCTGAGACGAGGGTGCTCGATGCGGACAATGCCTCGGTGGATGAGGTGCGGAAGGCTCTCGAGGGTGTGGATGTCTTGATGTAAGTTGAGCCGCTGTGTGATGGAGTGCACGGCGAAGATGGCCCACGGTGATCGCAAGGTCAACAAACTGCGCAGGATAGTGTTGTGGCTCGTACAAGACAAAGGGATCCAAATTCAACCTGTCTCCTACGCGTGATAAATGCTGACGCCAGCTCGGCTGCCAAGCAGTCGCCCGACGGCGGCAAGCGCTTCGTCGACCACCTCGCTGCCCTCGCCAAGGAGCCTGGAGCGATCAAAGTCTACGTCCCCTCCTACTTCACTGCCAACTGGACCAAGACCGAGCGCGAGGACCCGAAGAATGTCTACCTCCACGGCAAGTGCATGCTTCTGGACAAGACCATCGCTCTCGGCGTCCCGACCACGTACATCGCCAACGGGCTGTTCGAGTGGGCGTTCCTCAACAAGGACTTCTTCGGGCTTGACGCCAAGAACAACACCATTGCGCTGTACCGCGACGCGCTCGAGTCCAAGTTCTCGTTCCTCTCGCTGCCCTACCTCGCCGAGGCGGTTGCTCAGCTCATTGTCGAGCCTAGCTTCGGGCCTGGTCAGCGGTACACCCTCTCCGAGGCCGAGTTTACCGGCCGCGACGTGGTTGAGGCGTTCAAGAAGGCCCACGGGAAGGAGCCGCAGGTGACCAAGTTCACCGACGAGGGCGTGACCCAGCTCCGGGAGGCGAGCCCCGCTGCTGGCCTCGGCGCGTCATGGCGTATGCACTGGGGTCTCGGCAACTGGAACGTCGAGAACCTCTACGAGCCCAAGGGCGTCACGAAGCGTACCCTCGAGCAGGCGGTTCGCGAGAGCATCTAGAGAGCTACAAAAGTAGAGCGGTTGGATGGATTGCCTTAGCGTTCCCACTTCACCATGTTATGTATATAAGACATCACAGCTGCCTGTGCACACTTGCATCTTCTGATTTACAGTGGATAACACAATACTCGCCGACCGTCCGTCTACAGCTTAGCTTTGTCGAGGATGGCCTTCCTGCCCTGGGCATCCCAGACCTTGACGACGATCTTCTTGATATCGCTCTTGACGATCTTGCCATTGGCGTTCCTTGGGAGCGCGGGCAGGATAACTGCAATCTGTGGGCGGGCTGGGTGGCGGAGTCGGGGGTGTGCCTGTGCGAGGATACTCTCAGGCGTCGCCGTCGCTCCCGGAGCAAGCGAGACCGCAACGCCGACCAACTCGCCCAGTCGTTCATCGGGCACAGCAACAGCTGCACACTCGGCAATCCTGTCGTCCTTGTATACCTCGTTCTCGACCTCGGCGGACGCGATGTTCTCGCCGCCGCGGATGATAACGTCCTTCGCCCGGTCGCGGATGTACAGGAACCCCTCGGGGCAGATCATGCCCATGTCGCCAGTGTTTAGCCAGCCGTCGGCAGTCAGTGCCTCGGCAGTAGCCTTGGGGTTGTCGACGTAGCACTTCATGATGTTCGGGCCGGCGCACTGCAGAATGCCCAAGGTGTTGGGCGGGACGGGCTGCATCGTCTCGGGGTCCACGATGCGCATTTGCGACGTCGGGATGGCGATGCCAACTGATTCAGGCTGGAGTCAGCAGGTACCTCTTAGAGGCGAAGGTTTACTTACACGCTCGTGGTAGTCGGGACCGGTGAGGGCAACGTGCAGACCGTTAGTCTCAGTCATGCCGTAGGCGTGAGTTGCGACAGCAGTGGGCCAGCGGCCGGCGATATCGGCAGCGAGGCGCTCCGGCGGCGCTGCACCGCCATATGTGAGGCCGGTGAACACGTAGTCCTTAGGAAGCAGGGGCGACTGAATGATGGCTGTCGCGATCGCGGGCACGCTACCGTCAGCTCTGCACAACCGGAGGTCGACTCACCCGCCAATGTACCCGATGCGCTCGTCGACACAAAGCTTGACGGCCTCGTCGACGTTCCAGCGCCGCATGAACACCATCTTGAATCCCATAAACCACGCGCGCACCATCCATCCGAGGCATCCCGTGACGTGGAACAAGGGCACAGCGAGGAGCATGACACCCGCCTGGGGCGGGGGCACATGGACCGCGAGCGCGTCCTCGAGCGAGCCGCCGCTGCGGAGGACCGCACGCGCGCTGGGAATCGAGCCGGCAATGACGTGGTGGAGACACTGGCGCTGAGTGCACACCACGCCCTTGGGCATCGACGTCGTGCCAGACGTGAAGAAGATGATGCCCTCGCTCTCGGGGTTGAGGCCGGCCAGGCCCTCGCCGGCCTGCACCTTGAGGACGGTGCCGGCGTTGGCGACGGGGGCGAGGAGCTCGATGAGGCCAGCGCGCACGGTCACGGGGAGGTGCTCGGTGCGGTCCCAGGAGTAGGTGGGGCCGACGCCGCGCGCCTTGAGCTCGGCAGCAAGTGGGCCGAGAGTGGTGCCGCACAGTTGGTCGACAAGGGTTACCTTTGGCTTGGTGAGGCCCAGGCAGTGGAGCTGCGCCTCAGGCTGGAGCGTCGCGTTGAGGAGGACAGGGACGGCGCCGATGAGGTGGATGCCGCAGAACGCGACCATCCATCTGCATATCAGCGATTGCCTCGGCCGTGCATATGGAGGGCTCCCTAGTCGTCGTCCCTGCTCCCAGTAATCACACCCTTTGTCACAGAACCAACTCATTCTTCGGACTTCGTGTTGTTCGACACTCACCCAAGAGAGTTCTGGCCGCCGACAGCCACTCGGTCGCCCTGATTGACACCCTGCTCGCGGAGCCATGCGCCCATCTGCAGAGCACGCGCGTAGACCTCGCCGTACGACGAGTGCCTGCGCTCCTGCGGGTCGCCGGGGACGGGCACGGGGTCCGAGATCATCTCGCGTGGAGTCCACATGTTGAACCGTTGCGTGATGAAGTCGCGGAACGACCGGGGAGTCTGCTGTCAGCTGCGCGCGCTTTCACCATGTCAAGGCATGAAGCAGAAGGTGAGGCTCCTCAATCTGTTGGGACCGCAAGCGCAAGTCCCACGTCGCTCACGCGCTCGAGCGGCGCAACTCACATTCTTCCATACGAGATGCTTGCGGCCCTCAATGACCTCCTCGACCATCTCGAAGTGCGTACCGCGCTGCGTCAGCAGCCTGTCGCCTGCGCGTCAGCTCAACCTTCGGTGGGAAACTTACACTCCTCCATCGACGGCTTGCTCGTCGACGCAGCGTTCATGTTGCCTCAAACTGTTTGGTGACTGAGCAGGTGCAAGAAGACAGTTGGGATATACACAAAGTGTCAGGCTAGTAAATGTCTGATGGGAACATCCCCAAACCCAACTTGCACTCCGACCGTGTCTGCTGTCGTCGCCTTGCTTGCCCACTGCCCACCAGCTCGAGGTGACTTCCCGGCCGTAACTCCACCGTCGGGAGAGAGGGCGGAGCGCTCGGCCTCCGCCGACCTGGGCCCCGCAACCGGCTCCACTTGTTCCATTACCGTTATTCCCCGCATTTCTGTGCATCCGAGTTATCCCCACATGCTCGTGACTGTCATTAGTCTTCAGCAACTATCATGCCGGCCGCGGCATTGAATCTGCTCACTCGTCCCTCATTGCTCGGCATGGTCATAAGTGTAGAAATGGCTTCCGAGGCGGAAACTTGGGGACTAAGTGGCAGCGAAGTGAACCCTTCATTTTAGCCGAGGTCCCTTGGACGACGCTCACCACCTCCTATTCTTTACTCGATATGATAACCTCTTCCGACATGATCTGTCAGCACCCGTAATTGGGTGTCACGAGCCACGCAGTTATTGACGGTTCACGTAATGGCCTTCAGATCTTTGGAGGCGTTCCATCTCCACCACCGGGGATGACATCTCAGCGTTGCCTTCGAACCCTTCACCTGGACCTTCAGACCCTCTCCAGGAGCGAACATAGAGCAGGGTAACCTCCATCTGTCCTTTTTCATCAACCAAACGCTTACGCCGACATGACATACGCGCATCTCCGCCGACAAGCGAAACTGGCTCCAGGACCTATGCATACAGCCGGAAGCATGGATATCCAAGCCCCCATGGTGTAATGGTAACACGTGAGTCTCATAATCTCTAGCCCTCAGTTCGATTCTGAGTGGGGGCACTTGCTTTTTGGCTCGCATCGATGATCCTTTTGTCGTGGGCCGCATCCTCTGCAATCTTCACAGGTTGGCTAAGCTCCGCACTTCTGAATACATCTCAAGGCTGGCTACAGTGAAATCCGTCCTACGTCGGGACTACGTTTGGTTTTCGCTTTTCTGAGCTACACATTCGAATTCGATTCCGTATCTTATCTGCCAGGCGGCGTGATGGCTACCCCATGGGGAGTCGATCGCGTTGCCTTTACGCCTGGTCACCACGAACACGGAGGACGAGCGTGCGAGCATTGACGCCGGCACCGGCACGGTAGGGCTCGATGTCGGAGCCGAGGACGTCGACCTTGCCCGAGCCAGCAAGGCGGTCGACCTCGTCGGCGAATCCGTCGTCCTCCCAGATGTCGTCGAGGACGGTCGCGACAATGACGCCGCTGGGCTTGACGACGCGAACGAACTCGCCGAGGACGCGGGGGCCGACGTGGCCGTGCGTGAGGGTTCCGACACAAGTGATGGCATCGTAGGAGTTGTCCTCAGTCGGGATGGGGCGGGTGAGGTCAACAGTGTCGAGCGACTTGTAGGTGCCGGTCTTGCGGGCCTCGTTGAGCATGGCGGGCGAGAGGTCGATGCCGTCGACCTCCTGGTAGCCGGCCTGGTTGAGGTAGACACCGACGAGGCCGGTGCCGCACCCGGCGTCGAGGAGGCGAACGTTGGGGGGAACGCCAGAGCGGACGAGGGCACGGACGGCGGTCTGGGGACCGACGTAGCCGTGGATGTCGGCGGTGATGTCCGAGTCGTAGGAGGCGGCCCACTTCTCGTAGATGCTGGCGACGACCTTGGGGTCACCCTCGCCCTGCATAGAGTAGAGAGCGTTAAGGGCAGGGTTGCCCGAGGTGTTGGTCGTCTTGCGAGTAGCGGTGGTGGCCATGGTGACTGAGATTGACAAGTAGAGGTAGGTTTAAGTGAAGTGTAGCAGGGTGGTTGTATGGATGATGAGCCGGTGGTGGGCGAAGTGGGAGAGGAGAAAGCGATTGAAGTGCTGGTTCTCTTCCCCTCCCAGGCTCCACGTTATATGGTGGGCCAAGCAGCGGGTCGGGTATTGTATGTAGCGAGCAGCTAGTCCATAGTAGCATGTAGCTAGCTGTATGTACTATGGCCGATGCCTCGTATGCCTTGCCTCCTCTCTGTTTGCCTTGATTGTTGGGTCGAAGGGGGAGATTAGATGCCGCTTGTCACCGGATACCTCTTTTCCCTGTGCCTCTGATACGAGGGGGATCACTGGAAACAGCAAGACTGCTTCATGTGACGTCAAGAGCATAGCAATCAGATAGATTATCCTATAACATTGCATCGTTCTTCGGCGTGGCAAGAGCGAAGAGCGAAGGTGGAACGCCCAAGGATTAGACAAGTTCAGCCCACTTAGCGTGAATGGCGGTATGCCGATGGATGTGAACTATCAAAGCCGTTTCAATTAACCCTCCCCAGGAACTATCTGTCACGCACGGGGCCAGAGGATTAGATCAAGGCATGCGGCGATACTGGCGGTAGATGGCGCTTGTTGCACTTGTTGGCTCTTACGCGTCAGGCGCGCACGCACGTTCCGTGGGTTCAGACCTTTAGCCCTTGCGGCCTTCGTGGGCTTTAGCATAACTCGCCAAAGGCATGCAATAATGTACGGCAGACCGCACGGCGTAGGCGCCAAGGCGCGCGATGTGGGCGCCGCGCCTCCCAGCCTCCGAGGCATGTGCCCCGAAGCGACCGGGGCGCTAGTCTTGGCACAATGCCCGCCGTCGCCCGCCGTCGCCGTCCTTCCGTTGTCTGCCCAACGCTCCCACGATCAGCAAACTCACACGTTTCGCGCGCCTTCCGCCCTCCCCGACATGCCTCCGTGCATCGTGGTCAGCTCTGATACGCTAAGGCTTGCGTGATGAAGGCTCGTATCGACGACTGGCAACGGAAGCAGACGCATGTCTGGATCAACAGGCGTCAATCTGTGGTGGTGCGGCATTTGTGGGTGTACAGCATTCCCCCGCAGCCCATGCATCCGGCCACCGAGCTGCCAATAGGTGAGCGCCGTCGCGGTCGCCTTCTTGGCCTCTTGGCGCCGTTGCACCAGTTCCGTTCGAGGTAAGCGGGGCCAGATGGCCGCCTTGCCGAAGTCCGAAGCGCAGCTGCTGATCGCAGTCTCGCCAGAGATCGTCGCTCCACTACTGTGCTTTGGATGCTCCCATCGAGCATTACTGCACACACCAACTCGAGGAGGCGCATTCCAGTTTCATCAGGATCCCAGTCCAGTCCGAGAGGCGGCACCGGGCATCCCGGCTCCGAGCCATAGCACGACTCGGACTAGCCTGAAGCTAGTGATGCTTCTGAGACTTTGGCCGCTTCGAGGGCTCGACTGGGCCCGCGGTTCGGGGTGTCAGTCACATGTCGACGTGTCAGAAGGAATCCAGGAGCATTGCGTTTGGAATACCACCCTTGTCCTGGGCCACCCATCATGGATGGTCGAGGATGCCACCTTCTGCATCGCTGGTTACGACGAGCAAGCCTTCGAGGTCGAGTAGTGAATGCTCAGGTGAGCTGACTGAGGAAGCACATAAGTGGAAAATGCCCATCAGTGATCCTCAGCATCACTTTGCAGCAAACTTTCAACGCCTGATAGTGCTGACAGAACCAGTGCTTGGAGATGAAGTTACCGCTCAAGATAAGATAAGTAATCTCCTAATGGTTCAAATCAACTTTGGGAGTTGGATCATTGCGAATTAGAAACCTCGATTTCAATTCAGAGGCTCCGCCCAGATCCGCCATCAAGATCGAATGACCTACCCCGCATTCGGGAGGCGCACATTCCTCGGGAACTCAAGGGGATACCCCTCGTCCAGCTTCATCCTCCCCCCTGTCGTCCGTGCGGACCGGGCCACAAGAACTCGAAACACAAGCTGAGCATTGCAGGTCGTGCGCGGGGAAGCACAACTCACAAGCGCTACTGGCCCAGCCAACGGCGACGAACTGTGGAGTCCCCGGGCGTTACTAACCACGTGAGCGGGGAATGAACACCGGACAAGTCACCGTATGTCACCGTCCCGCTCAAATCTTCCGCCACAGCGCGCTCAACTAGTAGGAAGGCCAAGAGAAACTGCTCATGTGAGCGCGTGAGCACCACGTTGCCGCAAAGGCGACGTCAATGATCTGCAATCCAGGGCCAAATTGCCTTCCGGATCCCAGATCTGACCCTCGCTTTGCCTTTGAAGACCCTCCGCGCAGCAGCTGAGGATAGAATGTTGCTGCTCGTTTGGGATTATTTAATCAAACCTGGCACCACGCGGTAAAGTTTGCTGTCACCAACCAGGTCGCCGTCCCGTATCTGCCAAGCTCCTGCGCTGCGTGTGTCGAGCTCCGTGCGTGACGGACTGGAGCTGAGACTGGCCATCAAGCTCAGGTCTGGGCCATGCGAGACTTGACAGGGCGAGAAGCGGGCACCGCGTGCCACTGTTATCCTCGGCGGTCGTCCGACCAGTCCTCTGATGCCTATCCTCCCGGTCTCGCACCAGCGAGGGGTCGGTCGGTCACTTGGGTGCATGCAGCGATAAGTGATTGAAGGTTGTGCATTGCATCCACTCACCTCTCCTCACTACCAACCACCTGGCCATCGCCATCGCCATCATGGGGCTCGGCAACATGTTCAAACCCAGCTCGTGGCTGCTGCCCAAGGAGGAGAGCAGTATCGCCCCGGAAGATGTGTGGTCGAACAAGGGTGGGTTTTGGCCAAGCAAAAATTGATACCCCGCTCCACGCCGCGCGTTGGGAGATGTAGTGACAGGCGCTGATGGCAGACATGGACCCCGCGCCGCCTGAGCACCGTACTTGGACCGGATGGACGTTCTTCGCGTACTGGGTGTGCGACCTGTTCCAGCCTGTGCGTGTTATCAGTGCGGTGTGAAGGTCGCGTGCTGATGGAAGGGTGGATGGGCCACTGTCGCTGCGTTCGTCTCCACCGGCTTGACATGGTGGGAGTCGTGTCTCGCCGTTCTGGTCGGCGCTTTCCTCGCGGCCATCATCATCGCCGCGAACGGATGGGTCGGCTCGGTCGTCCACACGCCGTTCGCCGTTACGTGCCGCGCCACCTATGGGTACTGGGGTAGCAAGTTTGTCGTCTTGGTGAGTCATCCAAACCGCGTCATGGCATTCTTGCGCGAAGTCGCACTACTGTCCTATCTCCTCCCGATAAGCAACTAACACCCAGTCGCGTTGTGTCATTGCCTGCTTCTGGCTCAGTATCAACTCGTATGCCGGGGGCCAGTTCATCTCGTACGCGATCCAAGCCATCTGGCCATCGTACGCGAATCTCCCCAGCCAGCTGCCCGAGTCGTCGGGCACATCGACGCGCGACATGCTCTCGTTCTTCATTTTCTGGGTCATCCAGTTCCCGCTCATCTTCATCCACCCGTCCAAGCTCAAGTGGATCTTCAACATCAAGGCGGTCATCGTGCCCATCGTCGCGCTGGGCACTATGATCTGGGCGCTCAAGAAGGCTGGTGGCCAGGCTGGCCCGGCCTTGCGTTCGCCTGTCAACCGCGTTGCTCCCGGTGTGCCCCGCTTCGTCGCGTTCATGTACGCCGTCACGTCGGTGCAGGGTGTGTGGGCGACGATGAGCATGAATGTCGGTGAGTACGAGCGCGTCACGAGCCTTATCGTCAGTTGCGCAAGGCAGCTAACAGCCAGGTGATTTCTCGCGCTACCTCAAGTCACCCAAGGCCAACATGGTGCAGCTCTTCGCCTTCCCCTCGATCTTCACTATCGTGTCTATCGTCTCGGCCATCACCGCGACCTGTCTCCTTCCCGTCTACGGTGACGTGCTTTACCAGCCTTACCTCATCATCGCGAAGTGGGACACCTCCGCCGGTGGCCGTGCAGCCATGTTCCTTGGCGGCCTCGCCTGGGCCCTTGCCAACGCCACCACGAACATCACCGCCAACTCGATCAGTGCCGCCAACGACATGACCTCCCTCGCCCCGCGCTACATCAACATTCGCCGTGGCCAGTTCATCAGCGCGACGATCGGCGTCTGGGCCTTCGCGCCGTGGAAGGTGCTCGCGTCCGCGCAGAACTTCCTCTCCTTCATGGCCGCCTACTCGGTCGTCCTCGCGCCCATGGCCGGCCTGATGGTCGCCGACTACTTCATCATCAAGAAGAGGAAGTACAACGTGTACGAGTTCTACCGCCCCCGCGGTATCTACCGATACCTCGGTGGTTGGAACTGGCGCGCATACGTCGCCCTCATCTGCGCCGTGTCCGTCAACCTCCCCGGTATGGTCAATGCGATCAATGCCAAGGTCCAGATCGGAAACATCAAGTACATCTACATGGTGTCCAACATCGTTGCGGACGTGATCGCCATTGGCGTGTACTACTTGCTGTCAAAGTTCTTCCCGGACCGCAAGAGTATTATCGACGAGCCGATCCACGACGTCAAGGTGTACGACGACGCGTTCGGCACGCCGCCAATGAGGGAGATGTATGCTGGCGACCACAAGGACAGCGTGGCCGACCTATACGTCCGCGCGGCTTGAGAGAGAGTGTGAGATGAGGGAAGAGAAGTCGGGCGAAAGGGAGATGATGGTAGTTTGTATTCGTTTCAAGGACAGTGAATGTATACAAGTGGCTTGAGTGCGTTCAGGTGGGCCACGCTCAGCGTTGGCCATGGCTCTCACGTGCCGCGCGCGACAGCCGTCGCGTACCAAAGGCTATGAACTCGCAGGCCACCGAGGGGTTCCAAAGGTGCTTGCCCATGTGTGTCAAGTGGACGGCTAAGTGGACGTGCTCGCTTAGTAGTGCCGCCCTATGCAAGCTTGGCAGCTGCGGCGTCCACACGGAAGTCCTATACCTCATGTGCCCCACCTTCCTTGTACTGCGCACATTGTTGCAGATGTGATGGAGGGTATGTGATGTGCCCTCCCCCATCTCCCCCACTCGGACAAATGGGATCTACAGCACAAAGTCTGATTATGTGAGACGCGAAGGCGGTGCTTATCAGATTTGAGACGCGCGCAGATCCCGCGCCAGGTACGACAATAGAAGATCGGCCATGACCGCCCATCCCAGAATTATGCTTCGTGCAATGGATCCACATCCAATACGGCTGGTAGTTGCGAGCCGCGCAGCAGTAGATGTTCTGTGGGAGCCCAATAGTCCTCGCTCCAGCAGCACTTGGGGTCGCAGCCCGAGTGGAAGACTTACCTCGGCATCTCGGGGAAGTGGAGCAGAAGGACCGGCGACCGGCGTCTCTAGGCCGACATTTTCATCTAGTGGACGTTTCGAATCGTCATCCTCCACTCTACTCTTCAGCGTTGATTCGTTCCTCACATCAGCTTGGCATCCTGACCTCGCTTCGGTCTCGGTCTCGACTTTGTGGGGGCCTACAAGCCTACCATGTGAATGGCAGATGGAAGCCGATGAGTCGCTCGCGGCAAGTTGGAGCGAGGAATGCCCTTGAAATGCCATGACGCAGGGATGGCGCCGCGCAGTCCGCCAAGACTAGAGGCTGCGGCGGCAGTGTAGGATGCTTCTCTGTTCACCCCCACTCTACACGCCCAGATTCTCTTTGTCAACATCACCTCAGACCACTTGGCCGAGCTATGGTGGCGAAGGAGCCCGAGTGCTCGAGTGGCTTGGGACACACAATTGACGACGACGGCGCAGTCGACGAAGAGGATACTTAAGCAAGCATACGCGTCCCTGTCATCATCGCACCGGCGGCCACACACGCACTCACAGAATCCGACTTCGCACTTCCTCGCCTTCGCCCACGTCCACCACGTCCACTACGACACACACGACCGCGACGACCCTTTATCTTCCTCCTATCCTCACACTCTTCCCTTCTCTTGATCCTCTCTCCTCTTCCGGCCACAACGTCCACTGTTAACCTTCATCCACTCCCAGTCATCTATCCCACCCTCCCCTCAACCGCCATGCTCCTCACGGCCCTCCCCCTCGCCCTCCTGGCGCACCATGCAACCGCGCAGACGGTGTATAACGACCAGCCGCCAGCCAATGACTCCGCCACCGAGCCATATTGGCCGCGCTACCCCGATGGCACATCCGAATCGGACTTCACAATGTCCGAGACTTCGAACGACGCGGATCTCCGCGGCGAGTCGCGCATCGCGCAGTGGATCGTGTCGGCGAGCAATGTCTGGCGTGCGCAGTTTGGTGAGTCGAGTTCCAGCAAGAAGGCCAGTTGGGTGGGCTTTTGCGACCGGGGCGCTGGCGTTGAGGGGGAGCGGGGTCTGGAGGAGTGCGGATAGGATTGGGTGGCAAGGATGGCAAATTCACTAGGTCGCAAGGCATGTGGCCTGTACACAGAGAAGTGAGGGAGAGGCTTGGAACGAAGCGCGGCATGTGTGCGAGGAATGCGCGACCCCATTGTTCCCTCGCACTGCGGCCACGAGGCCGCACACCACGAGGCTGCTGAGCATGCTTCCTTCTTCTGGCAGACACCTGACCCCAGGGTCCCAGCCCGTCACCTGGAACGAGACCGCGGCGCGTATAGCGCAGGAGCACGTCAACACCTGTCGATGGGAGCATTGGTGAGTCTGCTTGGCGCTAGATGGACGCTGACAACCAGGGGAAGTGATAATCTGTGAGCTGGGGAGGCAAGGAGGAAGCTCACGGCAGCGCGCAGCTCTCGTATTCGGAGCCCGAGGGCCGCTTCGACGTCAACCCCATGATCGAGATGTGGGCGGACGAGTGGGGTATGTCGGCTGCGAACAGCCCGCTGAGCGACCGCTGACACCAGACTACTATCCCTTCCGGCATCCCGAGGCCGAGGCCTACTCGCACTTCACGGCCGTACGTGCTTACATGCTGTCTGACAGGCACTAACCGCAGATGACCTGGAACGCGTCCAACACCCTCGGCTGCGCGTGGAACGTCGGCTGTGCGAACGTGACCGAGTTCCCCAGCATGACCTTCTTCGTCTGTGAGTGGAGCTGTTCGGTGTGTGACTTCCCAAAGCTCATCGCAGGCAACTATTGGCCTCCTGGAAACATGGCCACCCAGCCTCCCGGAACGGCGTACGCCGAGAACATCGGGCTCTGGCGCGGGTGGACCACCCCTGAGCAGGTGCCCGACGTCACGTTCACCCCCGCGCCGAGCCAGCCTGCGCCGACCCGCACGGCCACCACGGGCACTACTGCCGTGAGTTCTCCGCGGCTTAGGAGATCGGGATCTGACGATACAGGGGACTGCGGGAAGTGGATCGGGCGGATCGGGCGGATCGGGTGGTTCGGGCGGAGGCGGGTCGTCCAGCAACAGCAACGCGATTGACAGCGGTGCCGAGCGCGTCGGGATCCAGGCCGGCCTCGTCATCGCCGCGCTTGCGGCTGTTGCGGTCGCGCTCTGAGCGTGACCTTTGTAGAGTTCGGTTTCCGGTGGTGTTAGAGTTCCGTGCCTCAGGTGTCTGGTTAGAAGGTTCTGCTCACGAAGGGATGATCTGATGAGATCTGACGCCCAGTATAGACATGTATGTTATGCAGAGCGAGTGCGTACAACACCACGACTTATGGCCGTCCCGCAGCCATACCAGCCTTGACTTCTGACACTACTTATCCACCTCCTCTGCCTCTTTGCCCGACTTGATCGACACCGGCCTGCGGCGCTCATTACCAGGCGCACAAACCTTGCACTGGCACACACACTTATCCAACCGATGCGCGCTCTCGCGCAAATTGCTCACACAGTCCTCATAACACGCGTGCCTCTCCCCCCCTCCGTGCCGCGAGCTCCTCGCCTTCGTGGGCGCGTACGTCGCCGCATTCCCGAAGTAGTCGAAGAAGTCCACCTCCGGCTCGGCCTCCGGCACGACCTGCGACCGCGAGCTGACGGACCCGCCGCGGGAGCGCGAGCCAGAGCCCGAGCCCGAGCCGTGGCGCACACGGAGGCTGACCTTGGACGCGACCTTGCGCAGGCTCTTGCTGACCTTGCGCACGCGCGACTCCCCCTCCCCTTTCCCCTCCTCCGTTGGGTTAGGGAGGGGGAGGCCGTGGCGAGTATACGCGTCCACCTCGGCGTCGGCCAGGTCGTCGGCGAGGGGAGGGAAGCGATACATCCGACCATGCTCGGTGCCGGACAGCGCCCAGTGCGCCGGCGTGTTGAGCATCGTCGGCCCGATGGCTGTACGTTCAGTGACTGTGCTGGCGGTATAGAGCGGCTCAACCTCGGCCTTGCTCTTGATGGACGACCGGCTCTTGTGCGAGTGCGAGCTCTTCCGCTCGCTGGAGAAAGACGAGAGGAAGGACGTCCCCGACACCGCCGACGCCGCGGAAGTACGTGTGGAGGCGGAGGTGCCACCGATGCCGAACGACTCGGTCGTGGAGGTAGATGTGAAGGGAGAGGAGCGGGTACGGTGCCGCGCGAACGAGGGCCGCCGCTGACCCGAGTCTGCGCCGTCGGGCACGGTGGTGGACGGGAACTTGGTCGGGCTCCGGCGCACCGAGGGGTGGGGGACGAGGTCGGTGAGCTGGTCCGACTCCCAGCCCTCAGCCACGACCTTGTCCTTCGCGACCTTATCCTTCTCCTGGGCGTCGTGGCCATCGATGATGCCGTGGTACGCGTCAGGGAGGTTGGTGAGGCTCTTCTTGATGCAGCGCAGGGTGCGTCCGTCCTTGCCCGAAAGCTGCTCGGGCTGGGGGTCCGGCTGTGGCAAATCGCTCTGGGTCGCGTCGGGGAACGCAGTCTTGACCTTGGGGGGGACTTTGCTCTTGCCCTTGGTCTTCGCCTGGTCGGTGTCGTCCTTACCGCGGAGAGAGCTGAAGAACGACTTGGTACGGCGACCCAGTGTCGCCTTCGTCGCTGGGGCGCGCACACGCTCCTCAGTGGCTTCCGTTAGCTGAAACCACAATGAGAGCAAGAAACCGAACTCACTGTCTATGGGAGGAAGACCAATCACACCAGCATCCTCCTCCTGCTCCTGCACCTCCTCAGCAGCGGCCTCCAACTCCCGCTCCCGCTCAGCCTTGCCACGTTCAGCCCTCCGCTCCCACTCGTCCGCCACCGCAACTCCCACACTCTTATCCTCGACATCAGCCAAGGCCTGAGGCACCACCTCATCCTCCTCCTCCTCCGCCCACTCGTTCTTCTGAGGGGGAGCAGAGAAGTCGATCTGTGAAACTTCACGGACGGGCACATGACGCTGAGCACGGTTGATGGAGCGGAGCGTACGAAGAGATGTCGTGGACGGCTTGGGGCGGGCGGCGCGGAGACGCTCGGCATTGTCACCGTCGTGCTCGAGTGTGGAGTCGGGGAAAGGACCTGGGATGATGTGTTCACTCCAATCTGCCTGGGGCTCAGGGGCGAACACGCCGTGCACTGGTGTCAGCAAGTCCTCTCAGGCCAAGTGAAGAGGAGAAGGGGGCTCACGAGCAGGACGGCGGCGCAAACCACGCGGCGAAGCATACCCCTCCGCACCATCCGTATAGTAACGGGAGTGAGGCTGAGCTTGAGCAGCGAGCCGACGGCGCTCAGCCGTGTCCCACGCGAACGGGTCCTCGGCCTCCGAGAGCGGGCTGGACTTGGGGTTACTTCCGTACAGCGCCCCGGGGGAGTCGATGGGGGCGTCGTCGAACATCTCCGCGAAGGTCGTGATGTCGAGGTTGAGCGCGCGCGCGCGGGAGGTGTACGCGCGGGCCATCTTGAGCCGGCAGGTCGGTTCTTTGGGGCGGTGGCGGGCTTGTTAGAAGAAGTTGAGGAGGGGGAAGAACGTAGGTGCATAGAAGATGGGCTGATATGTGCATCGACCTCTCGGTGTTGAAGGTGGGTAGCCGCGGGCATGTTTGCTGGTGATGGAGATGCCTTCATGGATCAATCGCGCTGACGTCCATTGTTTATCTCCCTGCCTAGATCAACATGACTCGTGTGCTCGAGATCAACATTTGGCAGACCTAGGCTAAGCTGTGTGGGCGGTAGGAGTGCGAGGTACCGCCAGGCTGCCAATGATGTCTGGCCCCATTGTGCATGGAGGTGCGGCGGTTGGCTGACGTTTTGCAAGCCATGCCACGCTGTTAGGGATGGATGGGTTTGCGAGCGAAGATTGTTTGTGATGGATCTCCTAAGATCCCTCCCTCGCCCAACCAAAGAAAAGTAACAACCGTGCCAACCTTCAACCGCTTTCACCAGATCCTCACTTAGAGGACGGAGAGTTGCGGAACATGCTAAGAGTGCGAGACTACGCCCCCTCTTCCTTGTTGACAAGTATCCTCCTCACTGAACGCCGTGACAGTTGTGTGACATCGGAAGCATGCTCCCGTCTGGTGCCTCCACTCACCCCTCTCGTTTCATTACATGAGGATCGGCGGATCTGCCTCGGCTGGGACGGTGATGGAATGCGGCATCTGGCTTACAAGAGCGGTCGTCACGTGAAGGCAGCATCCGGCATTCGTCGATATGGCGCCATCCACCGGTGATGGGGAGGCATCGTCGAGTGGAAGGTTGGAAGAGGTACTGCACAGGTACAATATTGTAGCGTCGCGGGTTGATTCTCAACATTGCCACTTAACTCTTTCACTACGTTGGGTAGACGCCCTAATCGTTGGCGTTACTGTACTGGTATCCATCAACGAGCGCGCATCCATCGTCCCCGAGTGCGCCTGTCACGAACGTGCCACCTCTGCAAGCTACTCGAGCTATCTGGGCATCTATACCCTGCAACCTTCAACTAGACGTCTCCTCCGCCGTCGCAGCTCGAGCCATGGCCGACCAACGACATCGACGCAACGACAGCGTGTCCAGCACTACGAGCCTGTCATCTGTCTCCTCAACAGCATCCATCCCCTCTTCCGTGGTCTCAGCGTCCTCAACTTACTCCGATTGGGTGCACGTCAACGTCCCCATGGCGACTCCCTCACCACCGCCCTTATTCACTACGCCCGTCCTTTCACCGGCCACCACACCGCTGAAAGCCCCGGCATCACCAGGGGGCCGGCGGCACTCTGTAGGACTCAACCTCGCGCCCTCGCTTTGCGACTTCAACCCGTCGCCGCACCGGCCCACTCACCGGCCGCAGTTGAGACCTCTCATCCTGGCGGCCAAGTACCCGCTCGACCCGAGCGTGCCGTTATTGTAGGACCGTACTTGTACATATTATTGTGCTGATGCAGTGTATGTAACTGTATAAATCTAATATGTACTGCGAGGAGGCATGGTGGTGGGGTAATGCTTATGCGACGCGGGGAAGGCTTGTCCAACCAGTCGAACATTCTACGACGAGGCGTCCTCGGCCGCGACTTGGTGCTCAGCCTTGCTCTCGATCCCCTTCTCACCTGGCGGCTTCTTGTAGAGCACGGTGAAGAGCAGCCCGAAGAACAGGATGTACGCCGACACGAAGAGGTAGCCGTTACGGTCGCCGGTCCAGTCGTGGATCTCGCCCGAACCAGTGCTGACGAGTCCCGCCTGGATGGCGATACCGACCACGCCCCCGATCTGGAACACGACCTGCGCCACACTGCCGCCGACACCAGCGAACTCGAGGGGGAAGCTCTGGATGATGGCAGTGTTCATGCCGATATACACGATCATGGCTCCGAACGTGCCGAAAATCTCGCCGGGGAAGATGTACTTCCAGTAGTCGCGGCCGTGGCCACCGCCGCTGAAGGCAAGGAGCATGGTGCCAGCGAACGCGAGGGCGCAAGCGACGGGCTGGACGATGCGAGGCTTCATGATGAGCTGGGGGAAGGGCTGGCAGATGAGGCCGGCGGCGACAGCCATGACCCCCATGGGCACGAGCTTGGCAGCTGTGAGGATGGCCGAATCGCCAAGCGCGGCTTGGAAGTAGACGGCGCAGCGGAGCTGGTAGGTCGAGAACCACAGGGGCGAGGACGAGGCGAGGAGCATCAGCGTGATGATGTTCGGGTAGTGCCAGATGTCCTTCGGAAGGACAGAGTAGCCCTCGGGCTGGTAGTGCTCCCAGACGACGAAGGCGGGGAAGAGGAGGACCACAGAGATGACGAGTGGTGCAATGAACGAGGGCGACTTCCAGCCGACCGATGACGCCTGGGTGAAGGCGAGGCAGAAGAGGATGAGGCCAGAGACGAGGAGAAGCACTCCCCCAATGTCCATACGCTTCCACTTCTCGCTGCCCGGGACCTCCTGGGCGACGGCCTCGGTCTTGGGCATGAAGTACCAGGCGAAGATGGCGAAGGGCATGGCCATGATGGCGATGCTGCAGTCAGTACTTATCCGTAGCGACGAATACTCACAAGCGGAAGTACCACTGCCACGAGGCGAGGAGGAAGACGCCAACAAGAATAGGAGCAAGGGTACTCGCCAGGGCTCCCGACATGCCGAATAGTGCCAGCTTCTTAGCCTGCACCAGCTTGTCGGGGTACATCTGGATGATCATGTTGAGACTCGAGGGGATGGTGAGGACGGCGAAGAGCGCGCAGATGGAGCGGAGGACGAAGAAGGCGTACTGATCCGGCATAAAGCTAATGATCAAGTAGAGCAGGCCGAGACCAAAGTATCCGATGGTGTAGACGAGGTGTGGAGCGAAGAGGTCGGCGAGGCGGCCGGCGAGGAGGAGGAACGAGGCGAAGACCATGGCGTACGACGATGGAATCCACGCCTCGTTGGCGCGGGTAATCCCAAGGTCGCGAGCGATGGGCTCAGTCATGATGAACATGGCGGTGGTACCCGCGCCGTCGACGAAGATGGAGAGGCACTGGGGTGAGCACAGTGTAGAGCAACAGACTGAGGGGAACTCACGAAACATGTGAAGAGGATGTTCTTGCGGAGACGGGGCAGCGAGGCGAGAGCATTAAGCTCAGCGTCGGGGTTGGCCTCGACGTCTTTCGCCTTGTCGTCACCGGCACGGCTCGCCTTCGAAGCGGCCCGTTCCAGTTCGAGCTTGGTGTCGTGGGCGTGCACCAACTCGGCGCCGGCGGATGGCACGCCCGACCCGCCGACGTCTGGAGGATATGTGTGACTATCTTGAACCATAAGGAGTGTAAGGAGGGGAGGGAATAGTGGGTTAGGGGAGGAAGAGGGGTGGTGAAGAGGGTATCATGCGCGGAAACTGATGGAGAACGTTCCAAGCACACAGAGCTCCGAGTGCTTTAGTACTTCCCGTCTCTCGGATCAGTTCCACGTCCGCGAGTGATTAGTTTGCAGCTTGTATAGTGGATAGTAACGTTGCAGCACGTTTGTTCACATACAGATGGGTTTGTTGAGCTGCTGTCGAGTAAAGAGCTCGGATCCGGCTGAAAGCCAAGTCCCCCACCTAGGTTACCATGTCATGGTCGGACCTTGGTCTCCCATCGGCCACCTTATGTAGTACCTGATCATTTCTATTGTCCCCGTAATGACAAGAGAGTGAAGTGCCACTGATCTACTAAGACCGAGATTTGCATTTGCTATGCCAAGAGACTCTTGGGATCGGTGTTGAGAGGTTTGTGCACCCCGCATTCGAGTCAATAGTCGTGTTTGGTCCCACTGATCCCACCTAATCTCGGATCCGGAGCACGTGGGGATCGACGTGAATCGGATCCGCAGTCGGTCAAGCTCATCCGTTATCCTTGGCGAACCTCGAGCTGTTCGCTCACTCTGGAGAGCTGATAACGCTTACATAGTGCGGCCTCATATCTCCTGCATATCTAAAGACATGCCTGCCGAACTGATTACAGGCTATCGGCCATCCGCCAGATGGCCGCCATTCACAAAACCCCATGAGCATCAGCCTACTGCCTCAGATTCACTGATCCATCTCCTCTGTACGGTTCAATTTTCTTGCTCCACCTAACCGGTGGCGATATAGGAAGGCCTAGACTCTGGACGCAGCTGATCTACACCACAGAGAAGGCAGCCGCTGACTCTCGCACTGGAGGTAAGTGGCAGAACGAACGAACAAACACCCGATCAGGATGGCGGGAAGGCGCTCGCAGTGACCCACCCCCTTACCAACACAGCGATTGTAACCTATCTCAATGCGAAGACCGTAGGATTCACCGACGTCGGAAGTGCTGCTGCATGTCTTACCCCTTGTTCAGCATACGTTCAGCCCGCTAACTGTGGTGGCCCCACTGAATGGAGCGTCAGGAGGTGCATAGCTCCTACCTGTGCCACAAAGGATCAGCAGGCGCTCATAGCAAGTCTGGTGGTCATCGCCACAAGAACGGCCGTAGCCGCCTGATCCTCGCGGCGGTGTGGGCGCTTCTCCACTTCCAAGCCCAAGGCCCATAAGTAATCGTACGCCCGAGTGTATCTCTTTCCTCTTCGGCTGGAATTATTAGCTGTCGCGACCGTGGACTCGATGCACCTGGCAGTATACAGTACCTGACCGCTTCTGAGCATAGCCACTTACTGTCTGGCTGACTCACTCCGTCATGGGAGTGACCTTTCCCCGCCCATTCCACAATGCTGAACACTGACTGCGGGAGAACTTGATTCAGAGAACGAAGGCAAAGTGGATGAATGACAACGACTCGCAAGACATCTCGAAGCTTCGCAGGCACATCGATCACTGGCGCCGAACACAAGCCAGCCCCTGCCAAGTCTCTGATACTCGATGTCAAGGCTGTCGCGGCTCAGAGGCACTGCCGAGGCACTGAATCCAAGCCACACTGGACAGCTGTTAGCTATGTGATCTCGGATGTTTCGTAGATATCCGTTGCTGCAGATCCTCGGCCACCGCCGCCGCCACCGTCGCCGGTTAGATGTCGCCGACGCCGCCGTGGCCGCCCAATGAGGACAGCTCCAACGACGTCCACGCCCCACGGAATGATGGTCGACGGCGCCGAGCCGGCGAGCTTTTGCCGGCGACGAGAAGTGGAGGGGCGGAGACGAGCGTACCGAGCAACGGGGCGTGAGAGATAGGCTGAGGAATGCGGAATGTTCGCGGACGATGGAAGGAAGAAGCGGAACAGTAGTGGCGATAGGGGTGTAGCAGGAGACGATCACGATGTGGATGAGAAAGAAGGGGTGGCGCGAAGAGTTGAGATCGAGCGGAAACTGGCGATATCCGTCGCATGAAGCCGGCGCCCCACGCTCCCCCACGCATACCCCAGGCGCCACTACCTGCCTCTCAGCAATTGAGTAATGGTTGTGGCAGAACCAAGTGGTGGGCAAGCAATGCTGAACAGCTGATTGAAGCTGGAGTCGGTTGTCTCGGTATGCACTCGAGTTAGGAGCGTCTATCTGTTGGGTCGATGTGACGTCTGTGGCTCAAGGTTGCCAAGGTACCTGCCGATGTCCCAATTTCGGAGGTCGATTAGCCTCCAGATTTCGGAGGTTGAGTATTTCACTGAGGCATGTTCCCACAACAGTCTCCATCTTGGCAAATGAAGGGATCAATGGAAGAATGAACGCCGTTGGCCGCGGGCGCCGGCCCGCCAAGCTCCAGGCAGAGGAGAAGCCGCGCGTCGACCGGGGAGAGGACGGAAAGGAAAGTGAGCTCGATCAAGCATCCATACCAGGGAGATTAACAATTCTCTGGAGATCTGGACCCCCGCGGGTTTCGGCTTCATCCGTCCTCGTGTTCAGGGGTTGGAAACTGAGATGCTGTCAGCCACAGACAGAGCTTGAACCACTGAAGGGGGATCGATGTGCATGCTACTCCTAGGTCTATTCACAACTGTAACCTGTTATTTGGAAAGGTGGGCAATTGAGCGCTGGGTCCTCACGAAGAGTAATTGAATGTCATAACGAAGAGTAACCCTTTCTCGACGAATGCTGGGGTGCCATTTTCCATTTCTCGTCCTACCTGGCTCACTACTAGCTCGACCACACAACACGCCTCCCTCCCAATCATTGCGGGCGCGTACGACGCCGCGCATTTCTCGCTGGGAGAAACCGACGGCGCCCGCTGAAGACGCCGCAGCGAAGCGAATACCGCAAGGCATTTGGAACCGAGGTATGGAGTTCGGACAGACAATCAATCCCATAGCAGACGGACAAGTAGATGGGCGCCGCAGCATGCCACTTGGTAGATCATGCACCGTAACTTGCCGTCTCACACCGAATCCCTCGGTCAGCCGCGTATATGTCTAAAGCTTGGCATTCGCCAGGCACTACTAACCCTTACCATTCACTTCGATTTCGACTCCTTCTGTACTGCGTCGCTCGCCCTCTTGTGCCGTCTCATCCTGCAGAACCATCAACCTCATGTTAAGGGATTGGGTTGAGTGCCAAGCATATTTCGAAGACCTGAACAGGCATGTCCTCGGAGGATCATGAGCGGGAGGACAGGGCACGACGACGTGTGTTCACGGACCTGCGCGATGTTAAGGGACAAAACCCACAGTTCTTCCATATTCAGCGCCACCCACCCAGCAAGCGGTCGACAAACGGTGGGGGGTATATCATATCAGTTTGTCTGGGCGCGGAGAAGAGCGCGGAGAAGGGCGGGGCCCACCCAGGGGCTGATCCGGGGGATCTGGGGGATGGCGTCTGGGGCGACATGCCCATCCCGGGATTGATATCGGCAATCTCCACTGCTCTCCTCCATCTCCCAGCTCCAACGAGGTGGGGAGACTGGGTGGGGGATTGCCAAGAGAACGCCCTCACCTACCGCACGAATGGCAAGATCCTCCCGGGTACCAATCGCGCCGTCATCTAACAGCCTGGGTTTACCCAGCACTCACTACCAGTGAGCGAGCTGATGATCGCGATGAATATAAAGAGACCAGTCCTGTTCTCATCTTGCCCATTGTCAACCCGGAGCTCGACTGCTGCTAGCTCACCCTCAACTCGACACTACCACCGTTTGCCGCCCAGCGCTCCACTCTCAACCAGCACACGACACGCCGCACGACGACCCCGACATCATGTCCGGCGTCAACCCACAGTACCCGCCGTCGCCAACACCGACAAACCCCTGTCACGCCGTACAGCAACACCGGCATCGAGAAGGCTGAGGTCCAACATTTCGAGACCGAGCGCGAGTATGCCTCCAGCGACCCGAGAAGGTCGGCGAGGGCGAGACCGGTATGATGAAGGACATCGACACCGGCATCGACCCCGTCTACCTCAAGAAGCTCATCCGCAAGATTGACTGGCGCCTCATCCCTGTCTTGTCCATGATGTACGCCATCTCCCTCATCGACCGTACCAACCTCGCCATCGCGCGTGCTGCCAACAACAACCACATGGACAAGGAAATCGGAACCGGCAAAGGCGACGCTTACTCGATCGTCACCCTCATCTTCTTCATTCCTGTAAGTGATCCGCCGTTGATGGCCATTGTCCATCGCTAACAGCTCAGTACATCATTTTCGAAATCCCGTCTCAGATCGGTCTTCGCAAGTTCGGCGCTCGTCTTTGGCTTGGATCGGCCGTTCTGCTCTGGGGTTGTGTCATGATTGGCATGGCCTTCGCCCACACTTGGGGCACTCTCGCTGCCCTCCGTGCCGTCCTCGGTCTCTTTGAGTCGGCCTTGTTCCCCGGAGCCGCCTATCTCATCTCGTGCTGGTACCCTCGCAAGGACATGGGTGTGCGTAACTCGGTCTTCTACATCACCTCGGCGGTTGCTGGCTCCTTCGCCAAGCCTCTCGGTTACTGCTTCTCCCTTCTCCACGGCAAGCGTGGCCTCACCGGATGGCGTTGGCTCTTCCTGTTCTACGGTATCCTTACCGTCGTCATCGCTCTCATCGCCTACCTTACCGTCACCGACTTCCCCGACAAGGCTACCTTCCTTGACCCCGAGGAGAAGCGTATTGTTACCCTCCGCATTGAGCGTGACCGTGCCGACTCGAAGCCCGACCCTCTCACCATGGCCAAGATCGGCAAGTACTCCTCCAGTGGCGCCCCTGGTGCTTCGCCATCTTCTTCATGAGCACCACTACCGCCACCTACTCGCTCGCCTACTTCATGCCCACCATTCTCCAGCAGATGGGCTTCACCAACGTCGAGTCCATGCTCCTCGGTACTCCAGCCTACTTCTGGGCCATCATCCCGCCCTCGGCTGTGGTCGCATTGCCGACAAGGTCCCCCGTATGCGTGGCTACATGGTCATGTTCAACTCGGCTTGCATTATTGTCGGCACGCCATGTACTCGCAGCTCGACAAGTCGCAGCGTGCCGCCCGCTTCGCTGGTATTTTCCTCGCTGTCGGTGGTGGTAACTCGAACGTCCCTCTCATCATCTCGTGGCAGCACACCTCGATCCGTGCCCAGTCCAAGCGTGGTTACTGCTCTGCCCTCTCCGTCGCCTTTGGCGGTATCGGCGGTATCCTCGGCTCGCCCTCTTCTTCAACCACGAGGCTAAGATCGGCTACCCCACCGGTATCAACACCACCCTCGCCCTCAACGGCCTTACTTTCGTCGGCGCCGGTTTCCTCACGCTCTACATGCGCATGATGAACCGCAAGGCCGAGCGCGGCGAGATTGTCATCGAGGACAACGAGGACTTCCGTTACCAGCCTTGAGCGTGTTGTGTTGTGTTGTGAAGAGAGGAGGTTGTCATCGGGTTAAGAGTTGTTCGGGACGAACTGGGTTCGCATTGGGTATGGGTAGCGCTGTGCATATTGTGCATTAGTGTAGCGGAGAGTTGTAGTAGTAATGAGCAGTAGCAGGAAGCAGTAGTAGCAGCAATGAAGAACAATATCTTGAATCACAGCACAGGAGCGCGACTGGGCGAAAGCACTGCCACCCCTGGCTTAGCGAATCTCCAAGGGCACTCCCTTCCTGGAAGTCGTTACATGGACATTGGACGGGGAGGGCCACGTTCGAGTCTTGTCCAAGTGATTGTTCATGCCCGTGCAAGACCAGACCACCTTTCGGACATCTCCATGAAGGAGACCTACGACTGAATGCAATGGCGGCTCGGGTCAGATCTCGTGTCTTGCTGATGGCTTACTTGGCTGATGGTGGGCAGTTGGGTGGACACTCGGCTATCAAGCACACCCGTTGTTATGCAAAGGTGACCTGGCTGGGGTTGGAAGTCCCAGCTTCGACTCCAAACTTGCTGCACGACAATACAACATCAACATGCGCAGCTGCTCTGATGACCGGGGGGGTATCCCCAGTCGCAACTGCACTCATGCTTGCTGCCTTTTTATCTATGCAGACAAGTCCATTTTTAGCTACGACCACTGCTTGTTAAACGAGGATGGCTCGGGTTTGTTGGATGCCGTGACGCCGAATAGAAGTGTTTAGCCGGATCACACCGGTTCACTTCTCGGCTACATCCGAGTGAGCGCCAGGCCCCGCTTGCTACTACTCCTACTTACAACTACCCTTTGATCTCTTACATCTAACTATGCTCCTCTCCCTATCTCGAGTTGCATTCGCAACCACTCGTACATCAAGATCCTCATTTCCATCGACCACAACCATGTCCTGGATCGTCGCGAAGGGCCAGCGCCCATCGTCAACGGCGGCAAAGGTGCCCATGGTGCCCAAGCCGAGCTCGAGGTGAGCGCGCTCTCCTCTGCACATTGGCCTGCCTGTCCTCCATTCCTGTCTCCTTAACCCTTACATCGGAGCCTATGATACTGCTTCCTTTCACTGCTTCCATGCCCACTCTCTGCACTCGCTGACACCAGTGTCATGGTCGTCTCCCCAACGAACCAGCTCCTACTCCTCCACCGCGTGCAGAAGTCGAGCGCGTTCCCTTCCGCCCACGTCTTCCCCGGCGGCAACCTCTCGCCCTTCCACGAGACCATTCCAGGAGAGAAGGATGCGGCGCGCCACGCCGACGGTCCTGCATACCGCCTCGCTGCAATTCGTGAGACGTTCGAAGAGTCGGGTATCCTGCTCGCGCGCAAGAAGGGGACGCCCCCTGGAAGCCCGCTCCTCCAGCTCAGCGAGGAGACCCTCGACGCTGGACGCAAGGCTATCCATGGGGACAAGATCAAGTTCGTGGACTGGCTTGACCAGCAGGGCGGCCAGGCTGATGTCGGTGAGTGATGCCTGCGAAAGCTATGAAGGGGTCGCCGAGCTTCGGATCGGAACATCGGCGAGCGGCGTCGTGGCCCTGACGGAGCACCGCATCTCCTGCAAAGCCTTTGGCCATTGCGACGCATGACCTCAGGTCACAAAAGTGACTTTGCCTGTGCATGTTGCTTTCATCGTGAGGGATGATGCAACGACAGAGGCTTGGCTTCAACTTGACCAGAACGACGTGCCCTTGTGTCTGCAGCTCGCGGTCGAGCTCCCATATCTCGCGACCTGCTGACCCCAGAATCCCTCACCCCCTTCACCCGCTGGATCACCCCACCCAACGTCCCCAAACGCTTCACGACACAGATGTACGTATACCTCCTCCCCTTGAACGCGACTGTCGAGCGCGACGCGACCAAGGTCGTGCACAACCCAACTCACGACGGCGGGCTCGAGCACACCGCCGCGGCCTTTGACGACTGCTCCGACTGGATCCAGCGCGGCAAGAGCGGCGAGATCATTATCTACCCTCCCCAGATGTACCTCATCCGGCACCTGTCCGAGTTCCTCACCGGGCCCGGCGACTACCAGGCTCAGCGCGACGGATTGAAGAAGTTCCTGTCCTCGACACCAACTGGACGGTCGGGACATGCGACCAACTCGATCCCGTGGGCTGAGAAGGTCATCTCTCCGCAGGCGCGAGGTGTGCACAAGGAGAGTGGGAGGTCGATTTTGACGCTGGAGTCGTGCGGACCTGAGCTCAAGGGTACTGGACGGGCTGGCGACTTCGACCGCGTCGTCCTGCTCAAGGGTACGAAGGCGGGGCCGACCAACGTCGAGGTCATGTGGAGAGATGACGTGAAGGACGATATCAAGGGCCCGCCGACGGACGTTAAGGCGAAGTTGTAGAATGGTCAGAAGTACATTATGATATCTTGAATAAAAAACGACTGGGCGGGGCTGTGTGCCGGACACTAGCGTAGCGCTGAGGCAACAGCTCGGCGTCGATGGTGATGGCAGACAGGAAGTCAGTCACTCTCCAGGTCAATGAAGATGGGCAGCTCATCTCTACCGACTTGGAGAGCTCGTCAGCAAGCCATTGCGACCGGCTCTCTTGCTTTTAGCGTAGCTGGCAGAAGAACCAGAATGCTGGAATAGGGCAGACGGCTCATCCAGGCACGACCTTTCAAATCAGTCGCCCTACCAGCTTTATTCCTTCCTGTACAAGTCGGATGTATTAGGCTTGCCTTGCCTTCAATACTGGCATGCATCGCTGCTGTGGGACGACGTAGTGGCTTGATAGTGCCCATACTGGCGCTGTCGTGGTTATTAGGAGTAGCAGAAGACGAGCAGGGCCAAAGAAGATCCGGTCTTCTGGAGGATCGGGTATCACGCAATCCCGCGATATACCTCTCTCAAGCCATCCGAACCCACACAGCTAAGCGCGTTCCTTAAGCTTTCATGCATGGAGACGAGACCGGCGGCGAGGAGGGTGAGCAGAAGCCGCAGAAGCAAAAGGATGATACGTTTCATGCTACTATAGGGATTGGAAGGGATGAGACCACAAACGCCGCCATCGTCACATGAGCGGCACGGAGACAACTGAAACGGCCGACCGACTGACCGCTCCCTCTATTCAATGCATCCAACTCTACTTCTCACAAACTATTGTTCAGCATTGTACACTCCACCTCACTCTCTTTCATCCCACTAACACAAGACCGGACAGCCATGTTGGCTGTCGTTCTGTATGCTGCCGCGTTCAGCGTGGTCGCGATTGCGCTTGTTGCGCACCGCATCTTCCAGGTCCGCAAGGTCCGCTATGCCAACTACGACGCGATGATGGCCAAGTATAGCTACCTCCTTGACGACATGAGCAAGATGACCTACTTCGAGGCTGAGGAGATCTCCAAGTACTCGTCGTCCATCGTGAGTCACGTCGCTGCTACAGAGGCACGCGGGTGGTGGCAACACAGGACGGCGATGAGTTGCCGAGTTGCGGAATGCGTGGAATGCGTGGCTCCGGACTGGTCGGTGACCGACCTCCACCATTAACAACACCGACCTCGCCACCCAAGCATCCATTCATGCCGCCCAAACCCGAGTCCACGGCCATGCTGACGGCAGGACATGCCATGGACCGTCACCGTCGCCCTTTCCTTCGCTCTCTTCAAGACGTACGCCATCCCCACGATCTCAGCCGTGCTGTGCAAGAGTGGCCAGCTCTCGACAGCGACCAGCGCCGGCCGCCGGGCCGAGGACACGGGTATCTTCATCAACGAGTTCAGCGGCGGCGGCGAGTCCCACCCCATCTCGGGTCTTGACACCGAGCGCGGAAGCATCGCGCTCGCACGCATGAACTGGCTCCACTCTCGTTACGGTAACCTGATCGGCCGCGACGACAAGCTGTTCACCCTCGCACTGTTCATCTTCGAGCCGTTCTACTTCTGCGAGAAGTTTGACTTCCGGCCGCTCAATGAGCTCGAGAAGGAGGCGAGGTGAGTTGGCGCGTGAGGCAAAAGGAACGCCCGGAGTCTTGCTGGGCCGAGCCCTGCTGCGCCCCCGGTTATCTATGCCCTTCTCAGACATCAGCTGACCCAAGGTACGTGCACTGGCGCGAGATCGGCGCCCGGATGGGCATCGAGAATATCCCCGCGACCCGTGCCGAGCTCTACGAGTGGACGCAGTGGTACGGCAAGAAGGCGATGGTCTTCGACCCCCGCAACGGCAAGGTGGGCGACGCGACGTTCTCCGTCCTCCTCAAGGACATGCCGCACTTCATGTGGCCCCTCGGCAAGCGTCTCGGCATGGTGCTCCTGGACGATCACATGCTCACGGCCTTCGGATGGAAGAAGCCCCCAGCATGGATGTACTGGTTCGTGCCGCGCCTGCTCCGCCTCAAGGCGCTGTGGTGCGGCTACCTCCAGTTCCCGCGCGAGAAGCCTCCTGGACACGTGACGACGAGCGTGCGCTGCGCCTTCGCTGGGCCTGAGACCAACGGCGTCAAGGAGAAGGAGAAGAACGGTTCGGCTGCCCCCGCCCCCGATGCTGGTATGCCGATGGTGCAGCGTGACGGATACATCTTCGAGCCGTTCTACGTCAAGGCCGACGGCCCGCACATGGGCGCCCTCGGCCTCGGCACGCCCGGCAAGCCCGAGTACGCGCCGGAGGGTTACACCAACTCCCGCCTTGGGCCTGAGAGACTCTACAACCAGGGCGTCGAGATCACGCTCAAGAACGCCGCCGAGATGCGCGCGAGGGCCCAAAATGGCAAGTGCCCGTACTTTGTCGCTCCCAAGGCTTAGAGAGAACCGATGCAGTCTGTGCAGCCCGTGATGGCGTCGTCCTTCCAGCCAGGTGATACGGCAAGAAACTGCCCCGCCGCTGTTTGACTTCAGATAACCGTGCACGTTCACGGACATTGCGAGTGGGGCAGTTCGTATAGCTGCAGCAGCTGCAGCCTGGCTTAGCTCGTCCTCAGTCAGCCCTCGGGCCGACGTATCGCCGACAGTGCCGGGCAGCACAGGCAGTGTGAGCCACAAAGCCCCAGATACTGAAGTCGCAACTAACAGGTCCTTGCGGAGGTACGCTCATAGTTGGTGCATACTGCTGGCAACAGACCGGACGTGTTTGTCCGAGGACTTGGTGACCTTACGCAAGCGAGTCGAAGCAATTTATACAGCGGTGGCGAGCCAGGCCCGCTAGCCTGTTCGGATGCACCGATATCGCCCATCAGTAAGCAACGTCCACCATACAAACATGGACGACATTGAATTGATCATGTCCATGTATTCAGGTTTGCTTGACAGATCTTATCGCTCAATTCCGATCGATGAATGCAGACTTCGAAACCAGTCCACAGACCATGTAAACAGGCACGACCCGCCATCCTCATGACTCCGACTTGATGAATGATCTTCCTGGCCTTATAGAAGAACTACTGCTTTCTCAGAGAGAGATGGATACGTGGTCAGGTAGCATAAAGAGAGGAAGGGCCCCTACATTGTGCCGGACGGACGCCTGCACCTGCAGACAACGGTGATTGTTCCGCCGCACACGGAGTACAGAGAGGGACGGTGTCGTTTGAGGACAATAGACACCAGTCACAACACCTGCACTATGCACCCCCTGTCCTGCACAATTCACCCCCCTCCCAGCCTCCGGCCATGTCGAGAAGTTTGATCCTTGGCACGCTGAGGGAACTATATGATATCTGTAATGGGCCTCAAGTCGTTGTTCTTCACCCCATCACCGACTCGTTTCACTGCGCTACGGCTGGCCCGTACTCACCCCCTCCCCTCTCAACGGCTGCGCCGTCCCCTCACCCACTCTCATCACCGCATCGCGGGCTGGTCCCAACACGATGCTCCTTCTCGCCTATTTCCAGGCTCTGGCCCTGGTGCTCCCCTTGCTTCCCTTCGCCTCCGCCGCCTTCGACGCCCAACGCTTCGTCCTAGCCTTCACGGGCATCAACACCGTCTCGCGCATGGACCCGATCATGTCGCCCGGCGGCCTGGCCGAGCACGTACACGTCATAGCTGGCGCGAGCAACTTCCGCAACATCCTCAACACGCCCGAGGAGCAGGAGGCCGCACACTGCTCCACCGCCCGCCTGAGCGCAGACAAGTCGAGCTACTGGACGCCGCTGATGTACTTTATCAACCGCAACGGCACGTACTCGGCCATGACGAACACGTACCGCATCTACTACTTTCTCGACTACGCGCACGGCAAGCTCACACCCTTCCCGCAGGGCTTCCGCATGATTGCGGGGCTGGCGAATCGGCGTGATCCAGGCGCGCAGCAGACGTTCGGCCTGAGTCTCCGCACCACCACTGGTGTGAAGGGCCACAAGCAGTACCTCCCCAATGGCACCATGCATCCCGAGGCACCCGACTCGCTCGTTCTCTCCGTCACCTTCCCGGCATGCGGGTGGGCCAACCAGAGTCTCGATTCCTGGGACCACTTCTCGCACATGGCCTACCCCGTCCACCGCGGCGATGGCGACCAGATTTGGGCCCTCAACTCATTCACATGTCCCGACACCCACCCGATTCGGTACCCAACCATCAAGCTCGAGACGATGTACGTCCTGGACCCTGCGATGAAGGAGGAGTGGGATGCCGACCGCTCCAACCTCATCCTCTCGAACGGCGACACGACCGGCGTGACGTTCCACGCCGACTTCGTCTCAGGCTGGACGGAGAACCTCCTCCAGAAGGCCATCGACCAGTGCGGGCCCGGCACGCCGATCGTACACGACTCGCTCGAGCTCTGTGCCCCCTTCCGACCATATCTCAAGCCGGGGCTCGTCGACCGCGACTGCCGGTATGAGGGTCAGGTGCCAGCCGAGGACGTCGGCTTCTACCGCCCCCTCGACAAGTTGCCAGGCTGCAACCCGCGATGGGACTGGGACGGGCCATTGGAGAAGCCGCCATGCACGCCATCGGAGCCTGAGCCAGGTTTCGTCTCGCCCAACCTGCAGTACAACGGGCCGATCTTCAATACCTTCCCCCTCGCCATTCCCGGCGTCGACGGTGATAACCCTGAGACGCTGATCCCGACTACCGGATGGTCGAACGACGGCATCAAGCCCAAGCTGACCAAGTGGGCGTCGTCGTTCATCTACGGCACCAAGCCGAATAACATCACCGAGGTGCTCCGCGGGACGCAGGCGGAGATCGACGAGGCGTCAAAGGGTGGCAGCATGGTTGTCCAGTTGTGGGGCCAGCTCGCCAAGGTGTTCAACTACGGGTCAACGCAGCATGGTCCGACTGCCGCTACGGCTCCTGTCAACACTGCCCAGGCGACTGCGAGCAACTACGCGACGACTCGCCGGACGGCAACTTACCAGTGCTATGAGGGAATGCCGTGGACCGGTTTCCCGTGTGGGCCCGGGCCAACATCGACCGTGGAGGAGTCCAGCACTGAGGCGTCTCAGTCCGCCACGACCAGCGGGAGCAGTAGCTCGGCGCCAACGCTCAGCGAGAGTAGCTCCAGCCGCCCCATGATCACAGAGAGTAGCTCCAGCCCGCCCACGGTCAGCGAGAGCAGCTCCAGCTCGGCAAGCACGCCGAGCGGGAGTAACTCCAGCTCAGCGCCGACCCTCAGTGGGAGTGGGTCCAGCTCGGCCTCTACCCTCAAGGAGAGCAGCTCCAGCTCAGCGAACACGCCCAGTGGGGGCAGCTCCAGCACGACGAGCACGCCCAGCGGGAGTAGCTTCAGCTCAGTGTCCACGCCCAGTGGGAGTAGCTCCAGCTCGGCGCCCACGCTTGGGGGTGGCTTCCTTGTTGTTCCTCCGCCTAACGAGAGCGGCTCCAGCTCGGCACCCCCTCTCGGCGGGAGTAGTGTCAGCACCGCTCCCACCCTCAGCAGGAGTAGTGTCACCACGGCGCCCACGCTCAGCGGGAGCAGCACCAGCGCGGCGCCCGCGAGCACCTCAACAAGGCCCCCACGCAGATGCCCACGCAGGTCCCCGCGCCGTCTTGATGCCGCGGCGTAGAGCGGTGATCTCGCCGACATTTGGGCTGCACGGAGCAGGACTCCGTCCAGGGCCGTAGATACCAGGTTATAATCTTGAAATGCAGGTCATTTCTAGGCGATGATGGTGCGAAGACGCGTCTCGCCCTGGGGGGCTGAAGGGTTATGAAGCGCGTCCCTTGATCCTTCCAGCGGTCCTCCACTGATCGCGGTCGCACCTCTACCCTCGTCGCGACCAAAAAGGAGGTGCTGGGCACTTCCGGTGCTCTCTGACGGAGAATTGAACTCCGGTCTCCCGCGGTCATGACTAATGACAAGCGAGCATACTAGCCACTATACGATCAGAGATGTTATACTTGGTGTCCGAGTTGTGCGGATCGGAGTTGGGCCGACTTGGGCCCAACGACAGTCGCTGTCGTCGTCGCGGAGCCGCACGGGGTCTGGCGATGGCTAAGTAGAGCAGGGGCAAGGCATGCAACTGGGGCCAAGGTATTCGACGTTGTGGATGGCAGCATGCTTGAGTGATTGCCTGGTCGGCGCCGATGGACAAATGGGCGTTGTAGCGAGTCGGTGGAGATGACCGAACGGGTATGCTCGGAGACAATCATCCTCGGCTGTCGGCGACTAACGGGCAGAATCGCCACTTGGACCGTCTCACTACTAATCGAGTCGCCAAGCCCACTTTTGCTCAACACCCACTCTCCATTCATGTCCATTGCATCATAACACACACCATGAGCGTACTCGCATCGCGAGCGCCAGCGACCGCGCCAGATCTCGAGACGCCAGCGGAGAGCGTCGAGCTCTCGCGGCTGTCCTCCCGTCTAGATGAGTCGCGGCCCGAGTCCTCGACAGCAGTGAATGCCGCGCCTGCTGCCCCATCACCTCCCACCCAGCTGTACGTCTGTTGTAGCCCCGACGCTGTTGGCTAACGCACTCAGGCGCCAAATAGCCATCTGCCTCGCGTCGTTCCTCTGTATCTTCACGACGTGCGGCGGCGTCTTCTCCTTCGGCGTCTACCAGGAGCTGTACCAGACCATGTCGCAGCAGCCCAACACGCCGTTCACTGGTGCCTCCCCCGCCGCCATCGATATCATCGGCACACTCAGCGCAGCGTTCATGACCATCGGCGCGCCTCTAGCGACGGCATGGACGAAGCGGTTCTCCCCGCGCGTGGCCGTGCTCATCGGCGCGGCGCTGTCGTTCCTCAGCGCCATCCTCGCATCCTACTCCCAGCACCTGTGGCAGTTCATCCTCACGCAGGGCCTGCTTATGGGGTTGGGCACATGCTTCTCCTACATGCCCGCTGCGACCGTTGCTCCAATGTGGTTTGGCCGACGCCGCGGCCTCGCCATGGGCATCATCCTGAGCGGGACCGGAGTCGGCGGACTGGTGTGGGCGCCGGTGATGCACGCGCTCAACGAGAACCTCGGATTCCGCAACGCTCTCCGCATTTCCGGGGGAATCACCACCGCTCTCGTCGTGGCCGGCGCCCTCGTCCTCGACTGGGATCCCGTGTCGAAGCAGCGCATCGAAGCGGAGAAAGCCCGCCTCGCAGCACAGCCGCACTCCCGCCTCCGTGCGCTATGGGACGTCCCTCTCGTCGATATGCGTATCGCGCGCTCGGCCAAGTTCGGCGGCCAGCTGTTCGCCACCTTCCTCCAGTCCGCCGCGTACTATACCCCCGTCTTCTTCTTCTCAGCCTACGCCCGGACGCTGGGGTACAACGCGACGCAGGGCGCCAACTTCATCGCCATCAACAACGCCTGCAACGCTATCGGCAAGATTGGCCTGGGCATGCTGGCGGACAAGTTCGGGCGGATCAACATGCTCCTCATCACCACGGTCATCTCGGCCATCGCATCGTTCGTCTTCTGGATGCCCTCGACGATCCTCGGTGGGCACGACCTCGAAGCAGGCCGAGGGCTGTTCGTCACCTACTCGATCATGTATGGCACATTTGCGAGCGCCTACGTCTCTCTCTTCCCTGCTGCGCTCGTTGAGATCTTCGGCCCGCAGAACTTTGCGTCTGTCAACGGCATCCTCTACATGGCCAGAGGGCTGGGGACGCTGGCAGGCACACCCAGTGCCGGTGCAACAGTGCACTCGAGCTCGCACAGCGTCGGTCCGAAGGCATACTTTGGCATGGCGACGATGATCAGTGCGCTTCTCATGGCGGCAAGCGTTGGCGTCGTGTGGGTCCGCTGGGAGAACAAGCGGTCGCCAATGTGCTGAGCTTGGCTGAGATCGCCTGTCGTACCCGGTTCCGGTGCATTAGGTGAATCCATGTTGTAGTATATATCGCATCTGCATGCCATACATCTCACGAGTCGGTTCACCGAGACCGAGAGGCAGACAGTTTAGCTGACTTTGCATGGTTGCTGTTTGCTGTGATGTCAACAGTAGTTATCAGCCATCGGCCCGCATACAACTCAAGTGGGCCACGGCAGGCATCTGGCTTTAGCAGCAGCATTGATGCGTCCGGCGTGATGCTGAGGAGGCGCGTCGTGCTAGGACTTTGGTCGTGCTCTACATTTCGCCGTGCTGCTGGCCCTGGGCCACAGTTCGAAGTACCAGTGCATTACCATAGCTATACGAACCAGAGAGTGTATTGGTCGATTCGACCCTATAAGCGGCCACTCATATGAGGCGGGCCTTTCTAAACCTCAAGTTTGGGAGCGGACTTTGACGAGCCCGCCTCGAGTCCCTTATCCTCGACGGCGCGAGCCTGGGGGCTATCCACGGGCGTGACGTCGCCCAACTCGGACTCCTCAAACTCGTCGTCGTCCTCACGCCAGAACTGCTTCTTACCCCGGCTAAGGCGGTAAGCCCATGGGGGGAAGAAGCCGCCCTCGATCTTGTACGTCCATGGCTCCTTGTCCTCCTTGTTGGGCGGGGTGATCTTGCCACGGGAGACCTTCTCGAGGAGCCAGACGGTGGTGTTGAGAGCGATGTAGGAGCAGATACCCGCGATAAGGCCGTACGCGATCGAGTAGGTGAAGGGCATGATCGCGATCGTGAGGAAGGCCGGGATCGAGTCGCCGAGGTACTTCCAGTTGATGTAGCGAGCCTCGGCGGCCATCTGGGCACCGACGATCATGAGGGTACATCCTGTTGCCCAGGGAGGGATAGAGGCAAAGATGGGCGCGAAGAAGACCGAGATGAAGAAGCACAAGCCAGTCGTCATCGCGGTGATACCGGTGCGGCCGCCCTCGGCGATACCAGCACCAGACTCGACGTAGGCGGTGACGGGGGGAGCACCGAAGAGCGAGCCGATCGAAATGCCGAACGCGTCGATGCAGTAGGCAATGGACGAGTTCTCGAAGTCCTGGGTCTTGGGGTTCAGGAAGCCACCGTAGCGCGCCATGGCGTAAAGAGTGCCAGTCGCGTCAAGAATGTCTGTATGTCAGTGACCTGAGCGATGTGTGTGTTTGCCGAGTCAGACTCACCGACATAGAGGAACGTGATGAAGGCCAGTCCAAACTTGCCGCCATGGGCAGAAATATCGAAGTTGATGACGTTGAGAGTGTGCTTGATGGGTCGGAAAGTCGCGACCTGCTTGAAGAAGTTGAAAGCGTCGTCGCCGCCGGGGTGTGGGGGAAGTAGGTGACAGGGGTCGAACGGGGCCACGAGATGATGGAAACAAGGAGAATGCCAATAATGATCGCACCCTTGACACGGAACAGCATGAGGAAGACTGTAAAGATACCGCCGCAGAAGATGCCAATCCACTGCAACGGTCAGCTTTGTCCCGCTAATTTTGTTCTTCCTGACTCACCATAGTAGGGTTGCGCATCTTGTCATAGCTGGGGCAGAGTCCAGTGTCGGGGTCCTTGAGGTCAGGGTGGCATCCGGCCAGCTCCATCGGAGTGGATAGCGCCCACGACGGCGCCGATACCAGCGAGTAGGTGAGACCGATAAGGTGAGGTACAGTCCGATCCGACGGCAGTCGCGAGCTTGATCGAGCGGGATGGCACGCGCGAGCCACTGACGGATACCGACAGTGAGCCGACGAAGACGAAGCCCTCAACGAAGACGGCAGCGAGCGCAATCTCGTAGGGACAGTCCGGATCCGTGATATCCAACGACAGTGTAGGCAAAATAGCGTTGAGGCCCATACCGGGAGCAAACCGATGGCATGTTGGCGAACAGACCCATGCAGAACGTCGTGAGGGCGAAATGGCGGCAGTCGCGGTGACCATGTCACGCTTGATCTCCTGCACACACTGCATGTACTCGGGTTGGAGTCGCAGAGGTCGGCCATGGACTCGGGGGGCAGACACAGGTGCCTCCCGACTGGGAGACGATTCGCGTTCACCGAAATGATGTAGGCCATCGCAAAGAAGGTAGCCAGTCCGGCGCGGATCTCGGTGAAGAAGAACGTGTTCTTACGCTCTCTCCTCTGTGCATCGTCAGTAACTGCGTTGGTGTCGATCGGTGGGTGGATGTAATGTCGCACACGGCACTGGACGCGCCGCTCCACCGATTCGATCGTCAGAAACTTACATGACCCGAGTTCTCCAGGCGGAAGTAGCGCCCAACTGGCGACTTCGCCACGGCGAGGTTTGCTCTATGGACCCAGCCCATTTTGGACGTGTCTGTCGTGTCGTGTGACGGTGAGGACGGGAAACGGTTGTTAGTAGTTAATAGATGAACAAGATGGCAGCTGCTGCATCTCATAGGTTTTTCTGGGTGGTGGGCCAGTCGCGTCTAGCAGTCGCCTCTGGAGGCGGCCATAGGCGGCCGGCATTATCTCGTCGTGTGCCGTCGGCCTGCTGGCTGTGGCTGTAGGTGGGGCTTTGGGGCCGTAACCTATGGCCTATCTGACCGGAGCAGCGAAAAAAAATCCTGCTGGGCCTATCTCGTCGGGGTAAGCTTGGACTGGCTTGGCGAAAGAGCCCAATCCACCCAAGGGGGTGATCGTCATAGCGGTGACCTGAACTGCTTGGGCAAGGAACTAGAGCAGCAGCCAAGCGGGCGGGGATGGGTGAGATCGGAGAGATCCGGCATGAACTCAATCACCTGGCTCTTCTGCCTTGCTCGTCTCGGTGGCTCTTCTGCCTCCGCTCCCATTTGGCTTTCATTAGACCCTCCCTGTTGTGCCCTTGCTCCACGCTCCATCTCTCTCTGCCCCCTTGCTTGTGCGCCATTGTCCGCTTCAACGCTCGGCCTTGGGTCAAGGCCCTAGCCAGGGTTCGATAAAGTCAATCTCGCCGTTTGTGGATCCCACCTCTGCTTGGGGGCCTGTGACAATCTCTGTAATAATTTTGGCGTACTCGATAAATTTCTCGCATTCCACAACGATGTCAGTGGCTATCTGGCGTACAAACTTGCTTCGACTTCGAGTATGCTTTCGACAAAGCCACAGCAAGCGATTCAAGAGCTGAAGAGTGCAAGCGTAGGGGTAGTGCATAAAGCGCAAGAGTGCATAATCTCATGTCAGCCAAGCTCGATTTAGGTCGGTGGGGTCAAGGGTCCAAACGGGGGCTTGGGACCGCGTGGTGCACGTCTCCCTCGGCCGTCCACCGGCCCGCCGCCGACAAATCTGGACCAAGACTGCTGATACGACCAGAGTGGAGGTATGCCATGACCGAACAAACTGCTGATACGAGCTCCCGTGCTCTTCTCCTGTCGCGGCCGTAAGGGGAGACGCATCAGTATCAGACAGGGATCTGTATCGCAGCCTGACACATGCCTGAGCGACTCCTTGATGGCGACGACGCGTTCAGCGGCGACCCATAATCTTTCGGTGATTGCTCACATCAGCGCAGAAATTTGGTGTGGCACAGCACTCAGACGAGGTTGACGAGGCCAATCAGTCCCGCTGCATTCCACCTGCATTCCACCGACGCCAAGTGTCCCTCGCCGTCGATGTTCGACCTGTTCCGAGCTGCAGCTGTGCAGCGACGTAAATGCTGTAGGGCTTACAGGGTTGGCGAAATGGTGTGATGGGAATAGTAGGCACGAGCATGATACGGGCTGCTATCTATAGTCCGCGCTGCACGGGATACGCAGCTTATCGTACCCCACTCTCCGCAGTCCCGGTGGGCGCGGCTTGGGACGCAGTCAGCGATAAGGGTCGTAATGGTACCCCAGACGAGGGCGTTGCCGGTGTCGAAGCACGTTCCCTTATCGGGCACGTTGGTAAGCGCGACGGGCAGCTCCGACCCCGCATACTTTCCTCGACAGATCGCAGCCGGGCTTCAGGCTGTGCTCGGTTGGTTCGGTTTGACCTGGCCCAGGGCGTACTACGAGCTCATGCCTGTCTGTGCCATTCCTGGTGTTGTGCATCTATCACTCAGGTCCGCCTCTGTAAGACACCCTTCTCGGCGTCATGAGCTGCGGAGGTTGGGCAGCGTGAGCGAGGACGCCGAATCACGGTACCCACGCATTGATCAAGTGACATCGCAGGATCGTAACAACATGATAGAATACAAACAGAGACAACGACTGATATAGAAACCCCAGACAACTCGTCCATCTTCTCGTCATCACCGAAGTCATTCACGACGTCCCAACACCTGGCTCCGTCTCGAGCGCAAACGCGGGCGACGCCGGCTCGTCTCTCGTGCACACCGCTGGCGGCGAGAATGCAGGTCCAAGGCCGATTCCTTGCAACCTGCTCCCCTCAGCCCTCGTCCGTCCCTCGCTCCCCCCCTCGCCATCGGTATCGTCCATCTCGAAGGCATTCCACACCAGCCGCCGCCCTAACGTCGCGAAGCGCGTATCCATGTCGTGCTCGAAGTCGAGCTGCCGGGGCGTGAACATGATCGTATCAGACACGCTGCTGTCGTCGCTCCGGAACCGGCGGGGACCTGTTGGGGAGCGGAGCCATGAGCTGGGCGACTCGGGTGAGGCGGGCAGGAGGGGAAGAGGGGGCCGCCACTCGTTGATCCGGGCGACGGTGAGAGTAGAGTAGGTGCGCTGGTCGGGCGCCCTGGTATGTTGGTGTTTGTTAATGAGGCTCGGCGCCTCGGGTCGCAGGACATCGGCTGGGGCTCGAAGTCGCGCGGGACGGAGGAAGATATGGGTAGTACAGGGGAGGGAGAGGAGGAGCCGCGGCGTGCCGATCCAGACATGAGCTGGATTGGAGAGGCGAGGAGAGCTGGGCTGGAATGCCGCGGCGTAACGGTGTGCGGTGGAGGTGGTTCTGGTGGGTGGGCAGAACTGATGTGCAAGTGGAACAGGTGGGAGTGACCATGGCCGTAGTGTCGGATTGTAGGAGCTGAAGCTGGTGGGAGGTCAGCCGGCTCGAGGCGCATGGGCACGTCGCTGTCAATTGGTCCCTCGAAGGCGCTCGGCGCCGCGCCAACCGACCATGAGCGGCCGCGAGAGCGCAGGCGCTTCCGTCCGCGCGGTGCGCCGTCCGGCGGCGCTAAGTGAGCCGTGCATGTCGTCGTGCGCGATGAAGTCGCCGGTGGCGCTGAAGGTCCCGCCTCCTTAGATGTATCGTCGATTGCGCGGTGCAGCTCGTCTAGGATGGTCGCCCATGTATGGTCGTCTCGGGGCTTGAGCCTCCCCCCGTGGTGTGGATCTGAAGAGGGGAACTGTTCGGATGGCGAGGCAGACCGGTTGACTGAGCCGACAGCGCGGTCATCGCTGTCGCCGCCGCCGCCACCCATTTTGCCACCCGAGTACCTCGCTTCGAGTATCCAGCTTGGGTGAGCACTGTAGAATAGATCGGTGCAGCTCCGAGAGTGTTGAGGAGTAGTGGGCGATGGAGAGAATGCAGACAACGACGGCGTCGACAACGGCATCAGCACCGCCTCGCCGACTCGAGGCAGGACGAATGGATGACCCCCGAGACCGAGGGCGAGCTCGTGGAATTGCTACTCTTGTCCAACCCGTGGTTCTACGGTTTGATGAGTGATCGCGTCCTTGTTGACATTCGGCGTGGTGGTTGACGTAATCACCCTTGGGTCGGGACAACCACCGGGGAGGTCTGGCACGGTTGTCGAGACGCGTCGCGTAGCGGGCTTGGTAGTACAGTTGTTTGCTCAGTGTGAGGTGGATGATGAGGATGGGAAATGCGTCGACGCCTCTCGCTAATGTTATGTTGGTCTGAAGCGACTCGTCAGTTCGCTAGCCATTGTTGGGGTCAGCTGAAGGCATGCGAAGGCTGTGGTCGGGCGGGCTCGGGTGGGTGGCCGGGTGGGGTGGGGTGGTCCATGTCGCCACTGGCCTACGAGTCCGGCACGAGACTACTGCGCTAGGTGTGTGGCGCATTAGCTGTGCTCGGCGCGGCGTGGCATTCCGGAAGGAACGTGGTCTGGCGTTTTCTCGTCCTTGCAAGCGAGCAATGTTGTTGACAAAGTTCAGGCAGGACGCCTAGAATTGTTTCAATAGATATCCAGGCTACGCCCCTGCACGCAATGTTTGCTTGGTTCCTGGCATTGTCATTAGGTAGAAACCGGTGTTGACACCCCATCATGCTCACTTCAGCTCTTCTGCCTCTGTTTACAGATTAGTGGGGATGTTCCGGCAAGGCGTTACAAGCTAATGTAGTGGTCTCAGTCGGAAGACGCTTCAGAAACAAGAAGAGGTCCAAAGCGTTACGCGCCAGCCAAGCGACATGCCGCGAACTCGACAAAGATCTCGTAACCACCCAATCAGTTCAGTCTATCCTCGGTCACGTCCTCTGCCATATCCGATCTACTGCCATCACTGCTCGATTGCATGTCTTATGGATCGGCCAAGGCGTTAGAAGCGCGGCGAGAACAGATCAGAAAAGTGAGCCGGCTTCAGGTCCTGTTTCGGCAACCACGGAAGTGAAACATCAATTCAGTAGGGCGTGTAGCTCAGTTGGTAGAGCGCGTCATTAGCATATTCACATATCCTCTTGACGAGGTCTTTGGTTCGATTCCTAACTCGTCCACGCTTACTTTTTTGCGTTCGCTTCCTCCATTTGCTGTCACCCGTCAGCTTCCATTTCGCCCTCTTATGCATGCAACTGTTGCACTCACTGACGTCGCTCGGTGATGATGCGTTGATGCAGTTCCAGTCTCTGATGGCGAGGATAACGGCGTTGGTCGCATCGGTGCGATCCATCACTGCGGTCATCCATTGTTCAACGTCGTCAGTTCCATCGCCGCACGTCCGCCATCACAGGCCATCTCGTGCATGCCTCCATTGTCCGAGTCGCGACCAATCTGTCTTCGACTTCGATCGCCTGATGAAGCGTGCAGCTTGCTGCCATCAACCCTCCAGACGTCAAATGCCCCCCTGGCGACGCCCTTCTACCCTTCGTCCACATCACATCTAAGCAATCTCACCCTCCCTCCCCCTCCACCATGCCAAGAATCTACGACCAGATCCTCATCGCCGCCCTCAACTCCGACATCCCCACCATGCTCACCTTCCTGGACCACATCCTCACTCCAGCCCCCCACGACCTCTCATGGCCGGCAATCAACACCTTCTTCCTCGAAGTCGTCCTCGGCCCACACCTCGACCTCCTGACGCCCGACGAGATGATGCGGCCTGATCCTGACGTCTACCCTTTGCTGGCGAGGCGGTTGCGGGAGAAGTTGATCAACTTGGCGGTTCGGGGGGACGAGCGGAGCGTTGAGCTGCTGGAGACGTTTGAGCTGGAGGTCATGCCTGAAGAGGCGGGAATGACGCGGGACGGACAGGTGCGCGCTTTGAAGGGGCGGGTGCTGGAGGTTTTGTGTCGCCTGTTGTAGTGAACCAGAGAAGCAAAGAGACTGAATGAATGACTATGCGGAGGATAGAGGCAGCGGTTATGGAGAGGACAGTTGAGGAGTGAAGTGGCGGGTATCAACCTCGCGATCGCTAAAGCTTCGAGCGCGCCAGCATTGGAGTCTTGGACGCATGCACGCATGCATGGCAGGCATGGCTGGCGGAACTTCAAGCCACGTGCTCCTTTACACCTTATAATGAACTGGCGCAAGACGATCACGACCGCCGCGTCTGTTGGCTAGGTGAGTTGTATCGCTCGTTTCAAAGCTAATAATTTGTGGTCAAGCTCCTGGTCTTTTACAAGAATGAACCAGCTTACGCGGGTTCGAATCCCGCCAGACGCTAGTCTAGTGCAGATTACGTGCACTGACACATCCTTTTTATGCCCGCCTGTGTGTGTGTGTGTGTATATGCGCGATGCGGTCTTGCGGAAGGTGCAGATCGCGGGGTTGTGTGGCGGAAAGCGAGGTGGCATGTACCTGGGAATTGGGTGTGGGTGGCAGATGTCCGATTCCCGACAGTCAGCCAGCTTGACTGCATTCGTCAGAATGTGCTCCGATGATGTCCCACGTACTCTCTTGACAGCACAGCTGTGCATGTCTTCCCACGAGTAGCTTGGGTGCAGTCAGTACTTTAACCCAACACGACTTAGCACTCCGCCTGTGCCTTGTCATTTCAACCTCCTTCTCGCCCACCGCTCACCGAACGCCGTCAGCCATGGGCCTCCTCGATGCCATCTACGCCAGCACTGGCAACCTCAAGCCCGTCTCCCCGCCAGTCGGGATCTACTCGCACATGATGCGGGATGTCGAGACGACCCTCATTCTCCAGGAAAGCCTGCTCTCAATGTCGGGTGTGAGTACCTCCCTCCCAATGCTCACACTGCTTCCCCATCTTCCTGGTTCACCTCTCCCAAACACTGACCCCAGGACGACTTTAGCATACGCGACGCCAAGACCCAGGAGGCGGTGCTCAGATGCAGTGGCAAGATGTTCTCCTTCCACGACCGCAAGAGTGCGTCTACGTCTTGCGTCAGTTGTAGAGTTGACAGAGCAGAGATCTACGACGCCAAGGGCGACCTGCTGTACAACATGGCCAACAAGGCGCTCAGCATCGGCAAGGCGTTCATCGTCGAGGACGCCAAGGGCAAGGACGTGCTCACCATCAAGAAGAAGTTTAGTCGTGAGTACTCACATTCTCACCCACCCAAGCCCCGCCTGTGTGAGCTGACACACAGTCGGCTCCAAGCTCGTCGCCGACTTCTACACCGCCGGCGAAGAGCACCAGCTCCGCCTCAGCGGCGATTTCTGGGGCGGCACCGCGAACATCAAGGACGAGAACGGCACTGCGCTCGCCAGCATCTCGCGGTCAATGATTAACGTCAATGAGGCGGTTGGTGACCAGCAGACGGTGAGTGAGAATCGCGACGGATGACGTGCGAGGGGGCGGGAGGCTGATAGCAGTACTACGTCACGATTGCGCCCGGCGTCGATATCGCCCTCATCGCGACGCTGTGCATTGCGTTTGACGAGACGAAGAACGAGAACGTGGAGGAGGGTGAGGAGGATGATAAGTAGACTGTTTGCGTATCGGGGCCAGCTTATGCGGCAGGCTTTACTTCGGGAGGGGAGAGCGTGTGATCGTCAGCAAGTGCTGTACGATCCATGATGAAGACAGATGAAGGGAGGGCCGTTTGCTATCTGCTATTGATACGCCTCCTCTGGAGAACATCCGCCTGTAGGACAGTTGTCAACTGGCTCGGATCGAGCCTCGCGCACTGGGCAGGTTCCGCGTTGAATCGGCTTTGTCGGTAATGTGAGATCAGTGTGCACGGGCGCCTTACTTTGCCCCGCTCAGGTCGCATTCCGCACTGGCGGTTGGACTCGGTTCCATGGGCTCATCGATGTGCATCGCCCCCTTCTGAGTGCCATTCCATTCGGCTCCGAACCATACTTGGATGGTATATGCATGTCTCACATTGAGCTCACCGGCTGAGCGCTTAGCCACTTTAAGCCATTCAATGTCTCAATCTCTCGGTACCGCCTCGGATTGTGAGCCCCACCCAATGCAAGTACCACTGTACACATTTCATGCTCAGCATCAGTGGATATCGACATAACATTGGCCTGGTCGAAGCATCCTCGGAACATTCAACCATACGCCTTCATGTCCTCTATCATACTACATGCATCAGCGCGCCTCGCCCTCGCCCTCACCCTCCTCCTCTTCGCCGCCGCCACTGCCCCCGACCCAACATGGCTCCCCAGCCTCACCTTCAACTGGACGCTCGCTACGACCGACTGCCCCGTTGCGCTGCACGGCTGGGTTCCTCGGGGTCCCGGACCCGGCGCGACCATGGACCGCGACGTGAGCGGCTCCTTCGCCTCCGCCAGCCTCAACGTCGAGTTCATCGGCGAAGGCGTTGCGATCAAAGGCACATCCAGTGCGTGGGGCCCTACCAACAGTGGTCCTGGCAGCGTGACGAACGCCGACGACCCGACATTCAACCCCAGCTATCAGCCCATCACGGCGCCCTCGAGGAGTGACGTACTCTGGGAACGCCACATGCCGCGGTTCAAGGAGTATGCAATCAGCCTCAACGCCGTCGTAGGCGACTGGACGGTGGAGAGCGTGGAGATCATGATGGGCATCCAGAGTGACGCACCAGACCTCGCTTCGGTTCCGACGCGCACCGAGCAGCTGTTGGAGAATGGGGCGCTCAACTACTTCTTCACGTTCTCCGGTCGGTGGACCGCCAACGATGAGGGCACGCTCGTGTGCTACGACGACGCCCAGCTCGCCGCACCCGTTCCGCCAGGGACGGCATTCGTTGTTATCAATGGCACCCGGAGCCCGTCGGCACGGTCCTTCGCCGTCAAGCTGAAGGGCCCCAGCTTCGCCGACGACCTGTACTCGATCCTCGACGCCGAGTATGGGTACACCCTCGATAACGTTCTAATGTACATGGCCCCGATCAACCCCGACCTGCAGTACCACCTCACCTTCGACTGTGTGACCTCTAGCCAAGGCGAGAATGGGGTGCGGAGTGTGACCTTTTACGAGGGAACGTGAGTTAACCTCCTGAGAGCGGGGCTGATTACAGTCGCAACAGTACCTCCGGAGCAACCCAAGGTCTCGATGCCAACGGGGGAACTGCAGGTAGCTCGAATGGAGTAGGAGGAACGAACGGGGAATCACCGCACGAGGTCAAGAGGGTCGTTCGATGGTGGACATGGCTCCTCGTTGCCCTTGCGGTAGTGGTCGTCCTCGTGCTCCTACTCGTCTGCTACAGGCTTCGAAGACGTGCTCGAGCCCTCTCCGCCTCGACTCGGCCATCGCCTCAAGGGGGAATGGCTCAATACGCGCCTGGGGGGAGACTCGAGGGTCCGGTGGATGTCGAGTACGACTACGAGCCGACGCCGTATGTCGTGGGCACAAGTGTACAAGGTGCAGGCCGCCCTACACCTCCCTCCAAGACGCAAGAACATGCGGTAACGCCACCATCGAACACATTACCGCTCGCACAGGATGGAAGGCCGCACGCCACTGCCACGCAATTAGATGCGGCGGGACCATCGTCGAACGCCTTGCCCTATGCACAAGACGCTGGGCCGGTAGAGGACGAACTTCCTCCGAGATACGACTGGCGCTGGAGGAAGGGCAGGAGTGCTGTGTGAGACGTGCTGTGTTGTATCATTAGAGAGTTTGCGGTTGTGTTATAGCGCGCTGAGCTGTGCCACCTGTGACTTATGGCGGTTGACGACGTGCAGTGCCGCCATGGATTCGATTCATCAAAGGCTCTCAGCCCGGCCGTGGAAGAGCCTCCTCCATGTACGGCCCACACCCTCAAAGCAGAGATTCGTGTAGTAGATAAGAGCAGCTTCATGACTGTCACGTTGTATGTATTGTAATATTATCGTTGCCTAAGTCCCAGAAGCGAACTCAAGTAGGATGCACGGACATGTAACATTCCGGATGTTTCGGGGATCGGCACGGTTAACATCGGGATCGCGCGTTCCGGGTTTAGGTAAGGGACATCCGGGAGATGGCTGATCAAAGTGCCAAGAGGTAGTAGAATGCTGCGCGATCGAGGTCCGCAGCAGCGTTTTACCATCAAGTTTCTACGCGAGTGCAGTTGAGTAGGTATTCCAGTTCAAATGCTGCATTGTATGCTCTGTATCCGATGCCTTATGCATCTCCGTTCCCCACGTAGCTCCTTGAATTTCCATGTACTCGTAGAATGGGAACTCGAAACTGGCTTTGCCCAGGGCTGAGCCGGTTACTGAATTCGAGGGTCATTGGTGATCTCCATCCTCCAATGACATCAGCTGGTGCCCACCACCACCGACTTCTACCACTTGTAGACTTGAATTAAGCGGCGCACATTAGAAACTTGTGTGGACAGACGATAACACGTTCGTTTCTCGCCGCTCCTTCTGCTACCTCCCCATCCATCCCATCCACCCCATTATGCCTCCCATCTTCCACTCCGTCTCCCAGTTCGTCGCGGACACCGTCCCCTCGCCCTATGGCCTGTTCAAGGCTGTCGCCGGCGCTCTCGCCGTCTCCACCTCCCTCGGCGGCCCTCACGAGCAAGCCCGCGCACCCGTCGCCGAGCACGGCTGGGAGATCAAGCTCGGCATCGACGCTGCGTCGCTCACTGGCGGCAGACCCAGCCATGACTTGATGCACGCCTTCAACCTCGAGGACTCGGCCGACACGCGCTCGTACTCGTACTACGACAACGAGGGGCATGAGCTGAATAAGAACGGGTGGGCGATCCGCCTCCGTCACAAGGAGGACAAGGACTTTGAGATGACCTACAAGATGCGCTTCCCAGTCAAGGGGAGCGTCCAGGACACGCTCAAGTATGCGCGGGACCACGGATTCGACAACTCGGACAAGAACTACGATGCCGAGGTCGACTGGACGTACTCGAAGAAGGTGGGTGTGTGCTGCGGACAGTGGCCAAGGTCACACGAGCACTGGATGGTCAGGGCCAGAGCAGAGCTCACACCAGACCCTCTCGTTCACGCTCAAGAAGAAGTACCCCGAGGACGGCTACCACGGCACCCAGATGCCGGACGACGACACTGGCCGCCACTGGCTTCTCGAGAAGATGCCCGGCAAGCTGCACGACTGGACCAGCAAGCACTGGGGTGACAGAGTCATGGCGACGACCCACAACCACGGCCCCGTCACGAGTAACGTGTACAAGGGCCTGTGGCACGGCACCGAGGTCAAGATCGAGGTCCTCCCTGTGATCACCGCGGACGGCAAGGGAACTGAGACGATCGTCGAGCTGTCCTTCTTCACCAACACTGAGAGGGAGGCAACGTCGCTTCGTGACAAGGCCATGAGCCAGCTTAAGGCTGCTGGATGGCTGCTCGACCACGACGTGCTCAAGACGCGCATCGTGCTCGACAGGTACTAGGCGATGATTGCTCAGAAGGCGCCGGCTGGCTTGTTTATGATGCAACTCGGTCAGGCCAAAACGGAGTGGTAGCGGACACTTTGTACACACTATGCGAGATGTTCCGTCCTTTCACTGCATTGCAGCTGCCGCCATTCGTTTGCGTGTTGCCCGCTCACGCACACACGGCAAGTCAGCACTCCTAAGCAAAAGAATATCACCCACAGACTGGTCAGCAAAAGATATGGACGAGTTAGGAATCGAACCAAAGACCTTTCCAAATCGTCAATGCGAATGGAACGCTCTACCAACTGAGCTACACGCCCCTCGTAACTTGATTGGCTACCTCACTTTCGCGCCTTCCATGAAGGGATTCCAGAAATTTCCGCAGGTTTATGGTCGAAACGCTCGAGTTTTGTTACGTTGCCCAGCCCGCTTGTCTATAAGTAGTGTGAACGAAGCGCTTTCCATGGTTCAAAGTGGCCATTCTATGCCGACAGGGCTTTTAGAACAAGTCCTCCTCACACAACTCATCCTCCTCATCACTCTCGCTCTCCCCCCCGTCCGCCCCCTTCTTTCTCTGACCACCAAAGAAAGTCTTGATACCCTCCAGAACCGGGCTAGGCGGACTAGCCGGCGTCGGCGGCGTTGGCGGGGGGACAACAAGGAACCGCACCTGTGCGCCCGGGCTAGCTGGCCGGAGCAGGATAGCCGGGGGAGCTGCGTGTCAGCTTTGTGTGCCCGGGCCGGGATGGCGGCGGTGAGACAGAGACGCACGACTGACACCGTCGGGCGCCTTGACGCGGGGGCGCAAGTGCAGGGCGTGCGGGTCCGGCTTGGTCTGGGGGAAGGGTAGGAGGGCGCCGAGTGCCGAGACGGTGAGGGATTGGAGGGACTGGGTGAGCGCGAAGAGGCGGTCGGTAAGGGTTGAGGAGGGAGGGTCGGGGCGGGCCCAGATCTCGTTTGCGGTCGAGCGGGAGATGGTGGGTGCGGCGAGGAAGTCAGTGGGGTTAAGGGGTGGCGTTGACGGCTCGGAGGCCGGCTGAGACTGGTTTTGGGGCTGAGCCGAGGACTTGGGTGATGTTGTGGACGAGGCAGGTGAAGCTGAGACGGAGGAGGGGAGTGAGGGGCCCAGCTGCGGCGTGCTCGGCGCACTAACGAATTGCTCATGCGCGTACTCGTGCCGCTCGCACCCCTCGAAATGCTCGTAATCGCAGTCGAGCGAGTCGTAGCATTCGTGCAGTTCGGGATGGAGGTCGAAGACGGCCGACTCGACTTGCACGACGGTCGTGTCGAGCTTGAGGGGGGTGAGGGGGATGGCGGGGGACTTGGTTACTGGTGAAATGGAAGGGGGACTTACTGTGGGCTGGTTGGTGGACATGGTGGGCGGAGCGATGGTTAGTTTGTGGACACAGACAAGGCTCTTCGCGGCTGGTTCTTAACTATCTTAATCTGAGGCTGGCGCAGCAGGCTCCTACTACATGAGCCTGCGCCACCTACAGTTGCGCCGTCATTGATCACAGGTCTTGAAGGCGTTGGCGAGGCCGGGCGTTACTCGAGGTGGATCGGGCGGCATGCATTACACGACTTCGGCGTGCCAATCCCCGATGTAACACAGGGCGTCAGTCCAGTCCAGCTCGACGTCTGGCCGAAGGCACAGACTGTCAGTCCAGTCCAGCACGCCCAGCGGATCGGCAACAGTTACATCACATAATGGGCGTCCAGCGCCCAAATCTCTACAGCCTCAAACATTCCTGGCGGGGTCACCTGCGTCGCAGCGATGTGGGACAGTAAGCTGATACTGCAGACCCTGGCTACATCTTCTCAGAGGCACGTAATTCCTCATCCCAATTCCTTAGCCCAGGAATGCCCCTTCGTCATCTCTCTGTCGCCTGCCTCACCCATCCGGCTCCCGCCCTCTCGCCCTCCGGGATAACCAGAACAGTCTCACTCCCGTCTAATGACGCCCGGCGGCAGGTACTGAGATGAGTCTACACTGGAGTTGCCATTGATGATGGTCGCTGTAGCCGAGTCCTCCACCGTCGTCGCCGCCGTCAACGGTGTCAGACTCCTCAGACCCGTCCTCATCTTCTTCAGCCGGCCCGCAACACCCGGCGTGGCAGTACGGAGGATTGGGCTGATGGGTAGAAGGCTGGATCGATAACCCGTTGTTGGGCTGGTGAAGACTTGGGCCGGGCATGGCATAATAGGCGGGATAGACGACGTGGTTAGGCGACTGTGAGGCCACTTGCGCTATAGCAGGGTCCTGCGGGCAGTGACAGTTCTGCTCGTATGCGGTCTGAGCCGTCGCTCCCACAGGAGGCGGCAGGTGCTGAGGCGCCAAGTTTGTCTGGTGAAGAAGCAGAGGGCGAGCTTGGCCGAAGGTCGAGACTTGTCCCGGGCGTGTATGCTGCTGCGAGACCCCAGCGTATGCCAGATGACTGTGGTCGTCGACATCGTGAATCTCACGCACCCGCCGAAGACCGGCAAACAGACGCTCGCTCACCGACTGCGGCACCACCTCTCCCTGAAGCTGAGGAGGCGCAACCGGCGCCAACTCCCCATCCCGGGCGTAATACCACCGCATCCTCCCCAACCAGTTCGGCGCATACTGCTCTAGCCCCCAGGCATACTCGCCGACCACCCACGCGACGTCCCGAAACACCTTGTACACTGCCCTCAACTGCTCATCCGAGATCGGCTGATTGGGCCGCAGGATTTGTGCGAGGTGGGCGAGTTCGCCGCGGCTGAGGTCATGGGCGTATTCCTCGATGTCGCGGCGTCGTTGAGTGCTGATCGGCCGGGGCTCGGCTTGGACCAGCTGGAGCAGGGTGCTGGTGATTTGGCCGAGGACGGTGTAGATTTCGAAGTAGGACTGGGGGGTGGCGGGGACGGTGGTGTGGAGGAGACGGGTGATGAGGCGGGGTAGGAAGGCGAGGGAGGCGCGGGGTAGTGGGACGTGGGCGTGGAAGTCCCATTCGTGTGTGGAGGGGAGCGGGAAGTGAGGGCTGATTCGAGCTATGCGACTGTGGCGCCGGGTGGGGAGGCTGGGAGCGCGGGTGTGGTTGAGCGGAATGCGCCTTACTGTCAGCTCAAGCCGCTGTCTAACACTCACTAGAAGGGCTGGCGGTAATGTGTAGTCTTGAGCCTGAAGAGCAGGACCGTAGCGCTGAGCCTGGACCACAACAGCTCCTGGTGCATACTGCTGCAGCGACGTGGCCGGGACGACGAAATTCTGTGACGGGTCCTGGATTCCCTGGTGAAGGGTCAAGGCCGATGACTGGGCAAATGAGGGATTCTGGATGGAGGTAGCCGTGTGCGAGACTGATGATGCTTGAGTGCTTGCCACAAGTGCCCGATTTTGCTCGTTCGCGGCGGTGGAATGCTGAATCCGATCCGAGATGCTGTGGGCCAGGGCCGATTGGTACTCGGGAGCAAACTGCCTTACTGCCGTGGTACGATGGCAGACCTGGGCATGGGTATATGACGGAGCGATGGGATTGGAGTGATGACAGGAACCGCGCAGGTTCGCTTGAGCGGGAGCGTTGGCAGTGTCCACGGTGTTGTGACGCGGATACGCGGAGCCATGGGCTTGCTGAGAGGAGAAGGAAAGAGGTGCCGCGGATGTCGAGAGTCCAGGTGTCTGCACGTCCACACGAGTGGATGACAGGAGGGTAGGGACGACTATTGGTGTGGGCAGAGTGTTGGCCGATTGATCGACTTGAGTGCAAGGCTGATGGAAGTCGCCATGCTGGGTGGGTGGTTGCGCGGGGGCACTACCTTGGGCTTGATTGACACTGACTGGGCCGACGTGGTGAAACGAATGGCTCGTGTTGTCCCCAAGATCGTCTGGGAGAGAGGCCGGATTGAGCGGAGCAAATGAATGGACGTAGTTGCTGTTGGGAATGAAGGGATCTGTCGGGATTGTGGGCTGATCTGGGACAGCTTGAGCCCCATATGAGCCTGAGTCGACACCAGTGACTGCCCGAGAGCTTGGATTGCCGAGGTGTGAGTCGCCGATACCGTTGGTTTCCATCGTTCGAGTGAGCGTTGGGAGCCGTGAGAGGAGTCAGAAGAGGGCGAGGCTTGGGTCAGCTGTGGCCTTCAGCCCCCACCATATATCATCCCCAGGCAGCAGTTGTGATGGCAGGAGTAGGTGTGACGAGGCATTGCTGCCATCAGCAGGACGAGTCATCAGAACGAGGTGAGGCAAAGGCAAGGAGAACGCGTGTGCTGAACAACACTGACGCTGAAGAATGGGATGAAGGTGATGGAAAACGTCCATGTTGAGGTGACGCATCATAGATCAGACTTCTGCGAGTGATGGTAGAATGAGAACAAGAGGTCCGCCGTCATGAATGCGTGAGGAAGCGTGAGTGATGCCGTCGAAGTCAGGCGAACGCAACAGAGCAGGTGTGCGCCGTCACGCCAGGCCTCGAGCCTTCAGGGGGTCTCGTGAGCTTGTGGGGACTTGGGTAAGGCGAGATGATCTTTTGAACGTCGTGGTCGACCTCATGATCGCGGACGGTGGAGTGGAAAAAGCATAGAGTATAGAGTAGTCGGTAGATCGATCGACGCGAGAGCCACGAACGAGAGGGAGAGGAGAGCGCATTTTATCCAGTCCCCCGTTTAGCCTTATTCGGCCTTTTATACCCTGTGGACCTGAGACATACAACAACAGAATCGGTTGAATCGTATAGTGGTTAGTACCCGAGATTCTGATTCTCGTAGCCTGGGTTCGATTCCCAGTTCGACCTTGTTTTTGCCTCGCCCAGCACTGACAGTTTTTGCCTGCCCGTTGATCAACCGTTCATCATGTCTTGCCTTTTGCTCATGGCCGTACGCCCCGTGAGCCCCCCCCTTCTTACCACGGGAGGGACTTCTCCCGCTTATCGCAACGCAAAGAGCTTCGCCCCCGCCTGACGCCTAGCCCACCTTCGCTAGCATCAGAACGCCCAGCGTACCTATCTGTGGAGGTGGCGTCGCAGCGCCGAGAACAATGCATACCACTAGTACCCCTGGCGCGCCTGAGGCGCGACGATGCATGCGAACTGGCGGACGCCTGGTTGGCATCATGCCTGGCCGACTGGGGCGTGGAACGAGGCGCGCAGTGCGGCGATCTCGACCGAGGGCCTCCTCGACCTGGCCCGTTCGCGCCCTCAACTGGCTAACTTCACTGCCCCTCACTCGACTGTCTTCTCGCACCATTTCGTACTTCAACGCATCGCGCATATGGCTAGCTCGTCCTGGGCATGCATGAATGGAGGATGATGCCCAAACAGCTTCATGCGGTTGGCCGATTTGCGACGCCATCCCAAACCTAGTGGACAAAGAACAATAGAAACCAGTGGCTTACCGAGGCTGGCGCCCCGCGCTTAGGCCCATTGTTCTCCAACCCGACCCTCTTGTCCTCATCCTCGGCGTTGTCCTATCCTCGTCCTACGCGCATCCGATGCTTGTCCTCGCCTCGTCCACGCCATGCTGTCCTTGTTCTCATGCCCAGCCCCCTCCCAGCCGTCATGCCCACCAAGTATCTGTCCTGACACACGCTTCCAAGCATCAGTCCTGACGCCTACGCTCAAACAGTCTGACGCACACCACTGACGAAAGGGGCGCGCACCGCACACAGACAGCCCACCGAGGCCCAAGCAGCCACGCTGGCGCTCGCCCCCTCTCCCTCCTCAAGGCAGACAAGACAGAGTCCACGCTCTCCCGAACGCACAGTCCCCTCCCCTCTCCATCAGTTTCTTCACCGCCCACTACCCCTCCTCCCATCTGACTCTCTCTGACCATCACGACTGTCCGAAACGACTACATTCTTCGCCTGTTCACGACTTCACGCCCCAATTAGCCATGTCCATCATCATCCGTGCTGCCCGCCCCGCCCTCCGCGCGCCCAAGGCCCAGGTCGCCAGGCGGTTTGCGCACTTTGAGAATGTCGTTGACCAGTGAGTTTGCCCGGGCGCCGGAGAGTGGGAGGTGCTCCGAGGCGATCTGAGTCTGGTGTGGTGGTATGGGAAGGCGAGGGGTCTGGCTGGGAGGGTCAAGTGGGCGGCGTCGATGTGTGTGAAGCGGCCATTTCGAACGTCGTCGCTGGGTGGGGCGGAGAGACCACTCGCCGCCAAGCTCCACGGCGTACGCACCCTCAACTCACCCTCGTCACGGCCGTCGCGCCTTCGGTCCACATCGCTGTGCTCTCTCCAGCGTCTTTGGCCGGTCACCCACTCCTTGCCCGACCCGCACCATCCCCTCCCCTCCCTCTCCTCCCCAGACGGCCCACACCCAGCCTGTCCCGCCTCCCTCGACCATGCCCCAAACTCCGCTGACACCAGGACCATCCCCGGCGGCACCGCCAACCGGAAGATGTTCGCGCTTCGCTTCGGTGTCTTCTCCGCCGTCGGCTTCGGGCTTCCCTTCAGTAAGTCCTCCGCGCCTGCCCACTCCCCCTTCTCCCTCCTATTCCCTCCCTCCTCACCCCGCTCTGCTCTGGTCATACCCCTCGGCCGGCATCCGGCTGTGGGCTATTCCACGCTCGCCTCTCCCCCGTGCACGCGCTCACACCCAGTCGTCTGGAAGTGGCAGATGGCCAAGGCTGGCGACCAGTCGTAAGAAGTCGTAGAAATCATAGTGAATGCAGCATATGCGAAGGTACCGCCTTGTCCTCAGACAGACCCATGGGCATTGGGAATGGCGTGTGAATCGCTGGCGGGGGCCTGCTAGACCGCCAGACCGCTGCCCTCACAGTTCAACCTCCCCGACGGTAACGACTTCGGCCAGGCGAGGGGCATAGAGTGGCTCGGTCGTCCACGTTGATCTGGTTCGTTAGTGAGGCCCGGCCCGTCAGCCCAGACACCGGTCGCGATACGTGAACAGCATATCATTGCATCCTTTTCTTCTTCTCCACGTCGCTGTAGCTATCTAGCGACTGTCTGCGTGCTCTCGGACTCCTTCTGCGGTCTCTGTGACTTCCAGACCTCGTCACCATCGCCCGTCAGTACGCTGCCCCGACTTAGCGTGACGCCAACTAAGCCAGACGCCCACCGTCGACGGGGAGCGCGACACCGGTAAGGAACGCCGCCTCGTCCGAGCACAGGAAGACCGTCGAGTTGGCGATGTCTGCCGTCAGCTCTGGCCCCTTCGGCGTTGACTCACCCTCAGGCTCCGAGCAGCGACCGAGAGGGATGGTCTTGAGGAACGTCTCCTCGCTCGCCTCTCCGACGAACATGTGCTTGAGCCCCGTGTTGCCGATAACCGGGCAGATGGCATTGAAGCGGATCTGCTCCGGGCCGAACTCAATAGCGAGATTCTTGGTGCAGCTAATGCACGCCGCCTTGGAGCCGCAGTACCACGTGAGCCCTGGGCGGCCCATGATACCAGCCGTCGAGGCGATGTTGATGATGGCGGCAGGTCCGCCGGCCTTGCGCGTCTCGCGGAGAGCGGGGATCATGACGTGAACACTGTGGAAGACAGACTTGAGGTTGACGTCCATGCAGAGGTCGAAGTCCTTCTCAACAGTCTCGAGGACGGGCTTGGACTTGTACGTCGCGCCGGCGTTGTTGATGACGAAGTTGACGCCGCCGAGCTTCGACTTGGTCTCGGCAAGCAGGCGCTCCCACGGCTCCCGCTTCGAGACGTCGCCTGAAGTCAGCAAAGGAGGGGTGAAGATGGAGTGCGGGAGGGGCTGGGACGCGGGGCTCACAGTTGACGTAGATGGCCTTGCCGCCCGACTTGTTGATCTCCTCCGTGACGCTCTCGCCCGCCTTGTCGTTCTGCCGTCAGTCTCGCTCCACGCTTACATCCGCCCCGCCCCGCTCATGTCCCGCCGGCTCCGGGTGGGCAACATAGCCCTGTACATGCCCAATTGGCTCCTTACACCTGCCGTCGCAGCTCCTCTCCGCCAAGACTCCCCGAGCTCTCTACCCTCGTCTCGTAGCTCTCCCCGCCATGCATTACCCCTCGTCGCACCTCCCCCAACGCCTGGGTCACTCACAATGTCGCAAACCACCACCGCAACACCATCCTTCGCGAACCGCCTTGCGATCCCAGCCCCAAATCCGGACCCGGCACCAGTGACGATCGCGACGCGCTGCTTGTTTCCGCTCATGTCGAAGTCGTTATCGTATTACTAAGAAGAGTGAGAGAGGAGGAGAGGAGAAGTGTGACAAGCTTGTGAGGGTGCTAGGCTAATATATGGATGTGAAGGTGTTGGGCATATACGACAACCAGGCGCGTCTAGCGTATATGCAGGTGGGCAATGCGTCACCGGTCACCCCGAATGCCGAGCCGAGGCATGTTGGGAAGGTCACGTTATCTCGGCTCTGGCGGAACATTCGCCGCCAAACGTGTGCAGCAACTGTTCCTCTGCTCCGATAACGCGTGGTGGGGGGTCATGTGCATGCAGTCTAGTGAGCGCTGTGCACATGAGGAGCAGTCGGATCCAAGCGGTTGCTCACTGAGTTCAGTATTCATGTAGTTGCTGCGGCACTGTTTCGGCACGCCGGCGGTACTACGCGGCAACTAAACGCCCGCCCACAGTCCACAAACAGCTGGGGCCATGTTATGCTCGTCGTCGGATTAGAGCTTAGATATCGCGAAGCACCGAATGCCGCTGCGTGCTGGACAGCATAGCTCGGTCAATTTGGAGTGAGCGTTCCACGACATCAAGCATTCCTCAGTGATCGAGAGGTGGCCGACGCTCGACGACGTCGGTGGTTACCTAATTCTAATACCCGGGTTGAGCTTCACCATTGAATTCATCCAGCAGTTGATCATCGGGTGAGGTCCTCATCGCAGTACATTCACTCCAAAATGCGTTATTGCCTCAAGCCTCGCCGCCCACTTGTAGATAGAACCAGATACATGACAACTACTCAACAGTGCGATGTGCCTTTTGCTATGCGACTACAAAACTAAACTTCTAACCTGGAGACAGTGCTCACGACCTTCAGACAACCTCGTTTACTTCTTGTGGTGGACCTCCTGGAGGCGGTAGACGGGGTGTCGAGACCCTCGTAGCGCGCCTTGAGCTGGAGCGAGAGGTAGAGCGAGTAGTGACGCGATGGTGGAGGTTGCCGCCGTGGAACCAGAGGTTCTCCTGCTGGTGGCTTCCACATGTTGCGCTGCTCTCCCTCCCAGGTCCGGGGTCGCGGATGGTGTTGGAGCCAAGACCCCAGACCTTGCCGACCTTGTCGGCGACCTCCTGCGAGATGAGGTCGGCGGCCCAACCGTTCATGGAGCCGTAGCCGGTGGCGTAGACGACGAGGTCGGCGGGGAGCTCGGTGCCGTCCTTGAGGATGACCGAGTTCCTCGTGAGGCGGTCACCTCGCCGTGGCGAGCTTGACCTTGCCGTCGGCGACGAGCTCGCAGCTCCGACGTCGATGTAGTAACCAGATCCACGGCGGAGGTACTTCATGAAAGACCAGAGCCGTCCTCTCCAAAGTCGAGGAGGAAGCCGCGTCCGAGAGCTTCTTGTAGTAGTCGGCGTCGACCTCGGCATCTTCTTGTAGACGGGATTTGGAACTCGTGCATGATGCGGTAGGGCATCGAGGCGAAGATGAGGTCGGCCTTCTCAGTCGTGACGCCGTTCGCACGGCCTGCTCGAGTAGAGGGGCCCATGGCATGTCCATAAGTGTTGGACTTGACAATGTGGTCGAGAGCGCTGGACCATGGTGACCGAGCCGACGTCGCCCTCGTAGAGAGCACCGCAAATGTCGAAGCCGAGTTGTTGGAGCCGACAACGACGACGTTCTTGCCCTTGTAGGCGTCGGGGCCGGGGTGCTGAGACGAGTGCTGCTGCTCGCCCTTGAACACGTCCTGGCCGGGGAACGAGGGGTAGTTCATCTTGCCCGACATGCCGGTCGAGGACGAGGTGCTTGGGGCGGAGGTGTAAGCCTTGCCGTCGCGGATGACCTGGACCTCCCACTCCTGCTTGGACTTGTTGTAGGTAGCCTTCTTGGCCTCGGTCGAGGTCCAGTAGGACCTCCATGATGCTGGTGTACATCTCGAGCCAGTCGGCGATCTTGTCCTTGGGGGTGAAGACGGGCCAGTTGTCGGGGAACTTGAGGTAGGGGAGGTGGTCGTACCAGACGGGGTCGTGGAGGCAGAGCGACTTGTAACGGCCACGCCACTGGTCTCCGGGGCGCTTGGCCTTGTCGATGACGAGCGAGGGGACACCGAGCTGGCGGAGACGGGCGCCGAGGCGATACCACCCTGCCCACCACCGAGACGAGGACGTATGGCTGGTCCTCGTTACCCATCCTTCTGCTCCTCCTCACGCTTCTCCTTCCAGTCACACGGTGCTTCTGATACCGTGCTCGGCGCCAGTGGGGCGACGGGTGCCGCGAGGCTCCTCGTAGCCTTGAGCTCGTGAGGGCGGTGATGAGGGTCCAGCACTTGGTGGTGCCGCTGTGTCGCGGAGGCGGAGAGACCCCAACCACGGCCCTGCTTGGTCTCAAACTTGATCCAAACAGTGGTGACGCCGTCGGCCTCGGTAGCGTCCTCGGTCAAAGCCCATCCAGAGGAGTGGTCTTGTCGAGGACATTCTCGAGGAGGTCGGTGACGCCTGCCGGGCCCTCGACAGTGGTGAGGTTCCACGAGAAGGCGACGAGGTCACGCCAGTACGAGTCGGACCGAACAGGTCAGCGACCTGCTTGATGTCCTGGACCGAGAGCATTGTCGAAGGCGGCGCCAGGTCTGGGCACGGTTGTTGGCGGGGGTGTCGGCGAGCTCGATGGCTGTGGGGCGATGTCGCCGTTGGTGGGGTTGCAATGTTCTTGGTCATGGTAGAGTCTTTGGAATGGAAGTCATGGCAAGAAGTCTGGGACTATGAGGCTAGTTATATATGTGTTGAGAGGAGGCTATGAGCTGGTTGTTGCACGCTGGACGAAAGAGAGTCGCCTGGCGGTGGTGGTGGTAGTGGTCGGAGTAGTGGTGAATAGAGATCCTTGGCCAACCACGTCGGTGTCTTTGATCGAGATATCAGTAGGGTCAGTGTGGGGGCAGGCGGGGCAATGCGGCAGGAGACCAGAGGCTTGTCGTGGAGCCGTGCAAGCGGCATCGGCCCGCAAGCTCAAGGCCCATCGACTTTTCGCTCACAACCGTGATTGCTCACGACTTGCCACGGGTTGTGCCTGTTCGGGTGGGTTGAACGGTGCGGTAAATGATATTGCCGGGGTGGAAATACCAGACCTGTCTCCCACTTGCACCCCAGCGTGCCTGACCGGTTCCATTCTCGGCCAACAAAACCAAACGACCAGCAATGGCAAATCTCATCACACTTTGCTGTCACGAGTATAGTCGGCCTGCAAAGTTGGTCGCGCTCCCGTCGGTTATGATTCTCATCCGTAATCAATCAAGGCAGGCCATCAGAGCATGCAAAAGTCGGGCAGTTGCAGGGTTGCACGTGATACGTAATTTTACAGGTGCTTTGGCCGATTGAAAGAGGAGCCACTCGCCCCCACCCAACAGCCAAGCCAGGCGTGAAGCGCGAAGCCTCTCGCACTCCATCACATCCTCGGCTCTCAAGGCGGTAGGTGACTACTGCGACTGAACCCCTACTCACCCCGCGGGGGTCCCATGGATCCCGTGGGGTAGTCATCCTTTTCCTGCAGGGCGATTCGCTCAGCGGCACACTGCCCCCGCTCGGCTTCCAGCCTTACTCGCTCTTCATTGGCGTACAAACACCGTTTGCCGCGCTTTCTGCCTTGCTAGCGCCAACCTCTTGTGACCCAGACCAACCGGCTGCTGGTATGCCAACTCGTCGCCGTCGATCGTTACGGCGCGCCGAAGTCGGTGTATAGTCTTCGGCCGCCCATCGCCGCCCATGTCCGCCATCAAAGCCAATCGCACGCTGCGCGATCGCTCGGTGACCTTTGTTACCGTACTCGTCTTCCGAGTCTTCTGTAGACATCTCCTCCCGTCTCAGAGATCAGCAACCGTGACGTGCGGATTGAGTTGAGTTGACTGACACAACGAGATCGATGCCGCGACGTGCTGCGCCTTGGTTGGCTGAGGAAAATTCGAAACGTTTCGAGTACATGCATCATACTGCTCTTGCGCTTGCTCACGCACAACGGTGGCGCTATAGCCATCCGACGCCAAGCGACTAAGCTATGTTCATTGGCCGCTATCCAATGAAGCTCAGTCGCAAGCGGTTACGGCGCCCGCTAGCACCTCGTTTCCCATTACCCGTCACCGTTGCAAGCGCAACCATGGCAACAATGCATGTGTATTGGTACATGTATTGGGAACGGCTCCCACGCTACGACGCTATTGTGCTGTGCCCGAGTTCAGTGGCTGGAACTCACTGTAACGTCCGGTCCGGGGACAAGGACCTTTTGTCCAGTCAAACGCGCAGTTCTATTCCACACACGACACTACTGCAAGCTATTCACTATGCAACGAGCGCTGACTGCCAACACCCACCAACTGGACACCGAGGAATGGGCAATCGGCTAAACTCCTGAAAGACTACGTCGAAGCTGAGACACACCACGCTCCGATGCGCACCACCACCCACCTCGAGGGAAAGAAGCGGGATGGGGTGGAATGGGGTCTCCGGAAAACGTCTTGCATCTTCCCCGGACAGCCCCTCGTTATCATTCAACGCCACAGAGCTGCACGTGGCCGCATGTTGGTGCCTTTGTCTCTTCTATATGACCGATAGACCCGACCCGACGTTTGAGCATTCGAGCATTAATGAAACCTTCATGACCACGTGAACAGGCCCCGTTCCGAGGACGCGTTATTCGTGGGGGATATCCAATGTAAAAGGTGAGGACGAAACAATGCGGATGAACTCGCCATGGCAAGTGCTAGTCGAAGTCAAGATGACTGCCCATCTACGACTACGAAGCCTATGACCGGAATGGATGTAGAGCAGAAGTGTGGCTCAAGCCACTGGAATAATGGGTGAGTAGCGGTGGAGGTGGGTGGAGGTTGGATGGAACTATAGAGGATGAGTATCGGGCTAGACCGATCCATAGCAACTCGTAATCTTGTTGGTTGCCGAACTTTCAAAAACCGAGATTGTCCTGCACTCGTAGTGGAGGTGGGGGAAGTGGAGGTCATCATATCTCCGCCGCCTGTAGAGGGTGGAGGTCAAAGATGGATGAACTTCTTTATCCGAGCCCTACTTAACCACGCGGTGTTACCCTCATCTACTCTCTTCAGTCACGTGATCCCTACTTGGCTGGAGCCCCAGAAACCCACGTGGCACGGAGATGGATGCCCGGCCAGGCCCGCGGCCCGCAAATGACGATGTACCAACGGCTGGAGCTTCATGGCTGGCGTCACCCATCTTCCATCGCTTCTTCTCCAATCTCCTCGACCCGCAATGCCATTGTAACCACCGACATCGCGACTGCCAATAACCCACAACCCGGCCCATTCGATTTCACGATTGAGCCACCACCGGAGCCCTAGCGGCGCCACCTCTGACCGACCACCACCCATCACACGACCACCATGCCCAAGGTTTACGAGAACGAGATAGTCTATGAGTGCGTCATCCTTGCTCTATCATTAGGGTGGCGTAGGTCGCAAACTGACAGCAGCTACCCACCAGCACACTCGCTGCTGTGGTTGATGCGCAAGTATCCGAACCCACACGCGCCACATGTCAACTCGGTCGATACCATCTCGCGAACGGTCGATCCGGATACCGGCGTAGTGCGCAGCGAGCGGATCATTGGAGTGCAGCAGGGTGCCCCGAAGTGGATTACGAAGGTGAGTTCATCTCAAGGCGACAGTGACCAAGTGCTTCGAAGCTCGGCGGCGGGATGATTGTTATCGCGGAAGTGGAGGCATCCTCCCGTGCCTGCCTCGCTTCTGGACATTGGGATTCCAGGCGGGACGCTATGAGGAGGACAACTGACTAGCAGCTCTTCTCGCTCCCAGAAACCGCATACGTCCGCGAAGTCATCTTCATTGACCCGGCAAAGGACTCGGCGACGATGATGTCCATGAACCTAGACCTGGCACAGTACATGTGAGTAGCTGTTCCAGTCCACGCATGAGGAGCGGAGAACATGTCGTCCCCATGACTCTTGGTGGCTCGTCCGAGAGTGTACTTGGCCTGCGCATCTCGCTGCCAGTTCTTCACTGGTGGCAACGTCGGTCACGCGACGAGTGAAATTTCACCACTCGCACAGGGGTAGTCACCTCTGAAGTCTTGGCATGCCGGACAGCCATGCGCCCCCATGCTGCACTACCCGTTCTCGCTCGATTGCTGACCGCAGTAACTGCCTCGAGTACATCACATACACGCCCCACCCATTATCCCAAGGCGCCACTGCCCCCGGAACACTGTTCAAGCAGCACGCCCTTATGGTCTCCGCCTTCCCGACCGGCCTGATCGCGAGGAGAATCGAGAAGGCCAGTGTGGACCGGTTCAAGGCGAACGCCGAGAAGGGCAAGATGGGCTTTGACTGGGTGTTGAGGACGGGTCTGATGGGGTATAATGGGAAGGCTGCGCCACCACGAACAGAAGTGTGAGGCGCTGCGTTTTGGATTAGGTTGGAACGGGGAGGTGGGAAGACGAGTGGCTGGGGGAGGCAGCGCTCTGTCACCGCACTGGAACGAAGGAGAAGACCCTCAACGGGTTCATGTCTGGCATCTTAACATTTCAACGCATGCATACCGTCACGCATCCTCGCGCGTCATCCTGGCGCATCACCGCTTGCTGCGCCAAGTCTTTATCTTTGAGAGGAACATTACCCACATGCCCCCTGCATATTTACGCCTCCCCTATAATGCCATTAGCTTTCGGCGTTGGCTCGAGCTCTAATTGATCTGAGGGCTCCTACTGCTGATTTGAAAGCGGACATCGTCCAATCTCCACCGCACGATTCTCGATTTCGAGTTCGAGGGCGACATGACGCACCGACAAGAGTGTGCGACTTTGTCAACCGCTTCCACAACCACAACAACGACCACCATGACAAGATACGAATACAAGGCGCCATCATTGCGCCTGATCGACGACGCCGAGCTTCTCAAGCAGGGCGCTGAGGCTGTAAGCTTAGCTCCCCTTCCCCTCCCTCTACCAGCCCCGCCTTACCACACCCACCGCGAAGGCCGCACACTAACTCCCAGCGCGTCTACTCCATCCCCGCCCTCCTCCCCGCCCCCACCGTCTACTACCCCCCTTCCCACCCCTCTCCCGCCTTCAGCTCCAAGCCAGCCCCCACCCCCGCCATCCTCAAGTACCGCTTCCCCAAGACGTACCGCCACCCGACTCTCGACGCGTCACTGACCAAGACGCGGCTGCAGTTCGAGGCCCGAGCCCTCGCGCGCTGCGCGAAGGCTGGCGTCGTCGTGCCGCGCGTACTCTGGGTCGACGAGCCGGGAGGCACGCTGGCGATGGAGCGCGTCGAGGGGTGGAGTGTGCGTGAGGTGCTTGGAGGAGGGGCGGAGGGCGAAGTCGAAGTCGGCGCGGGGGATGAGGTCGAGCGGGATGCTGAGGGCGAGGGCGAGGAGACAGAGAAAGATGGAGAAGGGAAGGAGGAGGCCGAGGCGGAGGAGAGCGAGGGCATGGCCGCCCTCCGCCGGCTGGGCGCCGACGTGCCCCACCTCATGACGGCGGTCGGTTCCGCGCTGGCCAGGCTGCACCACACGGGCATCATCCACGGCGACCTCACGACCTCCAATATGATGGTTCGGCTGACGCCTAACGCGCCGGCGCCGTACGAGATCGTGAGTGTACTCGTGCAGGACGGCGCAACAGGAGGAGGAGGGTGAGCTGACACCCAGGTGCTCATCGACTTTGGCCTCGCGTCCCAGGCGACGCTGCCGGAGAACTACGCTGTGGACCTGTATGTCCTCGAGCGCGCGTTCGCGTCGACGCACCCGGCCAGCGAGGGGATGTACGCGGGCGTGCTGGAGGCGTATGCCAAGGGGCTGGGGGACAAGAAGTGGGGGCCGATCGAGGCCAAGCTCAAGGAAGGTGAGTGCAACAGAGGGGCAAAACCAGTGCCGGCTGGGGCCGTGGGAGGCTGAGAATGTGGTGCGCTGGGTAGTGGCGGGGCTGGCAGGACTGGCTCATCCCGAGCTGGCCGCAGACGACGCAAGTTTGGTCCTTTTGAAGACCTCACTTGGCTGCCCCTCCACCTCGCCACGCCTCAGGCTCTCCAGCCTCCCGCCTCAGAAATGCCATACCCCTGTGCTTCGCTGACACCAGTGCGTTTGCGAGGACGGAAGCGGGACATGACGGGATGATGCATGGCCACGCGCCGATATATTTCACCAGGAACGCTGCTGGACGTGTGCGACTTGCTGACGTGGACGCCGCGTTCTGCGTTTAACCCCAAACCGCTGCCGTCTTATGCTACTGATGTCTACAGGGTACATACGATCTGTGCCCCAGTCTCATGGAAGGAGACGGAGCGGTAAGGCTTTCGGGCAACGCTGCCCGCCGCTCGGCATTGTATTCTCGCGTTGCCGACATCAAGTGCCCAGGCTGCAGACATATGTCGCTGTCCCCGGTGCCCGCCCGCTGAACAAGTTGACATACAAGCGGGCTAGCGTAGATCTCCAGGTGATCCTCGCGATGCGTGTGGCGACCCTAATACTGTGTCCATCCATACACATGCCGAGTTGCCGTTGGCTGCCGTCTGATTGAATTCCAGGAACGCACCGAGGTACGCGATAAGCGATATCGACGTTTCGTTTAGCGGCTGCTGCTACTACTCAATCAGTCGCGAAACGCTGCCAATGGAGGTCCGGTGTGTACGGAGTGCCCAATGCACGTCAAGCGGCGATCCAAATGACGCCGTCGCCGCTCCCCCGCCTACCATACCTATGGCAGACCTATTGCTTGCCCACTACTGTGCAAGGATACCCTAAGATCGCAGCTTCGCACATGACCACGGCAAGGCGCGGTTTGAAGAGGGGCAAGCCTGATGGCTGCACAACGTCCAGCACCCCAATCGAGACAGTATACATCTCCTACTGGATGCCGAGTCTAGAGTCCGAGTCGCTCAAAATACCCCACCCCATGCCCAGATAAAGCTCGGCTGAAGTTTAGCTGAGGCAGAACTCTTCCCCACAGATAACCAGATCTCGGAGCGATAAGCGGCCACCGAACCGAGCCGCTGCGGAGACGCGACTATAAACACCACGCCAAGACAGCACTCTCGTCACATTAGCCCATCTGATCGCCAGCACGATGATTGCAGACCCACCCACGTCCACGTCCACATCCACGCCATCCATCGCGTCGAAGGACGGAACACGTGTCGCCATACATGGCGTCGGCTTCACCGCCGACGCCGCAGACAGGCTGGAGGAGATGGGGTATACCCAAGAAATGAAAAGGAGTCTGGGTATGGTGTCGATCCTAGGTCTGTCGTTTGCGATCATGGCGGTGAGTCCTCCCTTCCCCTTTTCGTACTGTCCCTTCGACCCTCCTCACGCCCCTCCCCCGGCTCAGCTCAAGCCTCGACGCCGGCCCTCCTCAAGCCTCGCCTTAGGCTTCGGCTCTGATTCCAGGTACCCTTCGGCATGTCACTGATGTTCAACATCGGGATGACGGACGGCGGGCCGGTCACGATGATCTACGGGTGGATCTTCGTGTGCTGCGTGTCGCTTTGCATTGCCGCGTCGCTTGGCGAGATCTGCTCGGTCTACCCGACGAGTGGGGGCGTGTATTACTGGTCGGCGATGCTGAGCACGCCGAAGTACCAGGCTTTCGCGTCGTATCTCACCGATGGCTTGGGACCGTGGGCAACTGGACGTGAGTGCTGCCTTCTCCCTTCGCCTATCCGATCCGCGTGGGTTGGAGTGCGGCCCTTTGCTCCCTCTTGTGGACGGCTCACCAGCCTCTGTGCCCACGGCTTGCCGCTCACACACAGCTGCGCCTGCTCCATCGCCTTTGGGGGCACCCAAATGTTCTCGCCGTGATCACAGTCTACCACCCCGACTTCGTCCCCACACCCTGGCAAACAGTCCTCACCTACTGGGCCGTTATGCTCATGTCATTTCTTGTCAACGTGTTCGGCAACCGATACCTCGACAAGCTCAACACCGTCTGCCTCATTTGGACCGCCATCGGCGTCGTCACGATCATCACCTGCCTACTCGTCAAGGCGCCCCACCGCAACACGGCACAGTGGGTATTCACGCACTACGACTCGAGCGTGTCCGGCTGGCCCAAGGCTTGGGCCTTCTTCGTCGGCCTGCTCATGCCGGCCTACATCCTCACGGGGTATGGTATGGTGGCCTCGCTGTGTGAGGAGGTGCGCAATCCCCAGCTCGAGGTGCCGCGGGCGATGGTGCTCAGCGTCGCGGCGGCGATGGCGACGGGGCTCGTGTACCTCATCCCGCTCCTCTTTGTGGTCCCGCTCGACTATGGGCCGCCGATCCCGCTCATGTACCTCATGGTACTGCGCTCGCCTGGCGCCGCGTTCGCCCTGCTTGTCTTCAGTGAGTCTCCGCCCTCCTCCAGTCCTCACTCTCCTCTCGCATCCTCACCCACCCCCAGGCCACCGCTTCGCTCGGGCTGACACACACAGTCATGGGCATCTCGTTCTTCGCCATCGTCGGCTCCCTCACCGCCGCCTCCGCTGCACCTGGGCCTTCTCCCGTGACGGCGGCATCCCCTTCTCCTCCACCTGGCGCGTCGTCAACAAACGCCTCGACCTCCCACTCAACTCCCTCCTCCTCTCCTCCGCAATCTGCTCCCTCCTCGGCCTCATCTACCTCGGCTCCTCAGCCGCCTTCAACGCCTTCACGGCGTAGCCACCATCTGCCTTGGGTGCAGCTACGCCTTCCCCGCTCTCTGCAACCTCCTGCGCGGCCGCAAGCTTGTCCGTGACGCGCCGTTCAGCCTTGGCGGTTCGGGTTTGCGTTATTAACAACACGTGTGTGTGGTGTGGATCGCCTTCTCGATCGTGCTGTTCTGCTTCCCCACCGGCTATTCCCGGTCGCCGTGAGCATGAACTGCCGCGGTGGTGTTTGCGGGTTCTCGTGCATTGCGGCGGTGTGGTACTTCGTCAATGGACGGAAGCATTAAAGGGGCCCGCGTTTGCGCAACTTGCGGTGGTCAATGACAATGTTGAGGGCGGTGGGGAGGTCGCAGCGAAGGTGAAGGGCTGAGCAATGGAGATGGAGTGGTGTGTGGACAGCGCGAAACGACAATGTTCGTTTGTCTGTTGATGCCAAGGTGGATCTTGTAGTTGGTATGTTGCATCGTAGAAGTATAATGTTAAGAAGTGACCACAGCGAAGGAGATGTTATGGTGCTGGGACCCGACCTTATCCCCCCTACGTCATCCTCCACCGCAGGCTTCATCTCACGCCCCTTCGAACGGTAACGAACTCTGCATCGCCCAATAACCGTCCATCCAGTCTTCGCCGACCTCTAGTCGGCCTGTGCGTTGGGCGCTGAGCAATCGATGCGGGCCACATGCAGAGGGATTAGGACAGAAGCACATGGACACACGCTGGACACCATGCTCCACGGCCAGCAACCCGAAGGCTCCAACCACGACTGTACCGCGTTTCGTTTCGTCCCGGGAGGCGCGACTGGTTTCATTTTCCCGATACACGCATAGCCCCGACTCTGGTGGGTACCTGTCATTCCACAGGATCTGCATCGGCCCTTGCGCAGGGTACTACTCGCGCTACTCGGTAGCCGCGCTGTTTCGAGGCGCCCCAGCGGGCGAGCGGGATACTCCGAAGCTAGCAGGGACAGCGGAATGTAGAGTAGGTCGTGCGGAATGTCGGTGAATCATGATCCAGTCCGGCTCGCCAACTCGTGTGGGCCGCGCATTGCTGAGCAACGTATGATGCACTGTCGTGCAATTTGGTTAGCGGCGAGCGAGAACCATCTCCCGTGCCGAGCAAGACAGGTAAGGCCAGAGTGAAGGGAAGACCGCTCGAGCCCATCGGGTGTAAATCGCGCAACCCCCCCACTCAAGGGCCATCCAAGTAAGTCCAATTGCCGACAAACTGGTCTGTGCGAGATTGTAACTTGATCATCCCTGTTCGTCACCCCATCGGGCGTGCACTTTCAACAAGGGCTCCACTCAAAGTCATCAAAGGACACGCCGAGAACGAGGGATAGTTCTGATACAAGAATCCTACGCCCCCATTGATTTGTAGGCGCAAGAAGGTAACGCGTGACTCAGTACAGTGGATCATCTTGGCCTCAACTTCCAATCCAACGCCATCCACTCATCCCACTCACTTTGTTCCAACTCGCATTCCTCAAAGGTCCCTCAACATCCCTCGCCACGTCGACACCTTTGCATCGACCTTGGAAGTCCATGTCCGATGCTGTGCGGTAGGTCGTGAGTGATCGCCTTGCAGCGCATTGGTGCGAATGCAGATCGTTCACAGACTCCAACGATCGGCAACTTCGCGTTATGAAAGACAAGACCGATTCAAGCCACCTCTCACACAATGATCGCGCCTCCTTCTGTCCCTTCCAACTCGACACAACGCCAAAGAGGGGGCGAAGAGGGCGATGAGCCCAAGGGTTATGGTGGCACAAGGGGAGGGTATGAGAAGGGGAAATGGTAATGAGTGAGGGTCAGTTCGGGGTAAAGGGGGGATCATCCACCGCCCATTCGACCCATCCAACAGTGTCAACGGAGAGACATGTCGACCTTGCCGAGTCCAAGATCGAGAGAACGAGTAGCGAGTAGCTCTCGATTCCCACTGTTACACGATCACCTACACATCAATTAGCGCCTCCGCACGAGCCCTCCCCTCAACGTAGGCGAACGACGTGCTTGCCACGACCTTCCTTCCTCCCACCACCACACGTCACCCTCCCCATCCTATATATTCCACGTTCACACATCTTCTCTCTTCCTTCCTCACTATCACTCACTCACTTCTCCTCTCTCTACTCTCTACCTCTCACAACCAACAACCACAGGCCCACCATGTCATACAACAACGAGTACGGCAACAACCAGTACGGCCGCGACAACGTCGAGTCCAACTTCAACAACCTCTCGATTGACGACAACAAGCAGCAGTCGTTCCAGGCCGACCGCTCGGGCTCCAACGAGCAGGAGGACGAGGGCTGGTCCAAGACCAAGATCGCTGGCGTCGCTGCCGGCGCCCTTGCTGGTGCCGCGGCCATCGGCGGCGCCGCGTACGGCATCAAGAAGTACCGCGACAGCCAGGACGACGAGGAGCAGAACGAGGGCGAGCGCAAGGAGGAGGAGGAGAACAAGGAGGGTGAGTACACTGACTGACGGGATGAGGGTCTTCCCCTGTCCTCGAACACACTGCCTCGTCATCGTCGTCGACAGGAGCTCTCTTCGGGACCTCTTCGCGTCGAGCTCCCTACCTTCCTTCACCTTCCTCTGCCGCTCTCACCTTCCCCGTATGCCACGTCACCCTTGCTCTCGCCCACCAAAGACGCCCACAGACAACGCCAGCCTCACCTCCCATGCTCCACTACCTTCCCTCCTCACTCATATCCCTCCCACGCAGACGCTGACACTAGACGACGGCGAGGGCTGGTCGAAGGGCAAGATCGCCGCCACCGCCATCGGCGGCACCGTCGCTGCCGCTGCCGTCGCCGGCGCTGGCTACTACGGCTACAACAAGTACCAGGAGAACAAGCAGGAGGACGAGCAGTACGGCAACCAGGAGAAGCAGAACCAGGATGACGAGGAGGGCGGCTGGTCCAAGACCAAGATTGCCGCCACCGCCGGCGCTGCCATCGCCGGAGCTGCCGCCATCGGAGGTGGCGCTTATGCCCTCAAGAAGCACCACGACGACGAGGAGAAGGAAGAGGAGGAGGAGGAGAAGAAGCGCGAGGAGGAGCGGAACAACCAGCAGCAGCACGAGCAGCAGGAGCAGAACCGCGACAACCAGGACCAGAACCGTGACAACAACCGTGAGTCGGCTCGAGAGACCCCTTCGAACTTCAGCTGACGATGCAGAGTTCAACTCTCAGTCTGGCGACAACGACGACAACGAGACCCGCCAGCGCAACCTCGACGAGGCCCAGAAGAAGCTCGACGAGGAGCAGGCCGAGCTCGACCGCCAGTGGGAGAGCAACGGTGACGACCCGAGCCTCGAGCAGCGCCAGAAGGACAAGGACGAGCGCCAGCGCAAGCAGGACGAGGCCCAGAAGGAGCAGGACCGCCGCTGGGGCTAAGCCGTCGGCGTAGGGAGCTGACTGGGGCGTGAGTTGACTTCATCCGTGGGTAGCAACTGACATTCAGGCCAGTCCATCGCGCCACACATGTACGAAAACAAAAGAGTAACGAACAATTACGAGACGGAGGGTTTAGAATGTCTATAGACATAGTCGGATGAACAGGTTGCCTGTATACGAGCGTATGCCTGGCGCGTGGTGCTCGGAGCCAACTCGGCTAAACTCAATCTGGATACATGCGGGAGCATAGTAATACAACATCACTCTGGGAAGGACGATCTCCTATGGCGTCTATTGGGCTAAGTAGAGGGGAGACAGAAGCCGGGGGAGGGAGGAGGCGGTGAAAGTGAGCAGGGGATGGGCAGCGAGTAGGTGGAAAGAGGACGCTGAGAGCGGCTAACGGCAACCGCTGAATCGCTCAGTGTGACCGCAGAACTATACAACTCGTCGCCGAAGACGAAGACGCGCTCGAGTCCTCGCTACTCGACCAATCCTTCAGCTCAGCCTCCCAGTCAGACGCACCGGGGAGGTCGGCACTCGGAACCAACCAGCCCTCCCGCGCCAGCCGCCTCAGCATCCGCTCAAGCTGCACGCCAGCCCTCCTCTCCCCCATAACCCTCAACAAAGGCTCGACGACCGGGGCACACTTCAAATGCGTCGCCCTCCAAATCGCCGCCGCGCAACAGCTCTGCCCCACCACACTCCCGGACCCGAGCACGAGGTAGAGCTTCTCCACCTTAGTGGCGTCGGGGTGGAATTTATCATGGAGCAGCTTCTTCCCGCCCATCCCGAAGGCGCGATACGTCGCGGCGTGGACCAGCCGCGTATCGGCCTCCATAAAGCGGCGCATACCCCAAACTTCGCCGACGGTGGGGGTGGGCTCGGTGCCGAAGGATAGGTGGGTAGCGCCCAGGCGGCGGAGATACCCCATAGCGAGGATGGTGAGGTAGTCCGTCGCGCCCGCCGGTGCTGACGCCGTGGCGACGAGCGGGTCGAGGAGGTATCCCCCGCCGGTGTGCAGGAGGCCAGCCAGCGCCGTTGGGAGGCCCGAAGCGTCGGTGATATAGAGGTACGTCACGAGGTGGGGGAGGGCGAACAAACTCAGCTTGGTGGAGTAGGGCCCACCCTCCTTCGCGCTATACACCGAGTCGTAGGCGGCTTGGAGCTGTTCCTCGAGCTTCGGGTCCCGGCCAAGGGCAGGGATGTAGAAGCGGACGGGGTGGTCTTTGGCGAGTTTCTTGACGACGAGCGACTGCCGCCGCCCCCTCCTTCCCTCGAGGACGGGGTTGGATTGGGGATCAACGACTTGCTCAACGGCAAACTCGACACTCGCCCACCCCCTCCCCTCCGCCACCCCCGCCACACCAGATCGCGCAGCGACGAAAGCGACACCCCATCGCTCCCGCTTGCAGAATGCCTCGAATTCTGCAATGGCCGAAGCGAGGCGGGAGGGAGGACACACCGGATCGCCAAATGCCACGGCGACTCGACGCCCGAATCCGCGCACGACCTTGTATGAGATTGCCGCGTCGAGCGAGGGAGAGAGGTAGATGCGGTACGAGGGATCGGCGAAGGTTATGCTCCATCCTCCGTGGGCGGATATGAGGCGCTCCACGGCAGCCATGGCCAAGGGGTGGGTTAGGTCGTAGGACGATTTTGGCACTACGCCACGTCGAGAGTGGTGGCTTGGGACGACAAATGAGGGTGCAGGCGGGAGAGAAGGGGAGGAGCCGCCGAGGCCATGGGCGCCGAGAGCAGCCTCCCAGGGCTGGGGAGGAGTGTTGGATTGAGCCTTCCGGGCGGTGGCCTCGGCCTTGCGTTTGGTCCGGTTGAGTTCGCGTCTGGCTCTGCGTTTGGCGGCTTTGGCTGCGGCTTTGTCGTTCGATGCCTTGGAGTCGTCGTTGACAGATGTGTTGGAAGATGAGCAGGCCTTGTGTGTGGAGTCCGAGGAGTCGGTGGGCGGAAGTAGCGATGGCGCGGCGGAGGCGATGGAGATGCTCGGCTTGAGGTTGAGTGGCAGGTCGCTCAGGGAGGTAGTGGGCTTGAGGTCGGGCAGGTCGATGAGGGTCCGGGACGAGTTGGCGCTCGGCGTCTCGTACAAAGTGGCGGGGTAGTCGTTAAGTGAGGACGGCTTGAGAGGCTCCTCGCCGAAGCCAATATCGTAGGATCCTTTGATTGGCGTAAGAGTGACCTTGGAGTCGTCAATCGTCGGGTCAAGCGACATCGTTTGAAGTCGCAGCTCGATCGTAGTGACCATGTTGCATGCTGGTTCTGTTGGTCTCCGGTCTCTGTGGCGGGCGGCCAGATATCATCGCTGAACACATCCTAAATACTCGCTCAAGACCACGAGTGTCCACAGACGTCGAGTCCAGAAGAGAGGAGTGGCGGTGGCGATGAGCCGCAGTCAGCGTTGAGTTCAGCAGACCGGATGAGATGTCGGAAAACCCGTGGGTCGGACAATGAGTGAGCTGTGCTCGGGGCCGGTGACTGGCCGGGGTCAGCAAGTGAGAGTTGGGGGGGTCTGAGCTTGTAGCCATGCGGCGGTAAGTAGTGTACAGCATCGGTCGCCGACACGGGTCCGTCAGTCGGTATCACGCAGGTAGTGAACTGAGCTGTGCCCCTCTCGACACCAACATCACAACAATGGAGTGCCGTCAACAAAGACAGAGGTGGAGTGTCAAGTGCCGTTGTGGCGTCGAATGGGTGGTGGAGGCACCATGCGACTCCGTCTAAGTTTAGCCACCCTCACTCACACCGAACAACGTGTCCCCGAACCCGTGCTCAGTGTGGATCATCCATATGCTCACTGGAGGACGGAAGGCACGGACGGCGTAAAGTAGAAAGCTATATCGGTGCCGGCGCATAGGGTGTCGGCGCCACGAGTGCAGTGCAGCTGCGGACTCGGTGGATACGTACGGAGCGCAACTGCAGACTCCGACGGTTAGGCAGTTTAGCCGACGTTTATCCTGATATGGCGACGTTAATAGCTGTGCGGAATTTCGGCCCGCTCTTCACGAACCGCGTAAGCCGTACTCTGGCAAGTTTGTGCATACGCGAGGCTAGTGTAGTCGCAGCGCATCTTGCTATGTGCATGGAGGAATAGCGGCGAGACAGGGTACAGAGAAGAGGTGTTATCTACGCTCAGGAGGCACAACACGTCCCGCCGGTACGGCCGGTGCCGGAGCCGCCGGTGCACTGATCTTGTCGGACGCCGAGGTATGTAGAACGAGGCGGTACAGCAACGGCATGGTCCAGGCTCACTCGATGCTCAACTGCGCGGTGTCACACATGCTCACGCACTGCTGATGTGTCCGAGAAGGCCTGGACTCCCTGTGCCTACTTGTCCCCCACTCCGCGAGGAGAGGATCCCCCCCGTCCATAACTCACCGAACTTGTATTGCCCACGTGCAACGTATGCCACTCCAATATGCCAAATCGCAGTAGAACCAATTTGCTGCATCCTCCTCGCTCTATCTGACACCTACACAGTCACCATAGCATCCATGATCATGCCAAACAGCCGCAAGTCCTCGGTGGCGTCCACCGCGTTGGTCTTGACCACCGCCTCGCCAGTGATGGCCGCGTGCAGCACGCGATACTCGCTCGTGAAAGCGTCTTCGTATGTGGGACGTATAGTTTCTTCAACGTGGTCGCCGTTCTGGTTGGAACGCAGGGCCGAATACGTGACGGGGAGACCCTTGAGGTACGGACTGGCTATCAGTCGTGGTAAGGTGAGCACTCACGTATCATAAGTAACTGTATACCGCCCTCCCTTGGCGTGCACCTCGATGTGGGCGTCAAACTTGCGTACATCGTCAATGCCCATCTCGTAGAACGCCACAAAGCCGGGGCTATACTTGTCAGCAACACCTAGCTTGTCAACGCACTATTGCAGGACGACAGTCACGAAGAGTCCGTCCGGCGTCCGTGTCGCACACAGGACTTTCTCCGGCATGCCCACCAGCTCCCGCAAGGCGCTCAGGTCATGAGAGGCCAGGCCGTTCAAGAGCATCCACGTCAGCTGGTCAAGAGGGTTGTCGGCCTTGGACCCCAGAGCCTGGCCCATCTGGAGGGCAGTGAGATCGCGCCGTTCCGCACTAGCGGCAGCGGGGAAGTCGGTAAACTTGAGTGGGAAGGTACCGGACTGATCGACGAAGAACTCATTCTACTCTTCAGCGACGAACCGCGGTGAGGTCACATACCCTCCCAATGATATCTCGAACGCGAATGTAGCTAATGTCCCCGGCCGCCACTTGACTGAGCTGTTCCTTGAGGCGCAGAAACGCGGGAGCATAGCGACGCATGTATCCAACAAACACGATCTTGTCACTGGCGACACGTGCCGCCTCAATATCGGCCGCACCAGCAAGTGTCATGGCCATTGGCTTCTCGATGAAGACGTGTTTGCCGGCTTGCAAGCAGGCGACAGCGTGGATCGCGTGGTACTCATTCGCATTCATGATCATGACGAGCTCAACCTCAGGACAGCCGGCAAGCATCTTGGCAACGCTGGTATAGGTGTTGGGCACGTGGAATTTGGCGCTGCAGTGTGCAAGTGCCTGCTCGGATATGTCGACCAGTGCGACGGTCTTAAACATTCCCGAGCACAGTGCAAGCGTAGGGAGGTGCGTGTTCATGGCGATCTCGCCACAACCAATTATCTGTGGCCCGTGAGATTGGCTCTCTAAGGCACTCACTGCCACTGAGACTTGGCGGCTCGGCTGGCTGGCAAAGGAGTCAATCGTCATGATGGATGAGTCCTTGGTGTTCGATGGTGGTGGAAACCATCGACCAGGTGGGTGCTTTTAGCTGCCCCAGCGGCCGGTCAGTCAGTTGAAGGAGTCCGATGAAGGTTACAAGCTGAGGTCACTGGGAATGTCACTGGGAACATTATCGGATATTCTTCTCATGCAGTCGCCTCGGATAGGTTAAGGGGGAACATCGCGCTGCCGGACCTTCAAGCGATGATAGTCTTGCAGTGACTGCGTAGAACAGTTCTCGGATGGATCAGTGGTTATCGGAGCGATTATCGGATAAATGCCAGTGGCTTAACAATTTCTCCGCTAATCTGGGTGGCACGGCTCGATCATAACACCGAAATGCGTGAGCAACTGCACCTGTACGGACTCATCAGAGCAGACGCTATCGCGTGGTGTTGCACACATGCATCCTCGAGCTCCTTGTTGAAGACTTATAACTCCCCCATGGGGCCTCTCACAGCCTCGCAAGCTCCCTCTGGTCTACTCGCACCCTCTTTGCCTAACAATGCCTTCGACCTACAACGGAGTTCCCAACAACACCGCACCTTGGCAAGTTATCGCACAGCATATCTCTAGCTCAGAGCTGACCTTGGCATCAGTTGGTGGAATGATCCGAGTCTGCGTCGCAATGTCCTCTGGGTATCTATCACCGCCATGACTCAGGTCGTGGGTGGCTACGATGGCTCTCTCCTGAACGCGCTGCAAGCTGTGCCCAAGCTTTTTGAGCAGTTTCCGGAACTGCACGATTCGAACATTCTCGGTATCACTGGAGCCACCCTATTCCTCCCTGGTCTCATTGTTCCTTTCGCCGCCGCTTGGCTCACGGACAAGATTGGTCGCAAGATCCCCATGATCGTTGGCGTGGTAGTCATCATTGCCGGAGCTATCATCCAGGCGGTATCCTCGAGCATTGGGCAGTTCATCGCCGGCCGCGCAGTTATGGGCATTGGTTCGGCTGTCGGGGCAGTAGCCTCGATATCTCTCTGCGCTGAGGTGTGCCAGTGAGTAACAGAGGAACCTTAGTGTGGGCAATATTGACACCCTAGCCCCCGCTACCGCGCCAAGGCCACTTCAATGCAGATCTCTGTGTACTATGTGGGCTCCATCCTGTCATCGTGGACCACATACGGCAGCCTTCAGCAAATGGGTGGTTCCAGCTGGTCCTGGCGTCTCCCTGTTTTGTTGCAGTGCCTCTTTCCCGCGATCATGCTCGCCTTCCTCTTCTTCATTCCCGAATCGCCGCGATGGTACGTCGCCAAAGGCCGTGATGACGAGGCGCGCAAAGTATTCGCCAAAGAACACGCCAACGGTGATGAGAATGACGCCCTGGTCAACCTCGAGATGGAGGAAGTTCGCGCTGCCCTCGTGGCCGAACGCGAGCAGTCAGCGAGCTGGAAGGCGCTCTGGGCCACCAAGGGTAACCGCTGGCGGATGTTTATCGTCATCAACACAGCCGCCGGTGCACAGCTTAATGGCGTCGGTATCGTGAGCTACTACCTGGTCCCTGTCCTTCGGTCTGTGGGCATCGAGTCGTATCTCTCGCAGTCCCTCATTTCCGGTGGATTGGCCATTTCCAATCTCTTCTTTGCTATTGCCGGCGCGATGGCAGTCGAGCGAGTTGGCCGCCGCAAACTATGGCTCACTTCCACCGGCATGATGCTCGTTACGCTCGCAATTACTACGGCCCTCAGTGCAACCTTTGTCAACAACCCCAGTCCAGCGATCGGTGGCGCAACCATCGCCTTTCTTTACCTCTTCTACGCCGGCTACGATCTCGCCTGGTCCCCGCTCAATGTGGCTTACACTGTTGAAGTCCTACCGTTCACCATCCGCGCAAAAGGTCTTGCCGTCTGGCAGGGCGTCACCTCCATTACACTGTGCATCAACACCTGGGTCAATCCAGTGGCTCTGAGCGCCATCCAGTGGAAGTACTATTTCGTCTACATTAGCATCCTCATCTACCTCGTCGTCGCTATCTGGTTCTTATACCCCGAAACGCGTGGTCGCACGCTCGAGGAGACGGCCGAGGTGTTTGACGGTGCGGATGCACTCTCCAGCGCCACTCACGTCGAGGATGCCGAGACTGGTAGTATTCAGAAGAAGGACGGCGTTGTTATGCTTGAGAACAGTGGCGATGTCCAGCAGCTGTCGAAGTGAGCGACGCACTTGGAGAAAGGAGAGGAGCACTTCAATAGGAAGTATAGGCATAGGGCACGTGGTTCGCGAGATGAATGGGATAATGTTGCGCTTACCTTATTGTGGCATGAAGTTGTCCTCCCACCAATCAAAAGATATACTGGTGGTTAAGGAAGTCCAGTACTGCTCATCGAAGGCGGAGAATGTTGATGTCCCCGTCCTATTGTCGTTCTCCAGAAATAATGACAAGTCGTGTAAGACAGTCTCGTCGACAGCGTTGGGCAATGGCGTGTCCAATCCTGTTAAAGCCGCAGGCTCGGTTGACGCGGTGGCATCGCCATCTTGGCCCGTGCCGGGAGCACTAGGAGACGGATGTCGGCTGAAAGCTTTCGATGCAGTGTTCAATGTTCTGAGAATCTTTTCAAAGAACCTGGCAACAAAAGCTGCGGCCGTATCCTGCTCATCTTTGCTAGTGGCACGACAGATGTCGTATACCGCAGTCAGGAGTGAGATACCCAGCCGCCGCTGGGGGTTGGAGAAGCGCCAGTAGAGCTAGAGTAGTCAGCATGTCTCAACTCTGTGTAAGGACCTACCGTTTGCATGCATGTCCCAAATACTGCCAACCTGACCGATAGCGCGTCCTGCAAGAGGTGGAGGGTCACTTGAAGAGCTTGAAGCATTTTGACGATGGCGACTGCGAGCTCCAGGCACTCGGCCACAATTTCACCCCCTTCATTCGTTTGCATGTATCCCAGCATTTGGACGCGGATGGCGAGTGTAGTGCTGAGCATGGACATCCGGATAGCAGCAAACTTTTGTCCACCAACCACGCTCCTTTCTCCGGAAGGTGTGCCGCACCATTTCTGTGTAAGGGATCTAGACTTGTGGTACCGTTCCTCCAGCTCCATCAAGGCTAGCGAGCGGTCGCACCCTTCCAGAGTCCGTTGAGTCTTCAAGAAGGTCAATAAGATGTAGCTTGCCTTGTCAGCTATTTCCCCAGACACATAGCTTACTCTAAGGAGGCGGCCAGGGCAAGATCAAATGCTGAAATTGTCAGGTGACCATGCCCGCGAGCCCAGTTCTCGCACTGCAAATGTAAGTTCCAGTCCGGATGCTGCACTAACGTCGCCAATATCGTACGACCGAATAGTGGGAGGCAAGTTGAATAGTCCGGAGTACGTGTAGTCGAAGGCTAGCATTAGTCGGCCGCGGATTCAGATTCACACGCTCACCTGCCAAACAAAACCATGTCCTTTCTTCATTCTGGGTGTCAGCCGAATGGACAAAACTGGCAGGAGGACTTACTAGCCGCTCTCTATCAATGTGCTGCCCGGCAAGTCCCTCGTCCATCCTGAGTTGATGTAGGCCCAACTGATACGCCAGCCGAATAGCAACTCCAATTTTGACCCACGCCGACTGATCTGTAGGCTGTTTCCCTTGGATGAGTCTCTGTTAAGCGTTGTCCACGGACTTACAGTAGACAAGGATCAGCGCCGCCTGCAAGATTCCAATATGACACCTGCCAACCTCTACAGCGGCACTGAGGAGGCGTTGGGCGCGGCCCACGAACAAAGGATATGATTCTTCGCGGAAGTACTTGCATGACGCAGCCAAGACGGCGGAGAAGAGCACTGTATTGGTTTTCCGCAGATAATCATAGGTGTGCACTGCGAGTGGTCAGCTTGTCGCGGCCTGTTAAGAGATGAAAGCTATTCCCTACGATCTGGATCAAGCAAAGAAATCTGCTCATTCAAGTGCTCATGAAAACTGGCGTCAGCTTCGGAAGATTGGAAGAGCTTACAGCATAACCAGGCGATTGGCCTCATCGTTAGTGATGTAACCTGCACTAACAGGATCATCGCTTGGTTCTTGGACTTTGCCTTGCGATGACTCTAGCCCGGCCATGTGCACGCTGTTTCTGTCTTCACCAGGGTCAAGAAGACGTGTGACATCGGTATGTGCGGCCGTCCGATAGTTTGTCTGGGACGAAGCCGGCGTCGAGCCACAAGTGAGTAACTGTTCCGCGGGCGACGCAGCTGACGATGTATCCCTACGCCGGCTAGATAGCTGGCTATCTGTGCCATTGCCTTGAACAACCACTGGAGCAGACCTTTCCGGGTTCACAACCGCTTGCAGATTCGAGACATGCTGTGCCGCGACGCTTGGATCTCTGGAATCAGATGCCGTCGGTGACGACGCCTGTTGATGTTGAGGTGGGGAATCGCTAGACCCTGTGAGTGCAGGTGCTGGTGCTGGTGCTATAATAGAGCTGTCCGCACAACGAGGTGGAGGGACGTGGTGTGACTGCCTGCATTGTTAGCCCGTTCTGGCACGCAGTATAGCAGTACTTTGGCACGTTCCGACGTTTTCGGGAGTATGCACACGTGAGGTTTAATCGGGCTGCAATGAGCACTTGAGAGATGGACGAGAGGGATGTCTAGCTCACTACAGCGCGCGCATGGTGTGTTGTAGTCTCCGTCATTCACGCATTCGACCTGCCCCAGTCAGTTACGGGGCTCCGTCTTGGCTCCGTCGCGAGCTCTCGAGGTCAGACCTTGACGCCGCGGCACAAAATACAGCTGCGAGTGTGAGTGAAGCTCGGCTGCAGACGCCATCTCGGACCTAATGACAGTGAGCACTAAGCCATAGGTTACTCACGCTCTTGTCTCTTCTGCCATGGCGGCGCGGGCTGCTACTTCTCAACTGTGCAATGGTGGATATGGAAAGACAAGTGGGCAGACGCGACTTCACCTGCAAGGGTACTCGGAAGCTAATTGTTTATGTAATTCATCTCCGATCTCGACTCGGCTACCTAGCGCACTGCTTGGGGGGGGACATAACATCTGTGGCTACGATCGTTATCAAAGGGGCTATACGAAACTCGTCTAGAAGCTCCAGCCCGACAAGAATGCATGGCACGGATGTGGGATTCCTTTGCAGCTTGGTTGATGGGATGCACATATCCTTCACTACCTCCTCTGGCAACACGGGCAGGTCGCTATCATTGTCTTGGCCACGGAGAAAGAAAGAGTGGGCAGGTATGAGGCATAGGTGTGAGGCATACCAAGCACCATCGCTCCGGGCAGCTTCATCTCTGACGAGGGCCCGTGGGGCGAACAAGGGCTCTCAGAGGTACGGTGCGTCAGTAATTAGTCCGCAAACCGGAACGGTTGTAGACGCATAGCGGAAAAAAAGCCCTTCTCGATATCGGATAAACTCGCCAAGCGCCAAGGCCGCAAGACCTACGTACACCAAGTGCCCGTCGGTGAGCGCGTGTAACTTCAGATCATCTCGCTGCGGCAAGGCTATAAGTCGGAATCATGACGATGATCCCACAATGATCCCAACCAACCACATTTCGCGCCCTCCATGACAGTCGCAGCATCAACTACCCCGGGCGAACCCTATGTCGTCAAGTGGGGGTTAGTCCTCGATACCTTGGTGAAGCTGACATCAGAATCATTGGCACAGGATGGATTGCGGAGATGTTCTGCAAAGATGCCACGTTTGATCGCAAGGTGACCGACATCTCCCATGCCATAGTAGCTGTCGGATCCCGCGATACAGCAAAAGCTGCTAAGTTTATCGGCAAGACGATTCCTAAGGGCGCGCGGGCTCAGCTCGACAGGCACTATGACAAGGTGCCTGAGGCTTGTGGATCTTACGAGCAGGTCTACGCTCACCCGGTAAATTCGTCTCATCCGAGTGAGCTGACCGATCTAGGATGTTCAGATTGTTTACATCGCTACGCCACACCCCGGCCACTTTGCTGAGACCAAGAGGGCTTTGGAAGCCGGCAAGCACGTGCTGGTGGAGAAGCCGGCGACTCTCAACGCCGCCGAGTGGGCCGTGCTTAGCGCCCTGGCCAAGGAGAAGAATCTTTTCCTGATGGAAGGGTTGTGGACACGGTTCCAGCCGTTGATGGGCAAGTTGCAGAAGGCGCTACATGAGGACAAGGTGATTGGGGACATACGATACGTGCGCTCTGATTTCTCGATGGCGTTCTACGACTGTGGGTTTTAACGCGGGGTTCAGAACCGAAGCTAATGGCGCATAGTTGTCCCCGACACCCATCGCACAATTGCACTTGAGTCAGCCGGCGGCGCCCTTTACGACTTGGGTGCCTATGCGATGCTCCCAGCCCTCATGGCGCTGTACGAGTCGCCAGCCAACAAGTTGTCACCCCCAGAGAACCTTCAGGCGTCGATGGTCAAAACGCGCACAGGCACCGACCTCAGCACCAGTATAACCATGGACTTTCCCAGGATCAATGGCAAGGCCGTGTGCAGCACCAGCTTTGCCTACAACTCGCCTAAAGATGAGCCTGCGGTGATCGCTGGAACTAAAGGGTGAGCGCCGTCAGTATAAGTGGCTACTGACAACCCCAGTGAAATCGTACTTCATGGTGCCATGTCTCGCCCAACGGGTTTGACCGTCAAGACCATCAAAGGTGACCCTGCCCCTTTACCGCTCCTCGAAGGGTGGAACGAGCCCGTCGAGGTTAATGCCGAGCTTGGTCCTGGGTTTGGGCTCTACTTTGAGGCCGATGCCGTGGGCAAGAGTCTCCGTGGTCAGTTGAGGGACGGTTCTGTAGACATGGGCTTTCACTGACTGTTCTACAGACGGCAAGATTGAGAACGAGACGCAACCTCACAGCCGGACCGCGATGTGCTTGGCACTCTTTGATCGGGTTCGGGAGCTCGGCGGATACCAGCTTCCAGCTGGCCTTGAACGCGTCGGCGGTCCGAACAGGCTTTGATTCATAAATACATAGTACCAGGAGAAGAACTTCGTCATGAACCATCCTAGATAGTGGCTAGTGGGAACGAAAGTCCAACATCTTATCTGAGGCTGACGAGGCACAGTGCTTCCCGCTCCCTGCCATTCTCATTTCGGTGTCGAACCTTGTCTTCGATGTCAGACCATGTGCTCACCCGCCGGTGGACCATACCTTAAGAGTCGGGCACGAGGTATGCAGAACGAGGCGATGCACTGAACAACTGATGTTGTCCATTGTCCATGTGCGACGTATGCCGCTTCCGATATGCGACGTCGCACGTTTCGTGTATCTGCCCGCAGCATGGGTGACGGGGGTCAGCGATGCACTGTGGGTACACGAGTAGTGCTGGTCCTAGCATCAGCAGATTAAGCGAAGCCCTGCCTTCGTACTCTGCCTCCCTACCTCCCTGCCTCTGTACTATTCTGAGAAAGGCCGTGCATTTCTGAGTAAGGCCGTGCAGAGATCGTCAGCGCTGGAGGACCCTAAACCACGCCTCTCTCTCTTTATGCAGCACAAGGAGGTTGCTCGTCTTGAGCCCTCAGCTGTGCAAGTCTTGAACCCACGGTGAAGCTACGAGCACCGAGGCCGAGTCCGAATAATCTAGGAACTCGACTGAATTGAACCGACGCCACCATCCAAAATCCTATTTCGATAGTCCAATCCAATCCGCTCCACCTTCCAACTTCCCAGTACTCTAGCGCCGTAGAGCTGAACCACTTCCGGACTGGACGCGTCGACTAAACGCCACAGGGCTGGGCCTATTCACTTATCTCCTTCTTTGAGGGTGGACGCTGCGACTCACCTGCACATCACCTGCAACTCACCTGCACAACCTCGCCGAGCCGAGCAATCCGGCTGAAGGAATGAAGGAGGCTTGATTCGTGTTCTGAATACATGAAGGGCTGTCCGGAGCCATGGCGCCTGGAAAGATGAGGGCGGCCTGCCAAGTTTGTCAACAACGCCTCATCGGTCCAACTCGCCCCAGCGCTCAGCGCCAATTGACTCGCGATAACTGCTATGCACAGTTCTCTCACTACATTACTCTCTCTCTTCACTATCAGACTCGCAACAACTTGCATGGCTTAGCTGAACGATCAACACCGTCGCAACCCCTACATCGTCCGCCGCGCCCTTCACCGCCCCTCCACAGCCCCCCGCCTGCCAACCCCTTTGCGGCCTCCATCCTCTCCTCCCTCAATCCTCACCTCTGTCAACTCCTCTCGCCATGCTCTCGAGAGCACTCACCATCCTCGCGCTCGCCACCGCCGCGCGCGCCCTCTGCGCCGACCCAGCAGTCGTGCGCTCCAAAATCCTCGCAGCAGTGGTCGCCGAGTCCAGCGAGGAGTGCACCGTGAGTCGCCCCAACAGCCTAGCGTCCCTTATCCCTCCTACGGCACTCTGACGCCAGGCCATCTGCTCAGTCGCGGGCTCCTCTTACGCTTACTACAGCCCCGGAAGCTGCCTCTGTGGGAATGACGCCAATCTCGGAGACGGCGTTGTGTCTGGTGAGTACCTGCGTGCCTGCCACCGCCTGTGGGCCGTTCGAACACACGAGACGAAGCTGACACGCAGCCCCGGACTGCGGCATGGCATACTCGGTGCAGTACACGTTCGCGCCAGCCGGCAAGGGCGGGCCGTCGGGTGCGCTTCAGAGGCGCGCGGCTGAGGCGTGTCCCGCGAGCAAGCTGAAGTGCAACAAGGCGTCCGGGATCGGGTACGAGTGTGTCGACGCCCGGACGAACTCTCGTGAGTCGCAGCGCAGCTACAATCTGTGCACCTTTAGCTGTTCGGAATTTCGAACCTGTGATGGAGAAGGGCTGACGACAGAATCGTGCGGAGGCTGCGTATATGGACGATACGGCGCACCCGAGTCGGCGTCCGGAGAAGAGTGAGTCGACTCATGCCACTGCCTGCGCAAGAAGGAGGCTGACATCAGCTGCCGATACCTCCCCGGCGTCGCTGAGGGCGGCGCAACCTGCGTCGACAGCCGGTGCAAAGTGACACAGTGCGCCGACGGCTGGTCGACACGTACGAACCCCAAAGACATCGACGACATCGGATGCGTGTACCACGTCTACCAGAGCGGCATCTTCCGGAGTCCAGAGAGCGAGGAGGCCAACCGCGCTAGCGTACTGAAAGGGCCCAAGGTCGCGGCCAAGTACGAGGACGCCGGGGAGGAGGAGGACGATGTGGCCAAGTCGGAGGCGGCGGCGGAGCTTGCCGTTTCGTATGCCAACCTCACCGCCGAGGCTACTGCGCCGGGCTTCTTGACTTCGGCCGACGAGGGGGATGTGGTGCTGCCAGAGTCGTCGAAGGCTGGGAAGGTGTCGAAGGTTTAGTTTGCTATGCATTGCTGGTCATGCTGATACCACGTCCGTCCTTGTCACACTCCTTCACCGTTCATGCCGCCACCCCTGGAGCAAGAGCCCACTACCCAAACTTGATGCATGCCTGCTTGCCAGTTGCCAGTTGCCATCAGGCAATCAGCTTGCGAGGTTGCGCTACTACCATCCCGCCTCTCTGTGTTCGCCCTAGCGGCCCACTCGAGTAGGTGTCAATAGCGCTCCTCAAACTTGAGCAAGACCGATGGCGGTTATGCTCACTCATCCTCTTCTCGCCCTCCGGCAAAAGCTCGCCCATCTCCTTCAGACGTGGTGTAGAGCACCCTGAGCAGAATCACCGCGTGATCAGCATAATCCAGCTGGTGCTCATAGGTTGAGTCCTTCAGCTCCCTAGCTGAAGGAGGGAAGTTCGTTGCCGCGTCACACGGCAAGGTTGGGGCCGCAATCTGTGATGAGTTCGAGACGTACGTTAGATCGTTTTCAGCGGCGTGGCTCAGGACGTGTTTTATCTACATGCTTGCCCCATCCAGCGATACAGGCGGTTCACTTGTATGCAATGTTCGCATGGCAAAGTCGACAAAGTCGAGTTGTGAAGTGGACGTGACTGTGGAGGGTGGATGAACAGGATATCGGATCGGAGGTAGCCGAGCACTCTGGCCAAATACCCGAGGCCGGTCATCCGGGGCTAAAGTGGGAAGTGCCGGGCCGAGTGGTGTCCATGGCCTCCGCGGGGCCTCCAACGAGCACATCGAGCTCCCCAACCACTTGGATAACGCGTTTAGCAAAGAGGTTGTCACTTTTGTCACTTCCATCCTCCCTTCTGTCATCCCTCCAGTCATACGCCCTCAGCGTCGTCGCAGTCGCGTCCAAGTTCGCGCTTCTCGACCACCTTACCCGGTCTCGTAGCCCACCTCTTTGATAACTGAGGGACCCGCTCCTCCCCCATCCCCATCCCCATCCCACGCGACCAGTCGCCCACCTCTCCTCTCGACGACGAACATGGCGAGCACGACGACGACCGTCGCCGCGGCGGTAGATGCGGCCAAGACGCTCGAGGAGAGTCTGCATCCTGCGCATGAGGTGGCGCTCAAGATGTTGCTAGCGGGTGAGTGGGCGGGTGCTGGGCGAGCTTGTATGGCTGCCTGGAAGGAGGAGTGGGCATCCTGGCGAGCGCACAGGAATAGAGGGAGACAGGGAGGAACATTGCTACCGTGGCGCCGTCGGGGCCACGCACTGAGGGGTTGGAGAGCTGCCAACGCGGTTGCGGCGGCCGAGAGTTGCTTGCCAGGCTGTATGAGTAAGGCGGGCTGAGAGGACGCGAGCGGAAGAGAGAAGTAAGGCGGGCTGAGAGAACGCGAGCGGAAGAGAGAGAACCTGGCTGTTGGCATGACGACGAGCGAGAGCTAACCGCAGGGATTTCGAACGCGACAAGTGCATGTGTGACCAACCCCGCCGACTTGGTACGTGTTCTCCATCCCCTTGCCTCAACTGCTAACGCCAGGTCAAAGTCCGCCAACAGCTGTTTGTGAAAGAAGGCTCTGGCCTCTCGCCAGGCTTCTTCACAACCCTTGTCGGCATGGTACGCAACGAGGGCTTCTTCAGCCTGTACAATGGTGTCAGCGCGTCCATCCTGCGAGAGATGAGCTAGTGCGTGGCCCTCTGGCCGACCATTCCTTCGAACGACGCTGACACCAGCTCGGGAATACGCATGGGCTGCTACGACAAGATGAAGCACCTCATCCTCGACGTCGCGCCAACTCTCGACCCACACAGCGTCAGCGTCAAGCTTGGCGCTGGTCTGCTGAGCGGCATGCTCGGGAGTGCTATTGCCAACCCGGCCGACCTGCTCAAGGTCCGCCTACAAGCTATTGGTGGCAGCTCGTTGGGATTGGCGGGCCATGCGCGGACGATCTACAATGAGGGCGGGATTAAGGGGTTCTACAGGGCGGTGGTGCCGACGATTCTTCGGTGAGTCTGCCCTGGGCATGGTACGCAACGACCGGAGGTTCTAGGACAGGCCGAGCAGACCCAGAAGAGTGGCTGGGCAGGTGGACACTCGCTGACCCCAGCGCCGGCGTCCTCACATCGTCGCAACTGGGCAGCTACGACGTCGCGAAACACTTCGTCCGCAGCCATTACTCCGAGTACTTCCCCGAGGGCATCAGAACGCACCTGGTGTGCTCTGGCTTCGCCGGATTCGCGTGCTCCGTGACCTCGGCGCCGATCGACACCATCAAGGTGCGCGTGATGAACGACTCGACAGGGCAATTCCGGAACTCCCTGGATTGCGCGTTCAAGCTCCTCCGACACGAGGGGCCGTTGGCGCTGTACAAGGGGTTCTTCGGTTGCTGGATCCGGTTGTGGCCGCACACGGTCATCAGCTTGATGCTGCTTGAGCAGCTGCGGAAAACCGTGGGGTTGAAGCCGATCTAGTTGGCGTGAGGAGGCAGTGCCCGAAGGCAAATGCTGTGATGGAGGGCGGGGAGATGCGAGTTGGATGAGGGGGAGAAGAGGCGATTGCGGCGCTGGGATAGAGGTGGCTCGCCAGTCGAGCGTGTACGTCGGCGTTGTACTAGTACATTGCATCGTCTGATTTGGTGCGTCCCAGTCTGAGTGTCGCTGGCAAGCACATGTTAGGGTGCTACAGAACTCTTTGTTCAGTTGACCACTACCACAGCAACACCAGAGCATACATTCTTTACAGGTTTCGCCTCTACTTGGTTTGCGCTCATCTGAACAGCAAGACAAAGACAACGTGATCAATGCGGTTGCGAGTGGGTACGGGCGTATGGTGATAGATGATGATGGTAGATGATAGTGGGTGGTGGTGTCCTGTGTTCTCGCTCGGTTCAATGCTTCTGGGCGATATTGCTTGTGACGTTTTCCTTCCCAATGCTGGAATCGATGTTGTTGCGCCTTATTGTGACGTTTCGATAGGTTTTCGCGTGGCTCACTCCGCTGCTTCGCTTCTCCCGCACCCGATACCTCCTCAACACCCCGTCACTCTACCAGCTCGACATGCCGCTCATGTTGACATACTGCGCCTTGATGTAGTCGGGCGTGTCGGCGCGCTCGACCTCGATCTTCGTCGCCTCAATCACCGTCGGCTTGGCCGGCGCGTCAGAGATGGTCGGGCTGTCCTCCTTCTCATACTGCTGCTGGGCGGGGTTCGGGGTGCGCGGCCGGACAGGGGTGCGCGTTCCGTTGCCGCCTGGTGTTAGTGGCGACTCAGACGACAGGTAGGAGAATGCCGTAAACAGTCGCAACACCGTCTGGGAACTCCTCGGGAGGGCCAGCTCACTCGCTGGTCATCGGTACGCACGCTGGGAAGAGTCGCCTCGGTTGAAGATGTTGGCGGGGAACATGCTGAACTGCCGCGGTAGTCGTTGTTGCTATTGTGCGCTCGTTGTATCACCACTGAAGACAGGATAATGAGCGATGGAGTGATGGAGCGGTTGTGAGAAGGAGGATAAGCGTCCACAAGGTGGCGTGCATTCTCTCGTCAGCTACAAGCGGCCAGCACTTTCCTAACCGAGCACGTTTAACGACAGACTAATAACTGAATGCATGGTCTGGTGATCAATCGAGGTGGCTAACATCATGTGAGCTCGGTGGCTTATCTGTGCCTCCCTCGGCGACCTCGGCAACTACTCCCGGTTCACCCCACCCACCTTGCGACTTCACCCACGCCACCGCATCGACACGCGAGTTCACAAGTGATATCCTAGACTCAGTGGGCAGTATAGAAGCGGCATACAAAGGAAGGGGCATAGGGCGTTCATATCGACAGCACATCCATGTTGATTAAGCCTCCTAGCTCTCATGCCATTCCCACATCAGTTCAGAAGCCAACTCGCCACCTCGAAGCCTGAGGCTACAGGTGTTCATCATAGCACCCGCTCTCCGGGTCAAACGAGCCCCGACGCACCGTGTCCCTCGGCTCGGGGGCCGGTGATCCGTCCAGAGATAGGCCCATGGGTATGGGCAACGACGTGGGGATAGTGGTCTGGGGCGTAGCAGGGCGGACGGGCGTGCGGGTGCCGTACAGGCCGCCTGCAGTTAGTATGGCAAAGGGTGTGGTGGGCGCACGGGGAGTGGCTTCGCCGCGAGTGAAGCTCGAGTGGGGGAACATGGTTTCAGTGTGTCTTTGGCTGGATCGTTAGTGTGTGGTGGCCAAGTTTGCTGGTGGGAAGAAAGAGGGCGCGCTTCCTTAAATGTACGAGATGGTGGATGGAATGTGAGTTGACATCAAGTGACGGCGACATGAGAGGCTTAAATGGCCACCTCTAGGTGCCATCTGGCTACCAGATGGTCGCTCTTCTCGTCTGGGCTTCAGATCAGCACAGTCGATCATCATGCATCGGGAACGCAGATCCTCGATGGTGCTTCGAACTTGCCACTTGTCTGACATCTGAACTTCTGATCGACGCTATTGGAACACTTCTCCATATCCACAGGACTCCCCATGCACACTTCTTACACCCCTCGTCCACTCAGCGCCCCTCGCTCAACTGGCGACTGATTCGAGGGAGTCGGACAGCGGCCAGAGAGACCGCAGCACTCGTTCGCCCCTCTTCATCGCCTTCTGCCCGCTGTCGAATGCCTCTCGCGCTACGCCCGCTTCTGAGCCTCGAGGTCGCTGTTACGGTGCTCCTTGTCGCCATGGTACGCCTCCGCATGGTGAGCGTAGTACTTGGCCGCCTCGAAGTCGGGACGCTGGTCCGGGTCGTCGAGGAAGTCGATGCCGAGGTTCGACAGGCGGCGCGGACGGTCTGGCGCGAACTTGGTGTCGAAGACTTCGAAGTGGCCCTCGCTCGATTCTGCGGTCAGTGCGTCTTCAGGCAGGACAGGCGAAAGCCATGCAGCGTACCCTTCTCCATGGCTGGTGAGTTGTCAGTGATGGCCGTGGGTGCAGAGGTGGTGATGGTAGTGCTGAACGTGCTGGAGCTGGCGAGTGTTAAGGACGAGTTGGCGGTGGCAAGAGTCTTGTGACGATGATGAGGTCGATGAGAACTCGCGATTCAAACGAAGCTTCGAGGTCATATGGCTCCGCTATAGTTGTGGCGCCCTTAGAGGAGGTCACATGCCAGGCCTCAACATCAGTGATATCCGAACCGCCGTGCGAGGCTCAGATAAACAACCGTCTACTATCACCCGTCTAAAGACCACCAAGCCGATGATGATGCAATTGCGGAATCGAAGACATCCAGACCGAAGCCAGGTACAGAAATTCCGCGATCAGTCCCCGAACCCAAAGTTCGCCACAATCAGAATGCAGAGTGAGCGACACCGTGTCGTGTAGAGTGTGAAGACCATGAAACATCCCCTTTGCCACAGCTGGTACCATTGCATAACAGCTCGCCACCACAGACTCTCATCGAACCCACTCGCTCACCACGGAGACGAACTAGACTTGGTCGTCTATAATCACGTTCTGACCCGAGCCAGCCCCGATGTAAACCAGGCCGCTGTCCTGCGGCCAGCTGGAAGGGTTTGTGGCAGCACCCACGGCCGAATAGAGGTCATCTTTGCCGGCGGTGTCCTGGGACGGGGCGTTAGCCGAATCAGTCTTGGAGGTAGACTCGGTGTTGACTTTCTTCGAGTCGGCTGGGATATGAGTACGGAGCCAAAACAGCATGTCCACTCACACATGGGTGAGTTCGTGTGGTCTGGTTTGAACGTAGTAGGGTAACGAAGTTGTAAGGGAAGAAGCGTTCGAACACACGATGTGGGCAGCTGCTATATGGTGTGCGGCTCGAGGTAAGGCGACATCAAGCGTCCGTGACTACCTTACCGCTCGACCGTGTCGCACGGGTAAGTGGTTAGCGCATCGACTTTAAGGTTACCCGCGGAATGGGCCGTCCTCGCGTTGCCTGGCAAAGCGTAGGCCGAAGCCATTCAATGCGCGCAATACGTGGATGGCAATGTCAAAAGAATGCATAGTTGCTGAGCCATACCACTATCTGCAATCGAATGAGGCCATGGCCAGGCCTGCAAAGCCCCTCAACATCTGCCATTCATTGCACGTTCCTGACCATTGCCACCCGGTCCGGCTTGCCGCGCGAGCTCGTCGCGACGTTGGTAGTCACAGTACGTTTAGAGTTCTGAAGCATTCCTTCGTCCCTTACGCCGAACTCGTCATCGGGACTGGTGATACCCACCTCCACGTCCGATGTTACGGCTCACATGTCCGGGTTCTTCGCGGAAGGCTCTGTGCTTACTCGCAATTGCCGCCTTACCATAATCTCATCTGGTCAGGCAAGGACCAGCCTGCCGCCGAGGAGCAGAGCTCTCAAGGCCGAATGTTTCCACATTGACAACTCCTACATGTTGACACTACAGATGCAAAAGCCATTCCGCGGGTATCCATCTCCCATCTTTATGCGCACATACACCTAAGGAATGGGCAATTGGTGAGCTGCATGAGCACCAGCTCGATATTCGAGACGTGCATGAGTACCTAGCCACATATAATTGTCGCCAGTACACAGCTTCTGTCCCCTTTCCTGACAGCTTCTCCATCCACACGCCCCGCCATCGCTGCTACCTTTGCAGACTCGAATCAAACCATCATGCGTACGCACTCCCTGTCCTGTTCCGTACTGACAGCAGCCGACACCAAAGTCACCTCTTCGACTACGGAAACGGCCGACAAGCCCACCTCCACTACGGAGGCGGCCACGACTGAATCCCCGAACCAAGACACAAACCCCAACAACCACGCCTGGGCGCGCGCTCTTGACGACGACACGCTGAAGCCGGCTAGTAGCCACGATGGCGTAGTCAACTTCACCGGCGTGCCGGTGTATCTCTGACCGAGTGATGCGGATCCTAGTTGGGGTGGCCGAAAGGGAAGTTGTGTTAGGAACCAATGCAACCCGATGAGCTGTACTAGCAGCCGATGTGTTCAGTGCAGCTATGGGTTCGAGGCAGGCACTCACCTGGTTCATGTGACGCAAAGAACCTAGTGTTCGCGTGGTGTTATACAAGCTGCCACCTCATCGCGTCCTTGCGTTTGTTTAGAGTTGGCACTTCTAGGTATCACGGGTCATACCCGCTAACGGAGCTGCACAAAGCGCGAGCATTCCTTCTCTTGTGCCTTCACATGCTCCATGAGGGTGCAAGCACGTGCTTCCGCGGGCCGACGCAGTCGAGCATCGGACACTGAACAAGCGATCATATGGGCGGCGTTGTTGCCATGACCGAAGTTTGGTTTGAGGCCGGGTGTCGGTTTGCCATTAGGATCCGAGAATAGAGTTGGGCGCATTGTTTGGTTCAATTGTAATTCAACTGAGGCATGCAATTTGTTCACGGTGGGCTAGCGCCTTACGAGTAGGACATCAACTCATCATTTTGTTGGGATACAGCCTCCGTTTGTCGCAAGGCCCGTTGAGCGGTGTGAACAGAGGCAAGCCTGGGCATGCCGGGAAGGCATCAATCCATCACCAGCAACTCATCACATCGCCTTATTCTTCTGCAGGACTTCATAGAAAACTATTGACAGACGACAATGACTGCAATACGGTCGCATTTGCAGCTTGAGATGCAGCAGCGTCGTCACGCAAGGGTGAGGACTACGGGCCTAGGTGTACGATGGGGGCCTGGTAAAGATCACAGACTCCGCCGAGCCTGTCCGGATCTCCGGAGTGGGGGCAACATCATTTTGCGTCTCGTTGGTGGTCGTCGCCGGAGTGGTGGAAGCGGTCTTGTCGGTGGTCTCGCCCTGGTCGGCTGTCGTCAGTGCGGTGGGCTGAACGTATGCTCACACATTGTCACGGATTGGTGCAGTGGTAGTGTGGGTTAGAAGTTGGAAGTATGGGTACCGTGAAGTGAGATTGCAATCAGCTGAGAGAGTCGAGGCCGCGCTGTATATAGTACCTCGAGTCCGCTGGAAGGTACCATTGTGATCGAGGGTTAGTCTATGTTTGCGCCTTCAATAGAACCGCCCATCACATGTTTCCGGAAGCCTGGCATGCTTGGGGGCTGGAGTCCCTGAAGCGAGTCACCCGCAGATTGCCATCGCAGTCCAGTCGAGGGCACATGTTGGACAAGGCGGACAGTGCGGAGCCGGCAAAGAATCAGAATGGCAACGAACAAGACATACAGTACCTCGCTCGGTCCTTCACATTCCTCGGGCATGCATATGAGGCAAGCCTTTAGAAGATCAGGGTTCCCGACGGCTCTGCAGCGTAAGGCCTACCTCCTAGAGCCTCTGCCACAGATCATACAGCATAGACGGGGCTGATGTCCGTTAGGGCGTAGAACTCTTTGAGATGAACATGTCGAAGTGAATTGGGTTAGATTCCGCTGACGTCACGAAACGGCCCCGGCTGGCTATCAGATAACAACCATCCCCCGCTGGTTCTTTCCGTGTTGTTGGCTTTGCACTCGGACTGTGTTCAACATCGGCAACATGAAAGCATGCAGAGAATGGACGCACTCAGCTCCACGCTGGTGGCTACTCGAAGTCGTTGCATCCCCACGTCCTCACCGTGGGTAGGTCTGAGTCACCGAGTCAAACCTCCGCCGAACACGCGGGGCCAAGAATCGTTTCGGCCGACGCCGAGATGTCCCCGACGCGATGCTCGTCACCCCCTCCACTTCTCAATCACTTCTTCCCATTACCCACTCCATCATCTCCACTGCTTCCTCTCCAATCCTCCACTCCCATCCTTTCCCGGTCTTTCAGTGTAAAGTAAGCTCTCGCCCTCACTCTGCCACACGTCCTCTGCATCACCTTTCCGCAGTCATGCTGACACCAGACAATGGTCCAAGTCCCGCTCCTTAGCTCCCTGGCCTGCGCGGCTCACCTTGTATGTCGGAGACAGTGAGGAGCGATGTTAACAGCAGGCTGGCATGGCGACTATCACCGGACCGAACGACGACGTGTCCGGATGGGTTCACTTCCAGCAGAACGGGCACAAGATGACCGTCACGGGCGAGGTGAGTCGGTCTGGGAGTTACATCGGCTTCTATTGCGCCCTCTGTCCCATGGCACGGTCTCTTCCTTCCTCTGTCCTGCACCCTCATGTACTCTCCCCCAGACCCTTCTGCAAGCGGCATGTGCTCGTTCAGGCGGCACCTCGCCTCCCTCACCCACCGCCTCCCCTTTGGCTCTGCGCACCATGCCCCCTTCCACTCGCACCAGGCTTCCTGCGCTGACACCAGATCCGCGGTCTCGCCCCAAACACCGAGCACGGTTTCCACGTGCACGAGTACGGCGACCTCTCCAAAGGCTGCGACAGCACGGGCGCTCATTACAACCCCTTCGCGCATGACCACGGCGCGCCCTCGGACAAGAACAGGCACATCGGCGACCTCGGCAACATCAAGGCCGACAAGCACGGTGTCGCCAAGATCGACATCAAGGACTGCCTCGTGCGCCTGTGTGGCGAGCACAATGTCATGGGTCGCGGCGTCGTCGTGCATGCCGACCACGATGACCTGGGTAAGGGCGGGTTCCCGGACTCGAAGACGACGGGGCATGCTGGTGCTCGTGTGGGGTGCGGTGCTATGTGAGTTGGCCTCGGAGAGGGCGAGAGGGGGGATGGAGAGCAGTACTGACGGCAGCGCGTACGCGCCTACTCTCGACCTTGACTAGAAGGCTAGGTCTGCGGTGTAAGAATGCAACGTTGAATTTGTGGACACTTGCAACACTCGTCGCTTGATATCGTCGGGCCAGGTCTATCTTGCTGATCTGCTAAAGCAGTAAGGCTTTTACGTCTTCAGTGCGAGAATCGCAATGCACCTGGTGAACCACCATAGTCAGGAAGACGCGTCCACCATTGCGCACCAAACCGCAATTCCGGACCCCCCACCCTGGGAACGCCATGCCCGGACGACCGATCTAGTTTGGGGCAGTCTGATTGCAAGCCTCGGGACTCCACTGCAAGGCCCGGGGTCGATAGCAATGTAGATCTGTCAGAGGAGGAAACCCCCTACCTTATGGTCACGCGCGCAGAACGCTGACCTCGATGCAGACCAAGCTTGGCCTGGACGCAGCCTTGTATTGCCGAGTACTCGGTTAAACCGAAGAAGACCCGAGTCTTGTACACTCGGACTCGGCCTCCTGCGCGCACAGGCCCAAGTGTTGACGTTGAATGCTGATCAGATGATGTGAGCTGGAGATCTGTTACTAAGGGAAGGGATGCCTACGCTGCTCACATGCGCACGAGCAGGAAGAGCGAGAGCGATAACCTCTGGCCGGCACGGATATTGTAGGTCCGTGGTTATCTCCAACCATTGCTTCTGGCGGAGCACTCGCAGTCCAAAACTGGCTCTTTAATCACGCTATCGATGGACAGTTGGCGCCGAGATATGCTATCTTGAGTCTTCAGTGCCCACAGTTGGGTAAGACCGCGGCCACCTATCGCTACGTGCTCCTCGGTCGAACTGCGAGCCCAAACGATTGAATCACTTCCGGCCAATCCCCGGTGGAAATTGAACATCCGCCTCCGACCGGCGTCTGCTCCATCGAACATCCGCTCCTCTCCTTCTTTTCCATCCGCCGTCTACTCCGTCTTCAGATGCCTTGCGCTCTCCGAATTTCTGTCCATTGCAAGGCGGCCCCATGGGACCCGCGGACCCCGCGATACGACTCGACGGCTCCGCAGAGCCCAGTGTATAAAGAAGCCGGCTGATGGCCAATGATCCCTCGTCAATAACTCGGCTCGACGCACTCCGCAAGTCACGCCACCCCTCCATCATGACTATCACTACCCACCACGAAATCGAGAAGGAGGACCACAAGATGATCGATGTGGAGAAGGACATCACCAACGTCGACGTTGTTGAGAAGCAGCGAGAGGAGCTCAACATCTCGCCCGAAGACGATGCGCGCGTGCGCCGCAAGGTCGACTGGATCCTCCTGCCATACCTCATGACCATTTACGGCCTCCAGTTCCTCGACAAGACGGCGATGACCTACGCGTCCGTCATGGGATTCCGTGAGGCCAACCACCTCAACCTCTCTGAGTACTCGTGGCTTGCTAGTATCTTCTGTAAGTGCTCCCTGCTAGCGCGCAGCTGACGAAAGACTTGGGATACATTGTCGGCGCATATCCCATGGTCATGCTCCAGCAGCGCCTGCCTCTTGCCGTCTTCACCGGGTTCAACATCACGATCTGGGGCGGGATTCTCTGCTTCATGGCTGTCGGGCACAACTTTGCTGGTCTGATGGTCGTGCGGTTCTTCCTGGGCTTCTTCGAGTCGTCGATCGGCCCAGCACTCATGCTCTTCACGGGCATGTGGTACAAGAAGAGCGAGCAGGGCAGCCGTACAGGTCTGTGGACGGCTTGCAACTCTATCGGCGGCATCTTCGGCGCTGCCATTGCGTACGGCCTCTTCGATGCCGACTCGAAGCACAAGCTCACCATCCCGGGTTGGAAGGTCGTCTACATCCTCCTCGGCACCGTTACCTGCTTCTTCGGCATCCTCTTCTTCTTCATCGTCCCCGACCGCCCAGAGAAGGCTTGGTTCCTCAACGAGACGGACAAGGTCATCGCCCGTGAGCGTCTCGTCAACAACCACTCGTCGGTCGAGCGCGAGCCGTTCCGCATGTACCAGGTCAAGGAGGCGCTGGCCGACCCCGTCTTCTACGTCTACATGCTTATCTCGCTCATCTCCATGATTCCCAACGGCGGCATCACCAACTTCAGCGCTATCCTCATCAAGGGATTCGGCTTCACTACCGGCCAGACGCTGCTTCTCAACATGGCCAACGCGACGCTCGCGATCTGGATCATCGTCATCATGTGGATGGGTGACAAGGTCAGGAACCGTTGCTCCATGGCCTTCTTCCCCATCCTGGTGTCTATTGCCGGCACGGCCATGGTCTGGGGCATTCCTCCCTCTGGCAAGATTGCGCGTCTGATCGGCTTCTTCCTGTGAGTATTGCGGAGAGAGTGTCTTGAGTGCGGAGCTAACCATTCCAGCATCCTGCCCTTCGCTGTCCCCAACATCCTCTGCATGTCGCTCATCATTACCAACGTCGCCGGACGCACGAAGAAGACGTTCATCAACGGCATGTTCATGGCCTGCTACTGTGCCGGTGAGTAACACGGATCAGAGCGCAGGACAGCCTCGCTGACATCTCAGGTAACCTGATCGGTCCACAGACCTTCCGCCAGCAGGACGGGCCGACTTACGCTCCCGCCCTGATCTGTGTCATTGTCTGCAACGCCGTTGTGGGGCTCCTGTTCATCGTGCTCTGGATCATCTACGCCAGGCGCAACAAGGCTGCCCAGGCCAAGTTGAACGCCGGCCAGGTCCACCTCGAGGACGATATCGGCAAGGACCTGACGGATCGTGAGAACCCTCACTTCCGTTACACCATTTGAGCAAGAGGTTTTGTAGTGAGCAAGCGCATGAGCATCAGATAGGGACACAGAAGAGGATAGATTTCAGTGGGCAGTAAGGATTGTAGGGCATGCAGCATGGTTTAATGGTTCTCACTTCACGATCTCCGAGGAAGTGCAGCCGGGCTTTAAGCGGCTTAAGCTGCGACGCGCTTGCGGATGGATAAACCTCTCTTGGAAGGCTGAATCTAATCGGTTCGCGGCTATTCAATATTATCAGCGCGTTTCTCCACGCGAGGCGCGTTCCGCCTTCAACTTTTTCACCATCACCCAGCATTTCCAGTCGACGGATTCCCCCGACGGCTCCTCCGACATCTCGTCCGCGTCAATCGCGATGGATAACGCCATCGACGAGTCCGAGATGATACCATCGGGACTAGGGGCTACCACTGGGCCCCGCTATATCCAGGCTTCTAGACCACCGTTCAGTGTCGCCGATAGGCCAGTCCGAACATCGTCCAGGTTTTGGCCCGCCGCCACCTCCACGGCGATGCAACTTTCGCCCTCTCATCGCCCCATGCCCCGGCCCCAACGCCGGTCCGGTGTTGGTCGGCTCGGTATGCCAAGAGAACCGTAATGTCAACTATGGCGCCAGAGAGTCGCGACTCAAGATCTTGTTGACAACTTTTGCGTCGAGTCTCTAGTCCGGCTGTTGCCGTGAGCGCTTGTCCAAGCTGCTATAAGTCGATGGGAATGAAGAGGCAGCCTTGACCACTCCCATATCCATACTCACTCCCTCACTTCTTCGCCATGAGTGCCGAGAAGCAACGATCTTTTGACTTGGACGACAACGAGAAGGGAACGCCCTTCTCGTCCAGTGCCCCGACGCGCGCTGCGACGCCGCTCAAGGGCTCCTCCGTCGCTGAGGACGTCGATATTGTTCCCTATGACGAGCTGAGCGTTGCCGAGAGGAAGGCTGAGAGGCGATTCGTGAGTAACCCGCGGAGATGACATGTGATCTGCGTGCACGGACTGCCGCAACCAGTGGGCGCGTGCTGACGCCCAGCTCTGGAAGCTCGACCTCATCTTCGTCTTCGTCGGTTTCCTCGGATACATCTTCAAGTACCTGGACCAGGTCAACATTGTGAGTCGCCACGGCAGGCAGCGTGAGCAAGTCCTACGCAACCTGCACGATCAATCGCGCAAAGGGTTCGGCAAACGCCGGACGGAGTCGGCTAGTCTAGCACGACTGGAGACCCGCTGTGCCTGGCTTGGCATCTGCGGCTGAGGTGATGAGATGAAGCGCTGACAGCAGGCCAACGCCTACGTCTCGGGCATGAAAGAGGAGATCAACATCGTCGGCAACCAGTACAACTACTTCACCACACTCTTCAACGTCGGCTATGTGCTTGTCATCTACCCCTCGTGCATCGCCGTCTCCCACCTCGGCCCCCACTACTGGCTGCCCAGCGCCGAGCTGATCTGGGGCGTGCTTACATGCTGCCTCTCGGTCGTCTCCAACTACAAGCAGGTGTATGCGCTCCGTTTCCTCATCGGCTTCGCCGAGGGCACAGCCTGGCCAGGCTACATCACCGTCATGTCGCAGTGGTACATGCCCCACGAGGTTGCTCTCCGCATGGGCTTCTTCACAATGGCCCAATCCGTTGGCTCGATGTTCGCAGGTGTCATGCAGGGTGCGCTGAGCACCACGCTCGACGGCTCGCTTGGCCGCAGCGGATGGCGATGGGGTTTCATCGTCAATGGAGTGTGCACGATCTTCGTTGCCCTCCTCGCGTACTTCACCATCCCCGGCTTCCCCGACCGCCCCAACCCCCTCGCGAAGTGGTACCTCTCCAGCCACGACTACGAGATTGCCCGCCGCCGCCTCGCGCGCATCAAGCGCGAGCCCCTCAAGCCCATCAACGCCAAGTCGTTCCTCAAGGCGTTCAAGTACTGGCAGCTCTGGGCCATTGCCTGTGAGTCAACACCACACCCACTTCCACCTGCGAGTACAGCTGACGCCCAGTCACCTGGGCATTCGGTTACAACATCGCGCCCTCCAACTACTTCAACCTGTGGCTCAAGTCGCTCAAGCTCCCTGACGGCACCTTGCGGTACACCATTGCGCAGCTCAACTACCTCCCCGTCATCGGCTTCTCGCTCCAGCTCGTCTCCACCATCTTCCTCTGCGGTCTGTCCGACTGGCTCGGCGTCCGCCTTCCATCGCTCATGATCCACTCGGCCATCAACCTCATCTCCGAGATCATACTGGTCATCCGCCCCGAGAACCGCATCACCTACATGACAGGTTGGTACCTCAACTACATGGGTAATGCGTCCTACACCATCCTGGCCGCTTGGGCTACCACCTACCTCGCCCACGCTCCCGACGTTCGCACAATCACCATTGCCACGGGAACTATCATGGCATACCTCAACAACGGATTCATCACGCTCTGGACATACCCCACCAGCCAGGCCCCATACTGGGCTGTCGGGGCCAAATTCTACCTCGCGTGCATGGCGATTTGCACCGTGGGATACATTGCCATCGCCTGGGGTCTCCGGTACGAGGAGCGCAAGAAGCTTCGCAGTGAGGGCAAGGAGGTGCCCAAGCCCCACCCGCTTGCTTTCCTCTGGACTTAAGGGAGCCGTGGCGGCATAGAGGGCACAGAGGGTTGGTACCCACACTTACAGAGTTCCTATAATGCAAGCGTTCTTCCGCTTCACTTGTATATTAGATGCATCATCAACTGAGTGCTTGGAGCTTGAGAGGGATAGTCACGAAACCATAGGAAGCAGCCTATACGAACCATGGCTCGCGAGATACCGCCCGTCAATGGTGGCAATGCCTTACGCCTGTATGGGGCGTTTGCACCTCACCCATAGTCATTCTCATCGACTTCCCCACTCAACTACTGTACAGTAACCTGTGTGCTCCGTGGTGCGTATCTTTCTTTCTCATTTGATTCTACAACCGTGCACATAGTGCTTTCAAGTGTTTTCCCTAGTTCTGCTCGTCGCTCCAGCCATCGAGGTTGCGCATGAGCTTGTAGTAGAACTGGATGGTGCTAAGAAGAGCATTCAGACTAATGCGCTCGTCAACTGTGTGCTTATTGAGAGTCTCGTTCAAGAACGCAGGCGTGAAGCGGAAGATGTTTTCCGTCACGTTCCACATCCAGGCCGAGTCGGTGTTGGAAACCATGCCGGTAGGGGTGACGAGGGTATTGTTACCCCATACGGTCTTGATGGTCCCAGCAACGAGGTTGAACGACGCACCCTCGCTCGACGTAATAGGTGCTGGCTCCATTGAGCGGCCCGTAAGCGCAATGGTGAGGTTACCGGCGGGGACAGGGTTACCGGTGCCCCCCGTGAGTTCGCTTGGTCCAGGAGTGCCCGCCGCACTCGCGTTGGGTCCCAGGCCGTACTCCTGCCCAAAGGCATTCACGCTGAGGTTGAGCTGCTGGGCGTAGGGCACAAGGACGTCGAGGTAGTGCTGTCTCGTCTCATCAATGCTGGAGGTGAACCGGATGCGGTGTTGGATGCTGGCGTTCACGCTCTCTGGGAGGGCGTTGATCTTGTTCCCGCCGTTCATAAGGGTGATGGCGCTGGTGGTAGTGAGATAGGCGTTGGCGACACGGTCGTCGGTGGCCAGAGAGGCAGCAAGCGCTGGCCACTGGGTCGAGTCTTGAACTTGAGCCTTGAGGTCGGCGGGGGTACCGGGTACATGCTCCCCCAAGCAGGAGAGATACTTGAGGAACGGGGAGCCCTCATCCAACACCTTCGGGAACGGGTGGTCCTCGAAGTAGGTGAGGAGGCGCGCCATGTAGCCGACTATGGGTCAGAGATGCGGTGCCTATTGAGTGTGATGGGTACTCACTGCCAGTGTGGGGAAGTGGGGTGCTTGAGTGTCCGCCGAGGGTGCTAAGAGAGAGCTGGAAGGACACAGCACCCTTCTCCGCCACGTCCACTGACGCGACGCGTGAACCATAAACGTCATGCAGGCCCGAAGTTCCCTCGTCGAGAACGAACGCCAGGCCGTCCGGCCCGTACCTCTCCAAGACTACCTCTGCGATCTTGCCAGCTCCACGCGGTCCACCAACCTAATAGGCATGAGTTTGGCTCTCAATAACGGGACGTGATCGACAATGAACTCACTTCCTCGTCGAAACCCATGGCGATAAGGATGGGCCGGGGAGGGGTGTACCCTTCCGAGATGAGCTTCTCCATGGCGGCGAGGAGAGCGATCACAGCGTCCTTGTTGTCGCTTGAGCCGCGACCCCAAATCCATACACCTGGCGTGTCGGGGGTGGCATCCTCAACCACCGTACCAGCGAAGGGCTCAAAGGTCCAGTCACCGGCCGTCTCGTTGGCCACGGGCACGACGTCCAGGTGGGCCATGAGCATGATGGGCTTATCCGCGCCTCCGCTTCCCGTCGAATTGCCGTTCTGGCGACGAGCGACAGTGGCATTTCCGCCCTGCGTCGAGTTGTCCGGCGTAGCGCCACCGCCCCAGGTGAACAAGTGAGAGTGGCCGTTGATCATTTCGTGCTTCGCCGCGGCGTAGACAGTTGGGAACTCCTGCTCGAGGAACTGGGCGAATTGTGTGCGAGTGTCGAATACCGGCGCACTGGGATCATTGGGCATATTGTCGAAGGATACCGTCTGGATCTGAACTGCCCGGGAGAGACGGTCAGCCGCTTGCCTGGCGTACTCGGCGTCCGCGGCTGGATCCCAGTCGGGCCCGACGTCAAGTGCAGGCGGTTGGGCGGGGCACAGCCCGGTGGTGGAGTTGCCGCCTTCCGAAGATGTGTCTTTACCCTTTGAGAATGGACCTTTCCCGTTGACCGCGCCCGGGTGGTTGGGATCGTTCCAAGGAGTGCTGGGTGTATTGCCATTGCCATTGCCGGGTCCGTTTGCGGCGGCGCCGGAGGCGAACGTTCCAAGTCCGAGGATGAGTGTCAGCGTCTTCCAGTGAACCGTCATCTTGCTCTCTGAGGTCACTGGCTTTTCCACTCGTTAGGATTATATAGACCTGGGTTATCTTCAGCTTGGCCGAACTGCCCACTATCATCTATCCGGTCTCCGACACATGTCTCCGGCCCTCCCGCGTCATCCCGCCGGCCTGGCCTTCAGACTCCGAGAGCCAAGCCTCAGCTTCGGTCTGACCGCGGCACCGCCGTGCAGTACCGGGGCCGCGCTTAGATTCTTGGCACTGCTAGTAGCCAATGCGATGAAGGACTGCTCCCCAACTTTGTTCGAGAGATCTCGGTGTCTTCGGAAAAATTGCGGAAAGCTTATCGCTCATGGTGGGCAAGGTGGTGTGGGCGTTGACCGCAGTGTCATTGACCTGCTTACCCCACACATAGAGAATGGCCGGGGTCTGGCTACGTCGTCCTTTCAAGCTCATGTGATCCGTCGTAAGTCGTTCCTTCGCCTTGGCGTGATCCACTCGTACCCAACAGCCCGAGGATCGGTCAATTTTATGACTGTTCTTCACAGCACAGTCCACCTCTTTAGCCTCTCATTCAAGAGCAATAGGTAGAATTGAAAGAATTACTAACGCAATTGAATGTTCCCTGCAAACTACGACGAGCCCTCACAGCAACGAGCGAATGAACGCGTACATGGCATCCATCGTGACCCCCTCGTCGAAGTCGTACAGGTGGTCGACGTCCTCCAGCAGGTCCAGCTCAACCGGCAGCCCGACGTGCTCGCAAGCGTGCGCCACGTCCTCCGACTGACGCGGCGGCACCTTATCGTCCCCACTTCTGTCAGCCCCATCCGCAGGAATTCACTCACGTTCCATGGACGAGGTACGTGGGCGGGAGGACGAACTTCCCCGACCCGATGGCCGGGGCGATGCTGAACGATCCCGGCGGGATGTGCGTACCGTCGAGCAGGAGCTTCTGCTCAATGCCCTCTTGCACCTTCCGTCAGCCCTCTCCTTGGCATAGGGTTACCATATAGTGGTATAGCTGGGAGCGCGGGCTCTCAGGCAGCGAGTAGCTGCTCTGCGGCGCATCGGGGTCCAGGAACGGGTAGAGGGGAACCTCGTCCACCTCGTCATCCCTGTACGAAACAGCTGTCGTCAGCACCCACCATCTTCTCCGCCTAGGTAGTTGCGGACTTACGGTGCTGGGGGGTCGTCCAGAAACGGTCCGTGATATCCGTAATAGGGTAAATCGCAGCTACACCAATCGGGTGCTCTGGCGGCGTCAAGCCTGCAGCCTCGAAGCCCACGCCGCTACCGAGCATGAGCGCGAGGAACCCGCCCGCCGACGAGCCCGACACGACGATCTTCTCCTGGTTCACACGCTTGCCTGTCTCCTCGGCAAACTCTTCAGAGCGGAGGTACTCGATGCACGTCTTGATGTCCTTCAGGATGCCGGGGAGGCGGGTCTGCGGCGCGAGGCGGTAGTCGGCGCTGACGACGCAGAGGCCGTGTTTCGCCGGCGCGGCCTGGAGGTGCGGCGGCATGACTGCGGTCAGCGCGGCTAAGGACAAGCGTTACCTTTGCGGTATCCTTGGAGAAGGCCTGAACGTCAGCGTTGTAAGATGAGGAAGGGAGTGCGAGAGGAGACGCACCGCCGCCGTGGAACCAGAGCAGGATGGGCGCCGGGTTCCCCTCGCTGGCATTGCGGGGGAGCGCATAGTCGAGCCTGATCTCGACACCGTCGTGCGTCGCGTACACCACCGATTTGAAGTCAACCATTGTGCTGAAGTGAGTGATGGGAAGAGGGCAAGTGGGCTTAAACTAGCTAGCTGTGGAGAACATTCGAGGCCTAGTAGGTAAGCGGGCTGGGATGACGTCGCATCGGCAACCATCTCCGTGACGGAATGCAACCACGGTCTTCGGCACATCCGCGGCTCGGTGGTGCTTGCCCACCTAGGAGTGGAGCACCGCGTTCATTAACGTTCATTGACAGTTGCCACCCACCTGCAATAGCATGCAGATCGTGTCTGCCGATCCTGGTGTTAGAACGCGTTGCTCAGTGCATTCCGAGTCAGATGCCAGTCTCATGATGCATCTCCCGACAGCCAGCCGCTCCTAACCGTACTGGGAACTGCGATGACACCTGGAACTCCCGCAGAGATCGCAAGCTTGCTCAGTCTTCGCTTGCTGCTAAATACCACCCTCGATGGTACATATGAAGAGCAGCGGTGGTGGCTAGCTTCTGCCGTCGCGTGCCGGGTTCAGCTTAGACCCGCGACATCCTCGTATCTCCAGAACTAATCACCGAGGTCATGCTGCCCCTCACGGGCTGCCAAGCCTCGCAGTACACCACCATATCTATGATAACTGGAATCGACATCCCATATCTGCCAGCAAACACTTTAGATATCGCCTGCTCAGACGATCAGTCTCGTGTGGTAATCGCTGGCCCCACCCCCACCTCCCTCGCATCTGATATCATGAGGTCAGCGGCGCTCTCCCGAAAGGACTCCATCGATTCGCCAAGTCCCATCAAAACCTCGGCGGGTGCGTATAAAGCGGAGCAGATAAGTGAGACATCACATGAGCGAAATGAGCGAAATGAACAATGAGCGTCGGCAGTGGAGCCAACGCCGACGATCGCGGTAAGGTTCGGCCCTGTCCATCATGAACCTCATCGCCCACCACACCGCCACCACCGATGCTGTTGCCACCCCAGTCAGTGCTGCGTGAGCAGGAAGTCCAAGCGCAATAGTCCATAATGATACAGTGTACACCCTATTTGGCCAGTTGATGACAACACCTCGTTCGTATGCTCCGGAGACTTGATGATACCTGATTCGATCGCGAGCTTGACTGCCGGAGGGTTGCGCGGCGGCGGCACCGTCGGCAGATGGGGACATCTCGTGTGGGCCAGACCCAATATGCTGCCCGGCCCCACTGCTGGCCACCTAGCCAGCGTCATCCGCTCCCCCACCCACACCAGCGGCTAGCGACCTGCGTGGACTATGCCCCCTTGACCGTCTTGTACAGCGCCCAGCTCCTCTCCGCGATCCCCTCGAGGCTGTCCATCGTCCGCACGAGCGCCCACACGCCCAACCATGGCAGGAGAGCGACGAAGATGATGTTGACGAAGAAGACGGCCCAGTACGCCACGAACATCTCGTAGTCGGCCTTGTCCTTTAGGCGCGGCGAGGTGACGAGGCAGCGGAAGAAGTAGATGAAGATGTACAGGCCGTGCGCGGCGAAGAGCATGAGTGCCAGCACGGGGAACATGCCGGGCGGCTGGACGTAGTTGAGGAAACGGGTGATTTCTGTGACCATCTGGTGGTGAGCACTCCTCGAGGTGGTGGCGCGGGGCGAAGGGCAAGTTGGGACTCACTGTGCGCTTCGGAAGTGGGAGCGCGGCGAGGCGATGTAGTATGATAGCAGACAGTAGTTGAGACGATGAGAGTGGATACAGTTGCGAGAGAGATATAGATGAAGAGACGACAGCAAGCGACGATGAGGTGAGACAATTAACGAGCGAGCACGACCCGAACAAGACACAGCAGACGTTTCTAGATGACCCGCCCAGACATGATGGCCCGATTCGCGATCAGTCGTACCACCAAACCACATCATCCGCCACCATCCAAGCTGCCGGATGTCCAGCCATACCCACCTCCCCTCTTCGCCTTCCCCTTCGCCTTCGATTATCCCCTTACCAGCTGCGTTCCAGCTCTCATCTCCTGAAGCCTCTAGGTACACTGGTGGCCACGCCCCTGTGCCTGCCGGCATCTGACGCAATGGCTGGCTTTTGGAAGCGCAAGATCGAGGCGTCCCGCGATTTCTTGGAATCGAGGCACGCCTTCCGCCCTTACGACAAGTCCCGGGCGGTAGCGGGTATCGCTGTGTACTCTGACTGCGAGACTTCTTTGGGCGAGAGATTGATGAGGACGGAGGCAGATGGTGCGATGTCTCGTGTCTCAGCTGATCAGTCGGCAGCTAGCCAGAACTCGTTCAACCGACACCAGGAACAGCAGTTGTGAGTCAGTAATTAGAAGGCCACCGCGGGCGCGAAGCTGTATGACCTGTTGCGAAGATGAGCTTGTTGTGTCCGGTGTAGGCGGGGGCATGGGAGTTTGGACGTGTCGGATGTTTCGAGTTCGCACCAAGCTGGCCCGTTGAGTTTATCTTGCGCCATACCCCGGCAACATCCTCGTCCAACGAGTCTACATGACTCACAGGGCGGCTATTGAGCATCTTGACACGGTTCGAGCACGCCAACCATGCAACGTTTCGCACAGCGAAACGACTTCTCCTGGCAATGCCACGTTCTCACGTCCATGTCAGACCCACAATCCGCGAACCTGCCGTCAGTGCTGGCAGCGCTTCGGATATCCCGCTTCCCATGTAGTCGCTCGGTCTTCCGAGTACAGCATATAAGATTGATGCTCTACGCGCGCTACACGCTCGCGCGCGCACTATGAGGAGCTCACAACCACGTGTTAGTCTTCAGTGACAAGGCAACTTGCCAACAAGGAAGGGTCAGGTGACTCGCCCCGGGCAACACTCACATCTCCGGATGCCTCGGCCGTAAGGAGGGATTGTAGTGGGTTGTTCGGCGGTGCTATGGCGCTTCCCGGTCCACCCATATAATCAGCGTGCCGAGGTCATACCCGAGAATCTCAACCCTCGGCGACTTGCCACGCAACTGATATAGGCGGCCAGCTTGTACGTGCAGCATGACGCTTGAATACACAGGCAAGACGCGGCCACAGGTCACCGCTGCACTGTGCTGCCGGGATGCTGTGGATTGACCGCACTCGCGGTATGTGGCAGCCTTACTCATTCTTAAGCGAGGGCAGGCAAGCACTCACCCCGGCCAGAGCTCAAACCAGTGCTCAACTACTCGCACACGATGGCCCTGCGCGCTACTTCACAAGCATAACAAGCTGCAGATCGGCCAATTGCTCAACCCAGGCCACTGCAGCACAAGCACGGCCCAAGCCGAGGCCGAGGTGATCAGCACCGAGGCGTGCCGAGCCCCGGCATGGCGCTCTACCACTCACCGGAGTTCGGGACAAGACATGCAAGACACCGGCTATCAACCCAAACAAGCCATCCACCGGCCATGTCCGACTTATTCTCGGCCTCCGCTGACCATACCGTTGATGCCCTGTATGTCCTCTGCGAAGCCCCGTGGGTGCCCACTCGCTCCGACCCGACAAGCCATTTACTCAATACTGGGATTCTATAGTGTGTAGGATGGGTTTGGCGTAGTAGTGTTGTACATCTCTTCTTGCTTGTCTGCTCATTCTCCTCTGTCTTGGATCCCGGCTGGGCGCAGCTCTACCTCTCCCTCGCCTCCTCTCCCTCACCCCCTCCCCTCCTCGACACGACTCCATCACTCTCTTCTTCAGGCCGGGCAGCGGGACCCGCCCCTCGTCCTAGCCCGCAATGACCCCGCCGGGCTCGACGGACACGATGGGCTCCGCCTCCACCACCACCGCCAAAGAGCACGAACAAGAGCTCGACAAAGCCGCCGCCGCGGACATGGCCGAGCGTGCCGAGCGCGGCCCAACACCCGTGCAGACCGACTATTCACTGAAACAGAGGCCATGGCGATGGCGACGGTACATCACGTCGTGGGACGTGCTTGCGCACCACAACTATAAAGGGAGCGGAGCCGCCGATGACCCGTTCGTCGTGACCTGGCTAGAGGGCGATGCGGAGAATCCATACAACTGGCATGGGGGATACAAGTGGTTCATTACTATGATCGGTGCGTCCATTTGACAGGGTAGGGCTGATGGCAGTCGCGGTGGGAATGCTGTCGGTGACGATGGGCTCGTCGATTCTGTCCGGCGCGATCCAAGATGTCAAACGCGAGTTCCCGGGACATAACGAGTACTCGTACATCATGGGTGAGTCACTGCTTCGCTTGAAGCTAAACGGCACCCTCCACCCGCAGTGGACCTAGTTGCGCGTCCGCCTTCTACTCATCTGCCAGTCTAGGCTAACCCCAGTCACCGGCATCTACATCCTCGGCTTCGCCGTCGGCCCCTTCCTGTGGGCGCCGTACTCCGAGGTCTTCGGCCGGCGCTCCGCCTTCCTCATCACCCAGATCCCATTCACTGCCTTCGACGCAGCCGTCTGCGGCAGTCAGAGCCTGTACGCGCTCCTCCTCCTGCGTTTCTGCGCCGGCATCTTCGGATGCTGCTCCATGACGAACGCAGGCGGGATCATCAGCGACATGTTCCGCGCCCACCAGCGCGGCCTGGCCATGGGCGTGTTCGGCGCCATGCCGTGGCTCGGACCAGTCGTTGGGCCGATCGTCGGCGGGTTCCTCGGACAGAAGGCGCCGTGGCAGTGGGTGGCTGCGGTCGCGGCGTTCTTCACTGCCTTCCTCACTTTCATGCACCTCGTCTTCCTGCCCGAGACCTATGCCCCGGTGCTTCTCCGATCAAGGGCGAAGACGCTCACAAAAGCGGATCCGGGAGGAAGGGTGTACAAGTCGGAACAGGATGTGGCTAAGCCGTTCAACACGAAACGGCTCGTCATCAACCAGCTCAAGGTGCCGTACATCCTCCTCTTCACCGAGCCGATCGTCTTCATCCTGTGCATGTAGTGAGTCCCCACGCGGCCCATTCACCATGTCCACCACTCACGCCTCAGCATGTCGTGCGTCTTCGGCATCCTCTACATGCAATTCACTTCCTTCCCAATCGTCTTCGCTGGCCTCCGCGGCTGGAGCCCAGGAATCAGCGCGCTCGCCTTCCTCGGCATCTGCGTAGGGTGCAACTTGGCGCTTGTCTACATTGTGGTCTGGGGCAATCCGTCGTACGCCAGAGCAATGAAGGAACGCGGTACGCTTCCGCCAGAAGCGCGTCTCCCGGGCGCCCTCATCGGCGCCGTCCTCCTTCCGTGAGCCCTCCCCGTCTTGTCTAGCCCCCGGTGAAGCTCCCTAGCTGACTCAACAGCGTCGGCCTCCTCTGGTTCGCATTCACATGTGTGCCCATCTCGATCCACTGGATCGTACCTCTCATCGCCACGGTGCCGTATGGCGCCGGCCTCGTCCTGGCCTTCATGGCCGTGCAAGTGAGTCCCGCCCACCCAACCGCGCCTATTCCCCAGAATCTTTCTGACAGAAGAACTACCTGGTCGACGCGTTCCTGCCCAACGCGGCATCGGTGCTCGCCGGAGCTACCGTCACCCGTTCCCTCCTCGGTGTCAGTGAGTACTCTCCCCTCCACCCCCCTCTCCCGTTGCTGACAGCAGTCATCCCCCTCTTCACCGTCGACATGTACACCGCCCTCGGCCCGCGCTGGGCCTCCGCCCTCCCCGGCTTCCTCGCACTGGCGTTCACGCCCTTCCCCTTCATCCTCACCAAGTACGGGCAGCGTATCCGGCGCTGGACGAAATACGGCCGGGAAGCCGACGACATCGTCCAGCGCATGGCTGCTGCGCGGCAGGCGGCGCGCGAAGCCGAGGCGGCCGGCGTGCCGCCCGGCGAGCATGCGCGGCACGTAGCGAATGGTGGGGGTAGGGACAGTTTGGCGGATCGGGGGGCGGTGGTGGAGGGCGTGGCGCTGGATGATGGCGAGGTTGAGAAGGAGATCGTGGAGGAGTTGGAGGTCGGGAGGGAGGCGGAGGAGGGGTTGGGGAGGTCGAGGAGGGGGAGTGTGGGGAGCGATGGGAGCGATGGGAGGAGCGCGAGTCTGAGTATGCACACCGCGCTCGAGGGGAGGAGGACGCCGCTCGAGCCGGTGACGCAGGCTCATGTACGCTAGAGGCGTTGTAGAAGGTGTAGAAAGGAAGAAGAGCAGAGTACCAGCATCAGAATCAAGGTCCTCAGGATCAACAAGCATCGTTCAACCGCAACAAAGGTGGCATTTGTAGGGCCAATAATTGCATGCACTGTTTTGTATGGAACATGTTTGGTTAGGACTATTCTACTAGAGTGTGCGCCGTCGTTAGGATGGCGATTATCTACATACAGTGGACTTTGTTACATATGTCCGTGATACAGCCTAGGTAGGCTGGAGCGTGTGTTGTTTAGAGGAAGACGTCGGTGCGGTAACGCTCCCTGGCGAGCTTCTCCATGATCTTCTCAGCCTCCTCGTGGTTGTTGTTGCACTTGCGCTCGGCAATGATGTCAACGAGCGTCTTCTTGAGACCGGCACCGAGCTTGGCACCAGAGCCGCAAGTGTAGTACTGCGCGCCCTTGGTGAAGAGGTCGACCATGTCCTCCTTCTCGGCCCACACGCGGTCCTGCACGTGCTTAGCCTCGGGCAGGAACTTGACGCCGGGAAGCTTGGGGTCCTCGGTGATATCGGAGCGAGAGAGGACCGGGCGGAAGTCGAGAACGCCGTCCTTGACCCACTGCGCGATCTCCTCCTTGCGCAGGATCTCCTCGGGCGTCCGCATGCCGAAGTACAGCACGGTGGGGCCGACAGCACGGCCGCCAGCCTTCATGAGAGCGCGCTCGGCGATGAAGCCGAAGAAGGGGGCGACACCAGAGCCCGCAGCGAAGAGGACGATAGGGACCTCGGGGTTGACGGGGAGGTGGAAGTCGGCGGAAGCCTTGACAGTGCACAGGAGGTCGTCGCCGCGGTTCAGGAAGGCAAGGTAGTTCGAGGCGACGCCGAGTACCTTGTCGCCGGCCGCAGAGGGAGCGGTGTGCACCGTGAAGGTGAGGCTGACCTCGGCTGGGTTCTCGAGCGGCGTCGACGAAATCGAGTACTGCCTGATCTTCATCTTCGGCAGCGACGCGAGGAAGACGTCCAGAGGAGGCTTGCAACCCGGAGTGGTCAGGACAAGGTCGAGCAGCGAGAGACGCGGCTTGACGACCTGCTCCGTGTAGTTGTCCTCCAAGGACTTGAGGTGCGCCTTGGCCTCGTCGTCACAGTACTTGACGAGGTTAGGGAGGATGATCTTGGACATCGGCTGGCCGAGCTCGACGAATGACCCGAGGATATCGCCGAGGCGCATGGGCACCTTGGTGGGGAAGAAGGAAGTAGGCTGGTTGAAGGTGATCGTGTCCTCGCCGTGCTTGCCGAAGTACTCGAGCGCACGCTCGACGGTGGGACGAGGGTTCTTAGGCAGCACAGCGAGGTAGTCGCCAGCACGGTAGCTCTGGCCCTCAGGCAGGCGGATGACCGCACGGTTGGTCTGGGGAGAATCGTCCGTAGCCTGGGTGAGCTTGTCCTGCTCAAGGACAGTGCCGACACCCTCAATGCCAGAGCCAACGGTCAGCGACGCGGCGTTGGCCGAGCCGGGAAGGACGACGAAGGACGGCTTGCCATCGGCCTTGGCCTCCGCCTGGGCGGCAGCAGCATCAGTGGTGGCAGCGTCGGCCTTGAAGTGGTTCCAGACCTTGGTCCTGAATGCCTCAAAGTCGCCCACGATGTCCTCACCGGCATCGGCGACCGACAGAGGCTCAAGACGCTCAGCACCGAGCTGCTCCAGGCGCGAGTCGATGAACTTGGGAATGCGGTGGAAGGTCTGGGCCCAGTCGTGGTGACCAGCACCCATGACCATGTACTTGACGCCCTTGAGGCTTGACGTGTCCTTGTTCTCACCGAGCGCAGCGACGAACATACGCGCGTTGTCGGTCGGCTGGCCCTCGTATGACGCGGTGATGATAACAACCGGGGCGTCGGTTGGCAGCTTGCCACCACCAGCAACAGAGTCGAGCTCGCCGATTTTGGTGTTGAAGCCCTTCGCGGCACCCTCGGCCGACAGCTCCTTCGCAAGACCCTCGCACGAGCCCGAGTTGGAGCCGTAGAGGAAGTAGATCTTCTGGCCCTTGCCTGAGCCCTCCGACGACGCTGCCTCGGTCTTAGCCTCAGTGTGAGTGCTCGCGTCACCGGCCTTGCCGCCAGCGATGAGCTCGGAGAGGATGCTCTGGTTGCGCCCGAAGCGGGGCCTGGCGATGATCTTGAAGTTGTCAGGCTTGATGGTGAGAGTCTGGCGGATCTCGAGGTCGTACTTCGGGTCGGCCATCTCGACGTCGAACCGCGCGACAATGAGCGCGATGGCAAGCAACGCCTCCTGCATGGCAAAACCGCGGCCAATGCAGGCACGCTGGCCGTTACCAAACGGCTTCCATGAGTCCGGGAGGATCTCGCGACCGTCGAGCCAGCGCTCAGGGTTGAACGCTTCAGCGTCATCACCCCATGCCTTCGGGTCGCGATGGAGTGTCGACAGAACGACAATAATTGCCTGCTTCCTGTCGACATGGTAGCCGCCGGGCAGCTCATCGCCCTCCTCGGCCTTGGGCGTGACGGACCAAGCCGGTGCCGAGGGCTGGAGACGCAGAGTCTCCTTGCAGATGGCCTCAATGTACTTGAGGTCGGCGGGGTTGATCTTGAGCAAGTTGCCGCCAGCCTTCTTGATTGCCGCGTCCGCCTCCTCACGTGCCTTGGTGAAGGTGAGAGGGTTCTTGAGCATGTAGTACGTCGCAAACGAGAGCATGCCCGAGGTCGTCTCGTGACCGGCGATGAGGAAAGTCACCATCTGGAAACGGATGTTCTCATCACTCAGGTGCTCGCCGGTCTTGGGGTCTGAGTCGAGAATCATGTTGTTGAGCAGGTCGTGCGCGTTGGGGTCGGGGTTCTTGCGACGAGCGGCCACGATCTCATCGCATTGCCTGTGCAACTCGGCAATGTTCGCGCGGTACTCTGACTCGTTGGACCACATCAGGCTCTGGACGATGCCTGGCCGCCGAGCACGTGCGCCGGATTCGGCCAGGAGCTTGACCATGATGTCGATGAACGGGTGAACATGGTCAGTGTGGAACGAGTTGAAGCGGTACTTGAAGGCGCAGTAGCCGATCGTGTCCTGGGGGCTTAGAACGGTCTCCAAGTGGTACCCGGAGGACTTACGAAAGTCAGTCGCGTGTATTGGTCCGCGGCCTCGAACGGCTCTCCAGCATGGTGCTCCCAGAACATGAGCATCTGAGTGATGATGTCCAGCATCATCGACTGCATGTTCTTGATCGCAAGGGGACCAAATGCCGGGATGAGGATACGGTGGGCGAGCGTCCAGTTGTGCTCGCCAGCGAAGGCGGTGAACAAGCCGTCACCGGCGAAGTTGCGCACTTCGACAAGAGGGGCACTGAGGGCCTTTTCGAACCTCGATTCGTCCGAGATGGCGTGAACCATCCTCTGCGACGACACAAAGACAGCCATCTCACGCAGCTTGAGCTGGTAGATCTCGCCGTGGATGGCCGCGAGCCGCCGCAGCGACAGGATCGAGTGGACAGGGTCGACATCGAGGAGATTGCCGAGGAGGAATGAGGGTGGAGGTTGCGGAATGCTGACTTGGTTCTTGTTCTTCTTGTCCTCGTCGGTCTCGAGAGGTGGTGGTTGTGATGGCGGCAGTGGCGATACCATGGTGAGAATGAGTGGAACGTGGAGTAGAGAACGTAGAGTGGGGTGGGGGGAATGTGAGTAAGGATCAGAACCAATTCAAGAGTTAAAAGATCAGAGTATATATGGGCAAAAGGACGTTGACGCGGCGTCAGAAGCGAGAGAAGTTGTCGAACAGGGATGAGAAGACCGTGGCGGTCAATGGACGCCGAGAACCCAAGATTCATGACAAGATGACGTCGGAACGGTCACCAATTGGTTGGGGCAGCAGCACTTTTACCTGCTTGCCGCCGTCCGCTGTCATCGTCGACCTGATCTAATGCTGTCGTCGCACCACAACTATGCCGTTGACGGGGGCCGTCCCCAGCAACGGCTCCGGAGACGCACGTTGATCGTTATGCATGGGGATGGGGGAGATTAAAAAGAATGGCCGTTGCCGTCGGCGTGGAACTCCACTGAATCATGTGGCCCGCCTCCCCCACCGGGGATATCGCGGCAGGAGCAGTAGGGTTGTTTCGAGGAGCTTCGGCGTGCCCTGTAACAGCCAAAGGGTCATTAGGCTAGGTACATTAGGATGCAGTACGTGGCTGCGAGGGTAGAAAGGTAGAACTATGAAATGTCAAAGTGTCATCGCCGCCCGAAGAGGGCGACCTCGAGGCCGAAGCCCGAGAGGCGGCCGACTCTCTCGTAAAGTGGGGAACGGCCGAGGGCCGAGATTAAACAAGCTTCATCTCATCATCATCAGTTCGGAGGCTAATCAACAGGCTCCTCTAGACTGAACCATCTTCGCAAGTAGGCTCGGTCTTCCATGTACACTTCACGAGATAACAAGACGGTGTTGCCCGAGGCTTTGAGTTGATGAGAGTAAGAGAACGCCGACGTGAGACGGAGAGACACCGCGCCAAGAGACGGTCGGCACCGAAGCCATCGTTGTTTACCGGTTCTAAAGCGGAGGTCGCCGCCTTTTTTGGTGCATTCCTCAATGAGACACGGTCACTCGTCGTCGCTTCTCTTAGACTCTCACTCACTCCAACTAACTCTCTCACACGCGCTCTCAACTCTACACTCTCTTTCATCACGCAGGCATCGCCCCCTTTCGCTTACGCTGTCGCGTGTCATCCATCAGCCAAGCATCATGCCCCCCACAGCAGCTACAAGCACAACAGGCTTCATCCAAGCCCAACCCATCATCCTCAACCAGTGGGACGAGGACACTGGCGTCGCCCGCGCAGCCAACCTCTTCCTCCCACCTGACCTAGTCAAGCGCCTCTCGCCAGACCTCAAGCAGTTCGCAGACGATGTTATCGCTCCAGAAATCTACGACTGGATTGCCAACGCCGAGCACGACCTCCCCTACATCAAGGGATCTGGCTTCTCCTCGTTTGGATCGCCAAACCCCAATTCACTCGTGACCGCGAACGGCTGGAAGCAGCTGCAGAACTTTGGCCTGCGCCTGCGCAAAGGCATCGTGTCGACGGGCTATGACAAGGACCTCAAGGCCTATGCGCGCGTATACCAGGCCATGCGGCTGTACCTGTGGTGCTCGTCCGCCGCCATTGTCACATGCCCTTCAGCCATGCAGGATGGTGCTATCTCGGTCCTTCTTCGTGAGCGCTCCAAGGATGGATCGGCACCAGGGTACCCCGCCGACCTTCAGTCGCTGCGCAGCAAGATATTCAGCGACGCTACTGCGCGCCTCATGTCCAACGACCCCAAGTTCGCATGGACGTCGGGCCAGTGGATGACGGAGCGCACTGGCGGCTCGGACGTCGCAGGGACCGAGACGGTGGCGCAATGGGCTGGTCTGGCCGACGCCTCCGCTGGCGTCGATGCCGACGGAAATCCGCTCGGGCCCTGGACCGTCGATGGCTTTAAATGGTTCTCCTCAGCCACCGACTGTGGATGCGTCGTTTTCCTCGCCAAGACGGATGACTCGGGTAAGCTGTCATGCTTCTTCGCCCCTACGCGCAAGTACATCAATGGCAAGGAGGAGATGAATGGCATCCGAATGCAGCGCCTCAAGAACAAGCTCGGGACCAAGGCCCTGCCCACTGCCGAACTCGAGCTGCGCGGCATGCGCGCCTGGCTCGTGGGCGAGGAGGGCCGCGGGGTCCCTCAGATCGCGACCGTGCTCAACATTACCCGTCTCTACAATGCCATTTGCTCTGCCGGCCAGCTTGGCCGCAGCCTCGCTATTGTGCGCTCCTTCGCCCGCGTGCGCAAGTTCGCATCGATGAAGCCGCCGCAGAACGTCCTCCGCGAGGTGCCGCTGTTCGCCAAGTCTCTGTCGGCTGTATCCGTCATGTCGCGTGCCGACACCCTCCTGACCCACTTCGTGGCAGCTCTCGTGGGCTCCTACGACAACCCCGGGTCGCCCACTGCGCCGCTAATCCCCAACGACGCGACGGCCGTCGCCGACCTCATGCGCATCGTCACGCCCATTACCAAGGCCTACACTGCCAAGCACGCCATCTGGGGCACGCAGGAATGCATGGAGTCCCTCGGCGGCGTGGGATACATGGAGAACGTCGAGAACCAGGAGATGAACATTGCGCGCATGTTCCGCGACGTCAACGTCCTCGCCATCTGGGAAGGCACGACCGATGTCCTCTCCACCGACACGATCAAGGTGTTGCGCGGCAAGACTGGCCCGCGCGTCGCCGACGCTCTCGGCAAGTGGATCGACCACGCGCTGACTATGGGCAAGGCGGCTGGCAGTGCGCTGGACAGGGAGAAGAAGGGGATCCGCGACGCGTGGACCCGCGCCCGCGACCGGGCGACCAAGGTGTCCAAGGACGAGGCACTCGCGCGCGGCCGCCACCTCACCTGGCAGCTGGGCGACATCCTCAGCGCCGCGCTGCTGGTCGCCGACGCCGAGCGCGATGGTGACGCCATCGCGGTCGAGATCGCCCGCCGCTTCGTGGTCAAGCACCAAGTGTTCGGCGTCCAGCGCGAGCAGGGCGAGTGGAGCGAGGAGACCAAGTGGGACAAGAAGATCCTGTTCGCCGGCGACGAGAACCCCGCGCTGGAGATCAAGGTGAACGCGAAGTTGTAAGATGCCTAGTGGGGAGAGGAAAAGGAGAAGGTTGTTGTGCATACAGTAGTAGCAGATCCAGGCATACGCAGTTTACTTGTAAAGGATGAAAGAATTGAAGTTGTTCTACCCACACGCAGCGCGTCTGTCCGTAGCAGAAGTCAAGGCTTGCCTCATGATCCATCTGAAGGCGACAGACCTCGGTGCGGCTCGCATGGCCTGACGGCTAACCAGAGACGTGTTTGCATTGTGTTACTGACTTTCTGCCTACAACCGCCATCGCTGTACAACTTAGTTTATCTACTTGCTCTCGATCTACTTGCGGTGCGCCCCATCACACTCCTCCTCGACGAGGTCGAACTGGCGTCAGCCCGCTGTTCCTTCCCAAGTGGTCCGTCCCCCCTTCACAGGCTCTCCATTGCCCACTCTTCCATCGTTCTTTCCTTTCTTCACCCCTACCTCACGTCCTTGGCAGTACTCACATAGGGCATAGCCTCAAACCGTCCAGCTTCCTCACTACCCGTCTCGCGCCATCTGGTGTTAGCCCTGCTCGCGGCTGAGGACTCACGTGAACTCCGCGACGGGCTGGGAGATCGTGATCGGCGGTTTGCCTGTCATAGCGGCTGCGGACTCTGCTGCGAGGACGCAGCGGCACTCGTTCTCCAGTCTGGCGTCAGCGTGATCCTCCCCTTTCATCCAACAACTTCATCCACCACGCTGAGCCCAAGCTCGGCTCCGCGCTCAGCTCGTGCTCGGATCCCGCTCTCAGTGCATGCGCGGCCTCCCGCACATAGCTCACGCTTGCCTCCCACCGCCAAGTTCAAGCTCGCCCCCGACTGCCCTCGGCGCACGTCCATATCGCGCACGCTCGCTCCGCTCGCTCGTGCTCGCACTCACAGCATAAACCAAGCCACCGCACTCTCGATACACCCCCCCGTCGTCAGCAGCCCGTGATTCTGCAGAATCGCGGCCTTCTTCTCCCCCAGCGCGGCCACAATCTCCCCGCTCTCCTTCGCACTCAACACGACTCCACCGTGAGCAGCATACAGCGCGCAGTCATTATAGAACACGGCGCTGTCCTGGGTATACAGCGGCAGCTCGCGGCCAAGCGTACTGAACGCCTTCCCATTAGGCGTGTGCGCATGTACCACCGCGTTGACGTCCGGGCGTGCGGTGTGGATCGCCGAGTGGATGACGAAGGCCGCCGCGTTGTACGTCTGTTTGCCGGGGCGCCCGCCGCCGACGACGCGGCCGGCGTGGTCGACGAGGAGGAGGTCGGAGGCGGTCATGCGGGAGAAGTGCAGGCCGAAGGGGTTGACCTGGAGTTAGCCATCACGACAGGAGAGAGAGCCGAGTCGAAGAATAGAGGGGGACCGGACTTGGAGGGGTGGATTGGGGGGAGAGGGGAGGAACTTACCCAGAAACAATCCGGGTCAACAGGATCGCGCACACTCAAATGACCCGCTGCGCCTTCCGGGTTGCATTCACGGCTGAGCACGCGGTAAGCCAGCGCCAGCCGTTCTTTGAGATACGCGCGTTCGGCATGGGGATCGTCAAACGTCGGCGGGGGCGGGCCGTAGTCGAACTTGTGGATTTCGGCGTCGTCTGAGCCCGGGCTTGGGGCGGCGTCCGCGGCGGGGTGCGTGTCAGGGGCAGGGGAGGGGGAGGGGCGGAGGGTGAGCGTCGGCGTGGGTTGGGTCTGCGTCTGTGTGTGGGTGGACATGTTGCTGCTCTGTACCGCTGAGCACGTTGAGGGCGGCGGAAGAGGGCCTGTAGGCAGGTCTGAAATGGCTCGGCTTATTGACTGTGCTGAGCGATAAGGATGGGGAGATACCGATGTAGAGGTGCCAAAGTAGGTGAGTTCTTCAGAAGAGAGGGTAATGCAAGAGCAATGATTGGGGCGATTGGGAGTTATATCCCATGCAACTCGACACGGCTCTCTCGAGAGTAGGTGGGCACGATAAGCCCAGCGACGGCGGTTAACGCGGGCGCTTCGGAAGACGCCGAAGATTGGAGGCTGGCGGTTAACGACACGGCACTAAGGTATTGTATAAGGCAAACGTGACGCAGCCCACGCCTTTCAGAGCTATTATGCAGAGCTCTAGTGCGTTTGCCCAGGACTGACGGGGGCTGCATGAGGGTTATCCCTTCGCCTGTGACTTGCTGAGCTGCTGACGGCATTAGGCGACTTCTGGGCCCAGTCCTCCGACCATAGGAACTAGCCCGCCCCTCCCTTGCCGCCTCGCCGACGACGCTGACACGGCTCTGCACGCCTCCAGTTCGAGTATGAACTGATACCATATGTTTATTTATTGATCTACGATAACAAGGCTGCAAGACAGCAAGACGGTAAGAAACAACATGTCCTTCAGAACTCCCTCCTCAACTTGTGCGGCAACCCTACGCCGCGAACGCCAACGCGCCCATCGCTGCGCACCCCACCGCCACCACACTGGCACCAATCCCTCGCGCCCCGCTCGCTCCGCTGCCCCCACCACCTGCAGTCGACCCATTACCCCCTCCGGCGCTGCCTCCCGCTCCGCCCGCGGTGCCATCACCACCGCCCCACGTCGTGTTCGGGTTGTTGGGGTTGTGGTCACCGCCCGCTGGCCCGGTGGGTCCGATGGGGTCGAACGTGTTGCCGTAGCGGAAGTCAGCCTCGGCGGCTAGTGGCGCAAGGCCGTGCGATGGGGGCGTGGTGCGGTAGATGCTGTACACGTTGCGGAGGAAGGGGCTGCCGATGAGCCAGTTGTCGCTGCTGTCAGCGCGGGCGTCCCAACTCGGCATGGCCCGACGTCTCAACCCGACACCTTGAAGTCGTCATCTCAACTCGACATCTAACTCGACCACTCTGCGACGACGCTAGACTCACCGAATTCTGGGATCGTTCCACCCCATAATGTTCCCAATACAATACCGCTCCCCCCTCGCGGTGGCCGGCAGCCGCATGCCAGCCGACGCATAGTCGTCCCTCGTACCCGAGTAATACACCAAATCGCCATCCCACATGTAGAACTGCCGGGCATTGCGGCCGTCCAAGAACACGAACGACGCATTGATGTTCCCGCCCGGCCCGCACTCGAACGCGTACGACCCGTCGCTGAACGCAACAGCGTTCGGGTCGATTTGGCGGTAGAACTGCTCGATGTCGGCGTCGGGGCCCATGATGATGCTCGTCCCGCTGTCCGTGGTCGCTGTCACGCCGGCGGTGTTGATGGGGCGGCCGTTGAGGGCGACGCCCTGTGAGAGGATGGTCCAGAGGCCGGTGCGGTCGGCGAGGGGGTAGAACGACGCTTCGCCGTAGAACTTGGACGTGTCGATGCCGCTGATGTCAGCAATGTCGGGGGAGAGCCCGTCGGGGGAGAGCCTGAGGTAAAGAGTCGACTCACCCGAAGGTCAGTGCGCCGCCTTGGGCGTTGGGATTCTCCACTGCGTCGGTCCAGTTCTGCGTGCGGGCGAGGTACATCCCCCCACTCCTTGTTGTCCCATCTCTCGCTCGCAGCCTGCCACCACGGCATGAGAAGGTCGCTGGACGCGGACGCAAACGCGAGGCCCATGAGCGCCGACTGCTCCGTGCCCCACTCCGTTGTCGTGTTCGCCACCCCTGCCGTCAGATCTCGCCTATCTGGCCATCTGTACTGGACCCACCAAACATCGTCCGGATGCCGTCGCCGCCAACGCTGACAATGTCCTCGCCTGTGGTCCCCAGCGTCTCGCCCTTGAGGTATCGGATCTCAAACACCCGCCCAGTGTCCCGGTACGTGCTAGACTGGGCCGTGTTGAACAGCTTTGACATGCCGCACTCGGTCTCGTCGTGGCAGGAGCCGATGACCCACAGGTCTGCTGAGCCGGTATCGATGAACGTGTCGAGCGACTGGGGCGGCGTGCCGATGTCCACTTGGATCGAGTATGACGAGCCCCAGTTCTTGACTCTGGGTGTTAGTGCCAAGCCTGAGGAGACCACACAGCAACAGCGGTGGATGACGGCAGCCCAGGCTCCCAACCGCACACCCCGAACACGACTCGGAAATGCAACACAGTGCATCCACATCAGATACGCACAACAACCCCGCCCAAACCACACTCAACTCACGGCACCTCAGCCCGCTTGGCCTTCTCCATATCCCTTTTCCTTTGCTGCACGAGATTCGCCTTATCGAGGCCTATGCGGTCGGCGTGTTTCATGCGCGCACGAAACATCTCGTCGTGGAGGAACGCGATGCGGCTCGCTCCATCGAGGTGTTGCGGTACGTTCGCGCGGATGGGGTAGGTGTGTGGGCCTTGGTCGGATCGGGCCTCTGTCGTTGCAGCGTCGCCGGCGGCGGCAGCGGCAGCGGTGGCTGAACCCAAGCCGGCGAGGAGGATGAGGGTGGGGAGCATCATGACGTCGTTGCCTCCCTACACAGTATGCGATGCGGATCAGCGCGAGGGCGAGAGGGGCCGTGGTAATGGATACAGCAACTTATATGGATGCAGCGAGCGGCAGCCGCTCGATGGCGAGGGAGAGAGAATGGACAAACGAAGTAGAAAGAGGCTGTGTCGCCGTCTTGTGACTGCCCATCTGCCCATCTCGCCAAGCGCATGAACTCAGTCGGCGGCGCATTCAGGCACGCCGTGCACGGCCTTGGCACATCAAGCCCGCGACGGGTGGCGTCGATCATGCATCATGCATCATAAACGTGTGCAGGTGCTCGATGTCTGCTGTGTTGTTTATGGTCATGTGTGCATGTTGGCACTGCATAGCCCTTCTTGATCGTGCAGGTAGGTGCGTATGTGAGGTTGTTGTGTGCATCGCCCTGCCTGTTGCCTGACTTGGACAGTTGCGATCAGTCGGGCCGGCCGCGTAAGCGCCGTAGCCCGCACTCAGCACTACTGAACTAGAGGTCTGATATGTGTGGCGCACACATGCGTGCGTCTGAACTGACTGCTTACTTCGAAGCTGGAGGCCGAGCTGGAAGTCAGGTTGGAAAGAGGAGATGAGTGGGGGTGTACATGACATTCCAAGGGCACTGATATGCTTGTTCTGCCACGACCCTCGAGAATGATGACGGCGTGTGCCATGACGCATCGTTCATTTCTCGACTTCTCACTTGTCACTTCTCACTTCTCACTTCACCACAACAACTCAGCTCTCATCAAACGCAACTCGAGCACTCTCCATCGAGTCTCAGCGTCCTTGTGCTGTTCTCTTGAGCTCTCCTCCACGACACCCTCACGTCAGCCACCTGCCTCCACCCCACATCACCTCCTGCCTCCGACCTTCCCACCTGCAACTCATACAAAACGCCCCGCCTCCCAGTGCCCCTCTTTCCAAGCCCACGTCCTCTTCTCCGCTTCCTCTCGCCCCGCCACCCAAAACCCCTACTCAGGATGTACGGCGGCAAAGACGACAAAACGCCCCCGCACATCGAAACACACACCAAAGTCCCCGCCACCCAAGGCGCGCCCCAACCCGGCGCCGGCCCCGCCGCGCACCACCGCGCCATGGCGAAATTCGGGCATCCGGGCGCCGAGATGGATAAGACGGAAGCGAGCCTGCAGACGGACGAGCGGTTCGTGCCCGTCCAAGGGGGGTATATACGGCGGGAGGATGCGGTGCAGGTGGATGGGAGGTGGGTGAGTAAGGAGGACGCCAAGGACGGCAAGTAGGCGGCGAGGGGATGGGCGGGCGAGTAGGCAGGCATGCGAGTAGGAGGCGGCGAGGGGGTTGGTAGGTGGGGCCAAGGTGCTTGGGATGTAGCATAGATGCTCGTGGCCACTTGCTCTGAGACTTCATGGGACAGTGAGGGGGGAGCGATGGGTGGCGGGCAGCTGAGAGGCTAGCTTGTCGGACTGTGTGCTGGGCAGGCAGCACTGACGCGTCGTTTGCTCAGTTGATGACCCATCATCATCTTGTCACACATCCTGCCAAAGCTATTTTGGACATCGTCACGTCCACCTGTGGCAAGCTAATTGTGCGGATAGCGGCGGGGGCGGCTACTACCCAGACTAATGGACTTCCGTCACCTCGTGTTCCCCTCAGGTTCGCACCTCGAGTTCCCCATTAGCAGTCTCCTACGTGTCACTCCTTGTGGCCCTAACTGAACTCTATTCCTTGATTACATGTGTGCGCATGGACATCCGGCGCGGGGTGCATTGCGCAGGAGCACGGTGGACCGGGCTGAACAGCCCATGCCCAGGCCACCTACTCCAGGCCGTTCAGTGTCATTGTTGAGTTGGTTGCCACCCAAGCCAGCTCCACTGCAGTTCCTCGTGTCTTTAGTCCACAGTCTCGACCGTCTTGTCATAGGAACGAACAGAAGCCCAGACCCCATCTCAGAACATCCCTCCCAGCACACTAGTCGTAGAAGCTCAACAAGTCACCGACACCATGACGTCAGACAAGTGCCTGCACATTCCGCATCACCCATACTACTTTGGCGGTTCACAAGTGCGCGCCCGACGAACTCTGTATCTCGGCATCGCCCACAATAGACCACGCAGCCACGAAGTTGTGGCCGCTGTGACCATGCGGTTCCTCGTCCAAGCGCACTAGTGAACCTTCGTGAAGCTGCACCACCCGGCCAAAGGGCAATGCCGCTGCGTTACAAGTCCAGAAGACGAGAATAACTAGCTTCATCCTCGCCACCGTCATAGCCCGTGTATCGAGTGTCATCGAGCGTCAGCTGCTCTCCACGCTCCCACTCATATAACCCCACTCTCATCCCTGCCACTGCTCTCACTCACTCCCCACTCTCACTTCACACTCATTCCAGCACACACCCTCACCATGTCGCAAGCGCCCTTCAACCCCGCCGACCTCCGCCGCGTCCCCCTGCGCCGGAACAAGTTCTACCACGCCTCCGGCCCCAAATCCTACGTCTACGTGCTCAACAAGTTCGGTATCTGCCCGACTAAGCCTGGCCCGTATCGCCGCGAGAAGCCGAGCGACCGCAAGGGCGTGTTGGCGGGCACCCACAGTCTCCTCCAGAAGGAGCTGCCCGACGGCAAGCTTGGCCAGGTGGCGGCCGAGGAGCAGCAGAATGACTCGATGTATTTGTCGCCGGTCGGCATCGGGACGCCGGGGCAGGAGGTGATGCTGGATTTCGACACAGGATCGAGTGATCTCTGGGTGAGTCCACTGCGCGCTCAGCGCGCCGGCTATGTTTACATAGCACAAGTGGCTATGCCTGTGGCATGCTGTACACGCCACTCGCGTTAGCTAACACTAACGCCCAGGTCTTCTCGACCAAGCTCCCGCGCAACATCCAAGGCAACCACACCAACTTCGACCCCTCCAAGTCGTCCACCTACAAGGACCTGCCCGGGTACACCTGGAACATCACGTACGGCGACGGCTCCAGCGCGTCCGGTACATGCGGGACAGACACGGTCGACCTCGGCGGGATCAAGGTGCAGAACCAGGTCGTCGAGCTGGCGGACAAGCTCAGCGTCCAGTTCCAGCGCGATGCCGGCGACGGGCTGCTCGGGCTCGCGTTCTCGCACATCAACACGGTCAAAGTCAACGGCAGGTCGGACCCACAGAAGACGGTGGTCGACAACATGATCGACCAGGGGATGGACCCGGTGTTCACGAGCGCGATGTGGTCGGAGCGCGATGAGGGGAAGGAGAGTTACTATACGTTTGGGTGGATTGATGAGGACCTCGTGAAGGCGTCAGGGCAGGAGATCATGTGTGAGTGTGTGGGCAACGGTTGGACAGCTGGTGAAGATCGAGCGGCTTTTACCTGCTCTCGTTGATCTCTTCCGTCCTAGCATCCAGCCTCGACCCAGCCGTGCCTCCTGCCGCCACTGACCGCAGACACGCCGATCGACAACTCGAACGGGTTCTGGCAATTCCCCTCCGAGACGGCCTACGTCAACGACACGCCGGTCCAGCAACGCGGCAACACCGCCATCGCCGACACCGGCACGACTCTGGCCCTCGTCTCCGACGCCGTCTGCGAGGCGCTGTACGCCGCGATCCCCGGCGCGAAATACGACACGCAGCAACAGGGCTACACCTTCCCAACGTCCCTGACCGCGGACCAGATGCCCAAGTTCAGCCTGGCTGTCGGCGACAACCAGTTCGTCATCTCGCCGGAGAACCTCGCGTTCGCGCCCATCGACCAGGCCGGCACGATGTGGTATGGCAGCGTGCAGAGCCGCGGTGATAATCCCTTCGATATTCTGGGAGATGGGTTCTTGAAGAACATCTACGCGATTTGGGACCAGGGAAACAAGCGGTTTGGGGCGGTGCCGAAGATCGAAAAGGTGCAGAACATGAAGCCGATGCCGACCAGTTGAGCGCAGGTTGGGAAGTGAGGTCATGAGCTAAGATGAAGCACACGTAAGACTGGATGCGATGACGAGGAAGGGTAGTTGATGCAATACACATGCAATGCAGTTATGAGCAGCATTTTAGCTTATGCGCGTTAGATAGGGCAGGTCCGGGCAGCAGAGTCCTTCAGTGATGCGGCCATGTCGTCCTTCCTGCTCAGTCCGGCTCAGGCCAGCTCAGGCCAGCTCAGGCCAGCTCAGTCCTCCGGTCCCGCTTGATCCCTTGACTCCACTGCTCAATGCACTCCGCTGCTGAATGCACCCCTCTGCATCACTTCCATTCTTGCCCAGTTTGGCTGCCTGCCCAACTAAGCCTCACTCAGCCCCCAGCGCCAGAACCACTCGCTCGCCCTCCTCAACATCTCCGGTGTGCACACATGCCCCCGTCCCTCCTGCACGTACACCTCCACATCCCCCGGCCTTGCCCCCGCCTGGATCTTGGCGATCTTATCCTTGCCGAGGCGGTAGGGCACGAGCTCGTCGAGCGCGCCATGGATACTGAGAATCTTCTTGTCGGCATACCCCGGCTCCGGGGCTGGCGCTGTCACGAGCGGCACGAGGGAGGGTGGGTAGGTAGGTGGGCCCCACGAGAGGCCTTGGGAGACGGCGCGCGCGCCGAGGTATGTGCCGAAGGCCTCGAAGGGGAGGCCGATGATAGGTGCGGCGATGTGGATGCGGGGGTCTGGTGTGAGCGCGGGCGGCGAGTGAGCGAAGCGAGCGAGCCGGCAATCCCTCGTACCAGATAGCAGGACGCGAGAGCGTGGCGAGAGAGCGAACGTGGGATCCGCGTTCGCGCACGCTCATAGGCATCTTGCACACGGCCACTCACCTTCGCGGACCAGACGCCAGGCCGTGTTGCCGCCAAGCGAAATGCCTGTCACCATCCACTCGGTCACCTTGCGCTCGCCGTTGGGGAAGAGGTACGGCTCGAGGAAGCGCATGATGAAGTCGGTGTCCTGGCATCCGCCGTCTACATCGTCGAAGAGACACAGCGTGGGACAAGAGGAGTAGGCAATGCAGATGTACGAAGAGGTCGCAGCGTCAGCACCAGTCCGCACCTGAGCCTGTCCTGCCCAGCCCCCGCACTCACAAACAGTCGCAGCCATATCAACAAAGTGGTGCGGGTTCTTGTCATAAGCCAAATTCGTATTCTTGTGCTTAAGCCTGGTTCCATGGTTCCGGTGGTCGAGGGTGACGACGAGCAGGTCGCGGGTGCGCTTACGTCCGGATTCGGCAGCGAGGCGCGCGACTTCGCCGACCATGCCGCGCGCGAAGGGCTCCATGTTCTTCGCGTTGTTGCACCGGCCGTGCGTGGCGATCTTGTGTGAGCAAGCGGGAATGGGCTAAGGGGGGCGACGCCTGCCGGTCCAGCAGGAGAAGAGAAGAGAGGACACTCACGACAACGCCAATAGGCAAGTTGGAGCCTTCACACTCCTTCAACCCCCAAATATGAACATCGAGATCGACGAGCGGCAGCGTCATGCGCGAGGTGCCCTTGTGACCCAGGTCGAGGGCGGGGTAATCCATAACGTGGGCCGTGGGATCGACGGGGACGGGTGGCATTGCGGCTGGCGGGACGGCGGGGCTGGTGTGGCTGGCGGAGCGGAACTTGAGGGGGAGGCGTCACTGAGAGGGCGAGGAGACAGAGATGAAGAGGAAAGTTGAGGGGAGTGAGAAGAGGTGATGTAGCGAAGAGTTGGTTGGACGAGTTATGCGAAGTCGTTATGGGGAAGTGGAGGTCGCGTCGGAGATGGCCGCACAGAGTTGCCGAATGCCGGTTCAGTCGCGCATGAGCGCGTCGATGTTCGAGTCTTCTGCACATCGGCAGTTGTGCTGGTCTAATCGGAAGGCAGAGTCGAGGACGTAGGAGATCACTGAGTTGCGGACCTATGGACTTTCTGGCACACCTATGTCACCTGCCTGGTTCGAACGTGAGGCGGCATCCTCTGGTTGTCAGCAACGTCTGAAGGTTCCAGCTAGAGTAGCTTGCCTGGCTTGGCCGCTTCGTCCCCAACAGAGATTGAGACTCACGCACCTGTCATATTCATTCAATGTCTGACCTCAAGGCAAGCTTAGGGGCCTTGGAGTTGATGGCGCACACGACGCAGTGGCACTTGGCATTAGAGGGACACGCTCGTACTAACATTCGGCGACCGTCCTGTCGAGGTCATCTAGAGCCCTCAAAGCGGCTGTACGCCAAGATAAACAGTAGCTCCTCGATGTACAGACTAGCCATGACCTGACTCGAGCCCTCCGAAAGCGAATAGGCGTCTTCATGATCTCAGATCCTCTCCTCAACGCCCTGGTCATGCTCGGACCACCACTGGTCAACCGAACTTTGCCCTCGCCTCCGGCAATTCCGACATATCGCCAAGTCCCATCCTTACACTGCCCGGAGTGGTACTGTCCTGCGTAAGCAGCTCGACGCGACTATGCATAAGCGCACTCGATCGCCCGTCGCGTGGCGTCGCGTGAGTTGCCTGGTGGCGGTGTTCCTCACCCTGGCTGCCCGTTTCCGTGCCTGAAACAGTTGGGTGGAGGCGATGATGCACTGCCATCCATCGACCATCCTCTTGTCGCGTATCTTTGTTGCGAGTTCATCAACTCTTCTTCACTCTTCTTACTCCATCATCTGTGCACTATCGACTCTGTCTAACACTTTGTCGCTGTAATCCTCACTCCTCGACAATCGCATACCGCTAGCCATCGCCAGTCGCCACCGTCTCCGCACGATGGCCTCGCCCACGCCCCCCGCCGGCGCCTACTCCTCCCCCTGCCTCCCCTCCGAATGGTACGCCCTCCCTCCTCCCCTCCCACCTCTAACCCCAGGTTGTGGCAATACTCCCCCGAAGCTGACGAAGTCTACTACATCCACAAACCCACCGATGCGCGACAATGGGAGCATCCCGACGGGCAAGCCGCCGAAACGGCCTTCTACCAGTGGCTCGGGAGCCAGCTCGGCAGTGCCGGCTTCGCCGCCTCCCCGCCCGTCACTCCGCCACCCGACAGCCTCGCTCCCCCCGGTGTGCCGTTGACGCGCCACGTCTCGGCGCCCAGTAGCGGCGGCGCTGCCGCCGAGTTCTACAATGCGCCAGCAGCGCCCACGTCGTACGAGTACACCGACGCGTTCTCCAGCAGCTACTCCGGCCCTGGTGCTGGGCCAGGACCAGGGCCAGGTGGGGCGGGGGACGGCGATAGGGGGCTGTTCACGCACGGGTTCGGCAAACCCGTCAAGCCCGCCGGCAGCGGGTGGTCTGGGCGGCTCAAGGACTTCTTCGTCGGCGACGTAAGTGCACAGGAAACCGCTGTGGAGAGCAGAGAGCTGACCGCAGTTCTACTATCGCCCGCCGCCGCCGCGCCCGCCGAAGCCACTGAAGCCGAGCCATGCAGCCTTCCTCGGCCCCGCGCCCGGCTCGGGGTCTGTGTCGACCCACGCGCCGACATATGGCACGTTCAAGCCGCCCTCGCTCAACTATGGCCGCCCGTCGTCGTATAATGCCGAGTACACCGGCCCAGATCCGCTCATCACGCCCTTCCCTCCCCCCGCCCCGCCGCCTGAGAAGCCGCCACTGCTCCACCAGCAGTCGCACTCGCAGTCGCCGCCGCCGTCGTACCAGCAGGCATCGTTCGGGTCGTCGCCATATCAGCAGCAGCAGTCGTTCCAGAACCAGTACCAGCAGCACGGGCAGGGGTCGTCTTCATATCAGCAGCCAGCATCTTCGCCCTACCAGTATCCCGCCCAAGTCCAGGCCTCGGGCTCGCCATACCAGCAACCGGCGCCTTCGCAGACGTTCAGCCCGACAATGGCGGCGCTCGCCCAACAGGGCGGCCCATCAGGCTACTTCAGCCAGTCCCAGCCCCAGCCTCCGGCCCAGACACCCTCCCCAAACCCACCACCCCAACAACAGAACCAGACCCCGCAATACCACTACAACTCGTACGCCCCCCGACCCCCCGGCACCGGCTCGTTCAACGGTATGCCAGGATACAACCCCGGCCGCATCAATGCGGGCGCGTTCAAGCCCCGCCCGCGCGGAGAGGGAGGGGAGGATGACGGCGAGTGGGAGCAGCAGCCGGTCGAGTGGGCCCAGCCGGTGTATGGCGGCACGCCGCCGGGGCAGTGGCAGGGTGCGCCGCCGCCGCAGCAGCAGCAGCCGTGGCAATAGTGCTGCCCGACCACGAGAGATTGACATCCGACACTATGGTAAGGAGTGAAGGGACGCGGCATGGTCGCGCGTGAGTTGGCTTGATTGTGAATAGGCGTAATCTTGGGCTCTGAGATAGATGATGTACATCTTGCCACATGTCCGCGCGGCGGTCGGAGTTGAGGGTGCGCTAACCTCTGTCCACCGCTGGGGGGACGATCAGAGCGCTTGAGGGTATACACTAACCTTTGTCGATCATATTGCCTGCTCTCGGATTGAAGGCACATCGAGAATCAGACGTATCTATGCATGTTCAAATGGCGCCCTGCCTCGCTGAGCATCGAATGGCCCAGCATTGTCTTGACTTGATCTACCAGTATTCCCAGGTCCTTCGTTAGCTGGTCAACCCCATGATCTGAGCTCTCCTCACTATCTGCCTCGCCTTGGCTCCCGTCGGCCGAGCACTCCACCCAATCACTCCCGGGTTACCGGCATGCGCAGCCCATCCTGAAATTCTTCGGCAAGGCGTTACTGCACAGTACTTGCGGCCTCGGCGTCATAACTATCTCGCTAGCCTCCGAGTCAGTGGAGCTGGACTGCAATATAGGTATCCGCCGAAAGCGCTAAGGTGTCAAAGCCGCGGTTAAGAGGAACGGACATATAGGTCTTGGCACCAGGGCGTGGCCGGCGCGTTGCTCCAGACAGCACAGAGAGAAAAGACACAATGCCACAAAGTACAACTACATAGAGCTACAACGACGGATATGCACGGACTGGATACCGCCAGCCGCCTTGAGATGGTGAGATATGTATACCTCAACTCGCGTTCCGTAGAGAGTCAGCTGAGATGCTTGTTGAAGTATGTAGGCTTGGCTCGGTGGTATGCCGGATTGGCCGCAGCATTCCGCAGCCAACCCGCGTCGCCTCTCGTCGCCACTCTTGACCCCATCGCCATCAAAACCTTCAAACGCGACAACTTCTATGTACTCTACCCCAGAGACGGCGATGAGAGCGGACGCGCATAGAGCAGAAGAGAATGCAAGCATGAATGATCAACAACACCCAAGCCAACAAAGCCAACAGACGCGCAGACTCGGCACACCCGGCGTACCCCCGCATTTCAGGCACGGGGGTGAAGTGCAAGAGAGAGGCTGCGCGAAATGAACTGCGCACTTTGGCCGCCCCCCGCAGCTCGTTGGTCTCTCTCGTCTCTTGGTCGTCGTCGTCGTCTCTCTCTCTTTCCTCGTTCATCCATCTTACTCATTCCTACATCGTCCTCATCCATCTCACATCTTCATCAGCCCACGTCCATGGCCCGACATGAGACGTCCATCTCCCGATATCATGCATCCTCACCACCCCCCTACGACTACGCCCACTCCTTCCCCCTCCCCATCTTCTTCGATCACGGCGACGCGACGAACAACATACCTCCTCCTCACCCTCGCCCTCCTCCTCTCCGTCTCCGCCTACCCCCACACCCACCCACCAGCCACCCCCTCCACGCCATCTACGCCCTCCCTCCCACCCCGAGGCGGGCATACGGCACAAGCGCGCGCCCCCGCTGCCGCGCCCGACCCCGAGTCCAACGCGGAGCGGATGGCAGCAGCTTTGCGCGCAGCCAAAGCCCGCGCGGCCCAACATCACCAATACGACCCTCATCAGCGGCAAGAGCGCGACGGGTCGTCAGAGGAGAGGAATTGGAAAGGATCAAAGTGCTCGTCCAACGGCCGCCGCTCCTTGGACGGGGTGTCCGAGCCGGAGACGAGCGAACCCAATCCCCGCTTCAGGTCCAGGCCAAAACTACCTGTAGGCAGGCGCGGAGAGGTCGCGGCGAGCGCGAGTACGGGGACGAGTGTGCCGTGAGTCATGTCGGTTGGAGTTGAGCGAGGGAAGAGGAGGATGGGAGGGCTGACTCCAGATTGTTGGATGCGGGGCAGTCGTATTTCACGGAGATCGCTATTGGGTGAGTGTCGAGCGGCGGCGAACGGCGCATGGAGGGGAAGGGGGGAGGCGACATGGAGATGGAGTAGGGCGATGAACGGTGTGATGGAGGTTAGGAGTGTAGCGATGGGACTCGCATCTGCGGAGTTGTGAAGGGAGAGCTGGAGGTTCAGTCTCTCAACTGGAGCCCAGCTTGAGCCGACAGCTTTAGCCGTCATGATAGAACTAGCGGCGCGACGTCCACCACATTACGCGCGCTGCGAGCCCGCACAAAGCCCTTTATCGCCATGACCTGCCCACGACTCGACTGACCGCAGAACACCACCGCAAACACTCCGCGTCATGCTCGACACCGGCTCGAGCCGCCTCTGGGTCCTCGACGGATGTTTGAATCCCGACGAGTGCGGGAAGTCGCAAAAGTTCAACACGGCCGGGTCGAGCACGCTCAAGAAGACGTCCGAGCCGTTCACTGTGCCCTATGTAGACGGATATACCACGGGAACGGTCGCGTACGACACGGTGACGCTTGGGGGACAGACTGCGGAGGGCTTCGCGTTCGGTGAGTCTCCAGTTCGCCGTTTATGATGGCTTGTGGCTTGAGTCGCGTCCTTTGCCGCGCTTTGTTTGCGGATCTGCTGGTCGACTGCATCCGCAGGTTGCCAAGCTCGCCGATCTTTGTCCTCGGCCGATGCTGCAGCTGGGGTGGCAGATCAGCGGCGTTTGATCGCGTCGCCGACTTGATCTACCAGGGGCCACTTTGCCGTCCTTTGCCTGACTTGCGCTAACCCCAGGCATCTCCGACAACCTCACAGCGTGGGAGCAAGGCGCAGCCGGCCTCCTCGGCATGGGACCAGGGAGCGTCGCCTGGTGGCAGGCCGTATCCAAGACATGGGCCGATCCCGTTTTCTCTCTCTTCCTCGCCCCATTCTCCAAATCCGCCCACGCCTACGACCCCAAGCCTGGCGGCGGATCCCTCATACTCGGCGGCACCGATCCAAGCTACTACACCGGCAACTTCACCTGGGTGGACGCGGACACGACGACCGGATGGTGGGCTCTCGGCCTCGAAGGCGCGTCCTTCGGCGGCAGCACCCAGGTCCCCATGAAGGTCAACGACGACTTCTGCATCGACAACAAGCCCGTCGCCATGCTCGACTCGGGTGCGACCATGCTCAGCATCCCGCACAGCGCTGCTGAGGTCATCTACCCTGCGCTCGGCATGCGTACCGTCAACGGCCTCGACCTCATCCCATCCGATAACAGCACTGGCCCCTCCGCATCCATCACATTCACGATTGGCGGACAGGACTACCCCGTCCCCGCGGTCTGGGGGTGCGACACCTCGAGCAATATGGCCAACGCATTCGGGCTCGGCAACGGCGACCTCCAGGGGCGCGACTACTGGTGTGTGCCGAACACGATCGTGAACGACAAGCAGATGTGGGTGCTGGGTGCACCGTTCCTGCAGTCGGTGTACTCGGTGTTCTCTGTTGCGCCCACTATCGTCGGGTTCGCACGCTTATCGAGCGGCGCGTCGGTCGATGGGACAGCACATATCTCGGGTGAGGGGGATGACGTTGCACCGACCTCCGGGAGCGGGAGCTCAGCGGCGGGCAGGAGAGGAGCACCGCTTGGAGCGGTGGCTGGGGCTGTGTTGGCAGTGCTCGGCGCGGCGTCGCTTGGCTTGTAGAGGACGTTTGGCTAGACTTTGTACAGGCGAGGTAATAATGCTTAATCCGATGTCGGGAGAGCCTGTTGGCACCCCAGTTTAAGATCCTCGATACCGAGCTGATCAACTGATTGCATCTGGCATCGCATGCTCTCCGAACGCCGCTCGTCCCCAAGTTCAGCTCTGCAGCTCTCTCACAATGGGCATCTAGAAAAGTGACATGCCAACTCGTGCCGGAACACATTGCGGCGCGCTGGCCACGCGAAGCCTTGAACGATGCCCAGGCCAACCCAACACCAACATCACCACCCTCAAACGCAAGCGAGAGCCCAGCCACCGTCCACTCCACATGGCATTACCGCCGGAAACCAACTGCGCACGAGTCATCTGACCATCCGTCGAGGACGGCATCTGTAACTCTATTACGATGTTTGGGACCCGGAAAGTGTGCCTGAGGATCAACAACCCGGGACCATGCTTAAACGACTTTCCTCTGCCAAGCCCCGCCTCGGTCCTCGTTCCCGACCTCGACTCTGCTGTGCATGCACGCGGTCAACGTGTCCATGCCGTCGCAAGTCGTTCCCACAGATAGTAGACATGGCGATGAACATAGCCTTGAGGAAGAGCAGCGGGCGGTGTGGAATGCCCGTTGTTCGCGTTTGACCTTCGGCACTGCCTCCCCAACCTCCGAATCATCCGATCCGAAATTCGCCCCGGCGATCAGTATTCAACAATCCTCAACTTCAAAAGATCTCTCTTAGACAACGCCGAGCGCACCGAGACTTAGTTGAATGCATGCTTCGAATGTCGCAGATCTTCACAAAGAAGAGAACAATGAACGTGGTGCATAGGTTACATAGGTGCAATTGAATACGCAGCGCTTTGCATTGTTCCCTGGCCGCGGTGGCGTTGGACGGCGCAGTACTCGGACACTAGCAAAGGTAGCCGACACCGCCTCGTTGTCGTATCCCATCGTTTTGTCTCCCCTTGTGCTTTCTTCTTTTCCTCTTCTTCTTATCTACCCTCCTCCTCCTCCCTACTCTTCTCCTCTTTTCTCGTCTTTCTCATCACCTCTTTCCGCCTGGCCGTCCTCTCTTTTCTTCTCGACACCATCACCTAGACTCTAGACAAAGTAGACAGCCCGGCCTCCACCCCCGACCTCCACCATGCTCCCCGCCCTCCTCCTCTCCCTCCCCCTCCTCACGGCCACCACCTCCCTCGCCGCCCCCACCCACAATGCCCGCTTCAACCAACCCCCCGCGCCCGTCGACCTCCCCCTCCGCCCCCTGTCCCACCGCGCGTCCCACCCGACCCCGAAGTGGCGCCGCCTACGCCCGCGACGAGCTGATCACCGCGCGGATCAAGTACGCCCGCGCACTCGATGAGGACGGGCACGCCGGCTGGAGCGCGACCTCGAGTTCGTTCGCAGGTCCAACGAGCGCCGAGCCATGCGTGCAGCTGAGGCGAAGGCAAAGCGGCAAGTCGGCCGCAGGCGTGCCGAGCGCCAGCGCTAGTGCTAGTTCCGATGCTGAGCCTGGGGAGACCGCGACGGGGGGTAGCGAGTCGTCGAATGCAACGGCTAGTGGCATTAGGTGAGTCGGTCTGCGTCTACGTGTGCCCGCTGTGCTCGCTGTGCTCGACGCTTGACTGTGCTCGACTGTGTGCGCAGCAATTGGGAACGTGGGGGTACAACAGTACCCCTAAAGTGACCTGTTCCAACCGACAGCCGCAGCACAGATACTTGGCACACCCCCCGCCAAGCCGTCCGAGCTCGCTCGCTAACAGCAGCCTGACGGATTACAACCGGGACCAAGGATATGCCACGCCCGTCTACGTCGGTACACCCGCCCAAGAATTCCTCGTCGTCGCCGATACCGGGTCGCAGGACTTTGTGCTTTTCGGTCGCAACTGTGACGGATGTGAGGGCCACCCAATGTTCGACGACACGCGGTCGTCGACCTTCGAGGCGACCCAAACGACCATGTACGAGGCGTACGGCACCGGCAACGCCTCGGGTATCTGGGCGCTGGACCGTGTCGAGATGGGCGGATACTATGTCAACGACCAGCCTATCGGTGAGTCTTGCTCAACCCTGGGATTGTGGCGCGTGGCGTCGGTCTTCACCCAATTGACATGGCTAACGTTGCACAGCACTCGTCCAGGAGGGTTCCGTTGCAACCTACATGGGCTCCGAGCTATCTGGCATCATGGGCCTCGGCGTGCCATCGTACTCGCTGCTAGGGCCCGAGGGGCCAGTCATGGAGGCGCCGCCCATGTTCTGGATGACCGTCTCCGACGAGGTGTGGACCGACAAGCAGTTCGGCGTCTACCTCGAGCGCCTGAACACCGATCCTTCGAGCTACAACCTTGGTAGCGGAAACCTCGTTGAGCAGCACCAGACCAACGCTGGTATACTCACTCTCGGAGGGCTCAACACGTCCCTCTTCACCGGCGAGATGCACTACATGGACGCCAACACGACGTACTGGTGGCAGCTTCCGCTCGAGAGCTTCACGGCCAACGGCAAGAAGTTCAACGCCCGTCCGCAGCGACTGTCATTGACACGGCTCGACGGCCATCATGATGCCCGAGGCTGCTGTCAACGCATTCCACGCTCAGATTCCCGGTGCCGAGCTCGCCGACGATGACGGGACATGGGTGATTCCCTGCGACACGAACACCACGCGTCGTTCTCGTTTGACGGTATCGACTACCCTGTCCAGACGGCCGACTGCTCCGCGGCTCCCTTGGGGGACAGTACGCCGACCTGTGTCTCTCCAACGTCGGCGTTGGGCCATGGCTCCTCGGCGCGGCATTCATGAAGAACGTCTACACTGCCTTCCGCCTCGACCCTTCGCCCCAGATCGGCTTTGCCCAGCTCTCCGATAGCATCGTCCAGAACGGCAAGACAGGATCCATCGACGGCGCTATAGTCTCGAGCAACACTGGCGCGGGCAGCGACATCGGCAGCGACGGCTCGTCGTCCTCGGCCTCGGCGCTCGGCGTGAGCAGCGTCGCACTTACCCTCGGCCTCGCAGCCTCCCTCCTTCTCTAATAGACCACCTTAGCATACGGACATTCAGTGCGCATTATACATCTTGTACCATATGTGTTTCCACATTCTATCATTTTATGCATTGGACAATTGGCATGGTTCAAAGAAAGTCGGTCTCGTCGTCCTCATTGTTCCGCCTGTTGATGAATTTGGTTCCGCTCTCCTCGTGACTGGGATTTCAGTTTGAGCGCGCATCCTCCAACTCCGTAATCGGGTAGACAAGTTCATCATCATCATTGCAACAACACAATCATCGCGGCCACTCTACCATGCCGCCACCCCGCTCACTCCCCGGTCTTCCTAAAGACTTCACCTCGACAGTGAGTCCTGCCTCTCCCCTGTCTGCCTGCTCGCCACTCGCGCCGTCGCGTGGCCCACTTGCCCCGGCGCGTCGTGCCTCCGTCCAGCGGTTATCTCCCCTCCCTATCGCCAGCTAGCATTTCGCGAGACTTCAGCTGACACCAGCTCTTCCACGGCGATGTGGTGACGAAGAAGGCCGACCCAAGTTACCGCGGCAAGGTTGTTGTGAGTCATGCGCACAGACGACGGCCCTTCCGGGAGCTCCGGAATGGTTGCTTGAACGGCAAGGGATGGACAGGAACTGACGGCAGCGCGGATGGGCGGACGAGGACGCACCACCCGATCCGGCGTTTGGCGACTTGCAGCCACTGGTGCGCGGCGAGGTCATGGTTAGGTGAGTGCGCGTTGCTGGGTTGCTGTGTCGCCATCGGTCCCGGTCCTGAGATATCGGATCTCCCAACCTCCCCGCTCCGCGGTCGACAGTCTCTCGCAACCCTACCTCCCCTATCTCAGCTCCGCTAACAGCAGCGACCTCCGCACCGGCGACCTCGAGTCGCCTCCGAGCTCGCCCTCGACCTCTTCGAGCGCGCCTTCCTCAAGGGGGACTTCGTGAAGCACTCCCTCCTCGACTCGGAGAGCGCACTCGTCGTCGACGTCCAGACCGAATGCCTCATTGAGCACGTCATCTCCGGTGAGCGCCTGCACCAGTGGGTGCCGTGGAACAAGCTGCGGAACGCCGTCAAGATCGAGGCCAAGGACAAGGTCGTGTACGACCACTGGATCGGCACCGTCGAGGAGGTGTTCGAGGACGGCTGCTCGAGGCCGCCGACGGGTCCGCGTACCGTATAGCCGAGATGGGAGGCTTGCTCGAGACGGGCCGGTATGCCAAGGTGCGTTGCGTCTTAGGTGGACGCGCTGACAGGCAGGAGGTGTACCGGAGGAGGCCGAGTTCATGAAGCAGTTCGGCCAGTTCCCGCCTACGCGAACATTGAGACAGATCGCGTGATCGCGTGCTTCCATTAATCGTCTACGTCGTCTGGAATGCCATCAACCAGACTGTAAGCTGACCGAAGTGGACTTGCAGCTGACACAGTTGCCCATATCCGAGCACGACAACCACCCCGAGCCAAAGAAGTTCTGGTGCGGCGCAGATATCGAGCAGCTCACCCACTTCGAGGGCATGAGGCATCAGTCGCCACCGCTCAACACGACTGTCATCTTCCGCAACCCCGAGGACGAACGAAGTACGGCGCCAAGGCCAACCATGCACTCCGCGGCACATACCCGCTGTATGTGTACAAGGTCATCGAGAACCACCAAGCTCCAGCTGCGATGGCAGGATGGTACGGAGACGAGGAATTCTCGTCCGGCTTTGTGCCATATCGCAACGTCGACGAGTGAGCTTCATTCTTGTGGCTAGCTGACAGCAGTACGAGGCTGGCCAGGAGAAGCGCTTGTCTGGCGCAGCGACACGGCGAGCGACGACCGGCGTGTCCAGTCTACAACCCGAAGCAGCGATCGCCGAGGTCCTCTCCTGGACAAGAACGAGAAGGAGACTGTGTCTGTACTGGAGCTCGACACGGGGCTTTGGTCGGATCAACTATGGCGTCGGTCTTGGCCAGTCTGTGCTATTCTGTGACGACAACGGCGCGCAGATCCCGAGGTGCCGTCTCTGGCCAGGTCGACCCTCCAGAGGATGGGCGCGAGGGCTTCCGCACGAGCTTCACAGAATGGGACTTGCCAAGGCCAGAATGCCGACGTCTTTGGCTCGTCTTTACCTAAGGGCGACCCGAACGCGTGTCGTGGTGGGGCGAGGTGTCGACATGCACCTCGACGGCACGATCAGCGTCGAGTTGTACTCTGGCGAGCGCAAGAGGGTCGACATCAAGAAGGTCATCGTCTCAACGAGCCTGAGGCCCCCCGGCGACGAGTTCGGGACGAGTACTCGGACTACACGACGCGCAGTCTGAGCGGTCGTGGGAGACTGTCGGAGATATGGTCGAGGACGTGACGTCCGCGGTGACGACGAGCATGGCCGCATCATCGAGTACTCTGACGACGACGACGATGGCATGGACGTCGACGGAACGGACGGCGAGAGCTCGATGGACCGCGACGCTGTCGACGGTCATGATGGAGGAGGACGAGGACGACGAGGAAGAGGATGCACGGGGCTACAGGCGGCGAGTCTACACCTATGCCACCGCCGTGTCGCCTCCCGAATCCAACGCGACGCCGACGCCGGCCGACGCGTGACGACCAGCCGGCCGGACCGTCGACGTCGGCGCCTCTTCCCCGCCGTCCCAGCTGGCCGACAGCGACACGTGGTTGCGCTTCGACATGCTCGAACTGCCCCACCGAGCACCACTACTACAACGAGCCGCTGCTGCCCCGTCGTCCAAGGCTTCCACGCCCGCTGAGGAAGGAGCACCGCGCCTTGCCACCTCTCCCGAGAACATCCTCGTGCGCACGTACGAGACCGCACCGACTCATGCGCGTTCATCATCATTGGTCCCGAGGGCACACCGTACGCCGACGCTCCTTCGTCTTCGACCTGTACCTCAACCCCACCAAGTTCCCGTACGAGCCGCCAATGGTCTACTTCCACAGCCACACGAACGGGCTGGGAAGATGCAATCCGAACCTTACGAGGAGGGCAAGGTGTGCCTCTCCATCCTGGGCACGTGGGCGGCGATAAGTCGGTCGTGGAACCCGGCCAAGTCGTCTCTCCTCCAGGTCTTCGTGTCGATCTCGGGCTCGTCCTCGTCCGCTCGCCCTACCACTGCGAGCCCGCATTCGCCAAGCTGAGGGCACGCGCGAGGGCCGCGTCAACTCGCGCTGTACAGCGAGAAGCGTACGTCCAGCCGGAGCTTTGTGCGCACGCGCTTGACGCCCGCCCGCCGGCTTCGAGGAGGAGATCGCGCACGCCTACTTCGTCAAGGGCGGTGGCTAGTGTCATCGACCACGCACAGGCTTATCGCGCAGGGAGGTGATGAGGATAACGGCGAGGAGAACGAGGCGATGTGGAATGCCGACGCCATGGGCAGCTTGAGTATGGGCGCCATCCTCACACTCAAGCGCACAGTCGCGGCGCTGGAGAAGATCCAGGCGAGGGGTAGTGTTGGGACGGCCGAGGGCCGCGGCCCCGTCGCTGCCGACGCCTCGTAGTATGGCATGAGTTGAGCATGTGTTAGTTGAAGACTGGAGGGAGGGAGGAGAACAGGGTTAGTGTTTGTCGGATCATTAGCATTGCATGCATCTAGCATCGGCATCTGCGAAGTCGCGGCCAGCAAAAGCAAGCCTCGAGAGTCGGATATCTCCGCTGGGCGCTGGACTCCCTTTCCATATCAGTTGCCGACGTCATCAACCAATCCTTCTTGCACATCCATCTCCACACATCCATCAACGGAGCCGGAAATGTCCACTGACGACCGCGACAGCCAGCGCTCCAGCGCATCCCCACCACCACCCCCTTCCCGCCCTTACCTCCTCGCCATCGACCGCACAGACAGGCATCTGGGCGGTACGAACTCACCTCCTTCTTCGCCGCTCCCTCTGCCCTCTCCTCCTTCGTCTCAGACCTCGTCGCGCACTTCGCCCCCAAACTCCCGTCCATCGACGCAATCGTCGGCCTCGACGCACTCGGCTTCGTCGTAGCCGGCGCCCTCTCTGACCGCCTCGCCAAACCCGTCATCCTGGCGCGCAAGGGTGGTAAACTGCCGCTCAGCGAGGGGGAGGTCGTGTCGAGTGGCAGCTTTGCGGATTACAGTGTCGAGAAGAGGGGGGAGAAGACGCTGGAGATCAGGAGGGATTTGTTAAGACCCGGCATGGGGGTGCTGGTCGTGTGAGTCGAGTCGCCATCGCTCGCCTTCTCTCTCCCCCTCCCCACCCCTCCCTTCTCCCTCCCCTCCCCACCCCTCCCTCCCCCTCCCCTCCTCTCCTCTCCTCACCTTGTGCGTGAACGCGCGTTCAGCCTTTTGTTCTCGGCTAACGCTGCAGCGACGAGTGGATCGACACGGGGGCGCAGATGAGCAACGTCGTGCGCATGCTTGAGAGTTGTGGTGTGGTGGTGCAGGGCATAGGGACGCTGCAGCTCCATCCGGGACGGAGCGAGCGCGCCGACGCGTTGATGGAGCGGTACGACGTGTTTGCGGCCAACCTGGACGACGGCGAGGGAGAGCACTAAATGCATACATACTAGACGCATGCATAGGACCATAATGTAAGACTACATGCACTGTTCATAGCTACTCGCTGCTGTTCCGCTCTGATGGACCCAAGGCCCGCCCGGCGCGGTGGAGGACCTCCACCACGCGGCCAATGACCCCGCGGCGGGTCAACTGACTTCCTCCACGCGATCCATGCTCCTCTGCTGTTCCGTCGACCCATTTCCATCCATCCATCTCCTTCTCGTCGACTTTGGGACGCGCAATGCCCCAGCAACACTCGTAGACGCGACCATGCGCCGTGCTCGGGTATGTTGGCTATCTAATTCTACTCTGTGTCTGACTCTCTGCAGGCCACACCATCTCGCCCCTCCCCGGCCTCAGCATCCGATCCAGTTCCGCACACCTCGCTTGCACACTCTCCTTCCACTTCACATTCGTACTCTAACTCGCAACCACCAACTTCCGCTCATTCCACTTCGATATCGACCTCCCCTCACCCCACTTCTTCCACTACATCCACGCCCCCTTCGTCCCCACCCTCCACTGACGCCGCCGACATGATCCCCTCCCACAAGTTCGAGACGGCGGACCCACCACCACACATGATGATGGGCATGGGCCACGATCGCAAAGACGGTCTCCACCGTCGGCACTACATCTCAGAACTCACCGTCGACATCCCTGGCGCGGTGCGGCGCAGTGACACCGAACCCCCACCCAGCCGATGGCGCACCCTCGAGTTCCGATTATACATCGCGGTCTTCGTCGTCGTTGTCCCCATGCTCGTATACTCGCCCATCAAGCTCAGTTCACCCAACAACCCCAACTACTACTACTACTCTCCCCGCCTATCTCCCGGCTGGATGTACGGGCGCGAGGTGGACGCCAGCGACCCGCAATACAGCACGTTCCGCGAGGGCTTCCTCTCCCTCGTCGCACTGGCTATTGCATTCCTCATTCCCTCCCATCTCGCGCGCAGGGCCGGTTTCACCTCTGCAGCGGCGCGCGCACGTTTCATCGTCGGCTTCGCCATCCTCATGCTCGCCGTGCTGCACGGTTAGTGCGCTCAAGGTCCTCGCGATTTTGTGTGCCAACTACTATGCTGCCAGGCACGTAAGCCGGCCGCGCTCGACCGCGTGTGGCCGCTTGTCGTTATCGTTGGAAACATGATGATCCTGTTCGCCAACGAGAAGCTCGACGGGTACCACTTCAAGTCGCTGCACCCGTCCCTCGAAGCGCTGGACGACATCAAGGGCGTCTACCCCGCTGGCACATCACCTTCAACATCACGATGCTGCGCATCGTCTCGTTCGCCCTCGACTACCACTGGCGCGGCGTCGCGCCAGCATCCTCCTCCTCCACTTCATCACCACCTACAGACCAGCGCGGCCGCACAGCCGCATCCCACGCCGACACAGAATACAACCTGGTCAACTACCTCGCCTACACCCTCTACCCGCCTCTATACATCGCCGGGCCGATCATGACCTTCAACGACTTTGTATGGCAACTCCACCGCCCACTCGAGATCCCCATGCGCGAGCGCGTCTCCTATCTCTTCCGCTTTGCATTCTGCATGCTCACGATGGAGTCGATCATCCACACGATGTACGTCGTGGCGATGAAGGATGCGCAGGCATGGGTCGGGCTTGGGCCAGGCGCGCTCAGCATGATCGGGTTCTGGAACCTTGTCATCGTGTGGCTCAAGCTGCTCATTCCATGGCGGTACTTCCGGCTCTGGGCTCTGTTCGACGACATCGACCCGCCTGAGAACATGGTGCGCTGCGTCGCCAACAACTACTCGACCCTTGGCTTCTGGCGCTCCTGGCACAGGAGCTACAACCTGTGGATCGTGAGGTGAGTCTCCGTCCATGCGCTCACGTCCCTTCATGTTCCCAGCTCATGCCAGGTACATCTACATCCCCGTCGGTGGGGCCAAGCGCGTCGTCCTCTCGACCGTCCTCGTGTTCACCTTCGTCGCGCTGTGGCACGACCTCAGCTTCCGCCTGCTCGCGTGGGGATGGCTCGTCACGCTCTTCATCCTGCCCGAGATCACTGCGCGCGTCCTCGTCCCGGCCAGCAAGTACGGAAATACGTGGTGGTACCGGCACGTCGCGGCGATGGGCGGTGTCGTCAATATTCTTCTCATGATGTCGGCCAACCTCGTCGGATTCGTGCTGGGCCTCGATGGCATGAAGCACTTAGTGCACGAGCTCGTCTCGACGACGCATGGCTGGGCGTTCACTGCATTCAGCAGTGCGTGTCTGTTTGTCGCGGTGCAGGTCATGTTCGAGTACCGCAACGACGAGGCGCGCCGGGGTATTGACAGGCGGTGCTAGCGACTTGCGTATGGACCCTGTAAAGCGGACTACCACAACGCTTCCAGATACCCCTATCTCTAGATTCTTCGCATGTTCCAAGTATGTTCTGCCGGGCTCGATAGTAGACAATGCATATGGCTTCGAATCACATGAAGGTCGCGTAGCTTGAGTGAAGCAGTGAAGCCAGTGGAGAGGTGGAGGCGGGGTACAGTGCGGGGAAGCGCTATGACAACTGCTACGACGCGACTGAAATTTCACCACTGCACAACCCACCGCTAAACCCACAACACACACCGCCATGTCCCGCAAGACGGCGTCCGGCCGCGTCCTCCGCGAGATGGACCCGGACATCATCTACTTCACGCACGCGCGCGTCCGCCCCGTCTTCACAGGCTGCAACAAGCGGATCCAGGAGACGCTCGACGAGATCGTCTCTGGCCAAACGAAGATCAGCGATATTCCATATATCACCGTGATCGAGAACTTTGAGGCGCCGGCGTCCGCCTCCGCCGACGCGAGCGAGGAGGAGGAAGAGGACGGGGGGAGAAGAGGAAGAAGGGCGGCGGGAGGGGGAAGAAGGGCCCAGGAGGCAAAGGCAAGGGAGCGAAAGGCAAAGGGGCGGCAGCCGCGGAGGAACCCGCACCGTTCTACTTCTCGCTCAATAACCGGCGCTTGTTCCTGTTCAAGACGCTCAAGGAGCGCGGGGTGATCGATACGGTGATGGTGCAGGTCAAGCCGGCGCTGGAGCGGGAGCGGGCGAAGTATACCCGCGACAGGTGTGTTCTGCGCGCCAAGTTGATGGGTGCGGGGGCCAAGCTGGGCGGGGCGGAGGGCGAGGATGGGGAGGGTGAAGGGGAGGATGGGGAGGAGGATGAGATGATGGACGAGCGCCCTTGATCGCGCAGAGAGAGTGAGTGGGATAGTGGTGGGTTGGGCTAATGACAGTAGTCGGCAGCATCGATTGATTCTTGCGCATAGCGCAGCGCTGCCGGAGGCAGTCCACAGGTCAAACGTGTCGGAACACTGTGCTCGCTACCGGTCCAAGTGTCTCCGGCTCCAGATAGCCGTCGCCCAACTCAGCTCGAGCCCAGCCCTACGCGATACTACCCGCCACCTCGCCGAGTCGCAATGGGCTCGTCTTACAGAACGCGAATGCGCGATGGCGGCGTTTCGTGGCCCGTCGCGTCTTGCCTCGCGCCAGGCCTGCTCCGGCACATCCCTTTCGCGGCCGGCGCAGACAGTGACGGCAACCGCCATCCGATCAGGTAGCTATGCACGACGTCTTCACACTTGACTCTACGAGCCGGCAGCACCAGCCTGAAACTCGTACCACTATAGCACTACTGATGTCCACTTCTGATCCTATATCCTCGATCCATCTGCCTCAAGAGCTCCCTTTCGTTCACAACTTGCTCTTCTGCTCGCGCCCCGCACCAAGCCTAGCCAAGACCGCATCAACGCCGCCAAACAGCCGCTCCGCATTCTCCGCATTGAGTCCCTTAAGCCTCCCAAAACCCCCTCCAAGCAGCCGGTCCAGCCGCTTCGTCAGCCGCACACCAACGGGCAGCGCGGCATACGGATAGTCGCTCCCGAACAGGATCTTGTCGGGACTTGTGAGCTGGAGCAAGGCATACAGGGCGGTCGGGCGCGGGGATGATATGGACGTGTGTGTCGATGCGGCTCATCGTGCATGCTACAGAGATACAGAGTGGCTGATGTACATTATAATGCAGCGAAAGAGCGGCCGGCTGGGATGACGTTTGCCGGTGCCGGCCATCGTCAGGTGGTCATGGATGTGGTGCCCTCCTTTCCGTTCCCCGGGACGGTCACCAACGACCATTGGTGAGGCGCTCATGATGCGCACGAGGGCTAGATCTCGACGACGATGTAGGGCGGCTCGCGCAGCTGCCCCCACACATCCACCGACGCGGCATTGACAACCCGCGTCACCCTCCCCCCGGACGCCGAGAGGCGCGCCACCAGCGAGCGCGCGACAATCCCCGCCGTCTCAAAGATCCCCGGCACGCGTCCCACCCTCGCGTTCGCCCCGGCACTCGCCGCGTCGGAATGCACCATCACCCCCGTCCCGTGTCCCTCGTGGATATGCCCGAACACATGCACCAGTGGCCTGACGCGGCGCACTTCCCGCGCCAAACTCGCACATCCGCACGGATGGTCGCGTACGCCATCGAGGAATTCGCGCGGGGGGCCGTGTGTGACGACAATGTCCGTGTTGTCCGGGATGATCCCCGCCCAGCGGTCTTCGGCGCGAGCGTACTGGAACGCGAACGGGCCGATGCTCGGCACGTTGGGCGCCCCAAACACCCTCACCACCCTCGCCCCAACTTTGAGCTCCACGCTGGCGTTATCGAGATAATGTAGGTCGTGCAGCTCGAATCCCCCCGGTCCTCGAGGCGGCAGGTCGGGGTCTACCTCGTACCGCCGCCGAGGGAGGTCGGGGTCCAGCTCCAGGTCGTGGTTCCCAGCGATCACGACCTTGTGCGGGTGAGGGAGGGAGGCGAGCCAGTCGAACTGCACTTGGATCTCAAGCCGGTGCCCGCTCGCGGACATGTCGCCGGCGTGGATCAGGATGTCGCCGTCGGGGACGTCGGGCGTCCAGCCGTGTGTGTCGCTGATGCATACGAGGCGGATAGGTTGGGTGGGGGCCGGTGGAGGGGGAGGGGCGGTGGCGAGGGAGGAGGCAGCGTCGAGGGCGAGGATGAGAGCTGAGTCGTACCATGATGCCGAGAAGGGCTTAGGAGGTGCTTGGGGAGTTGTTGCGCGTGGTGGCGGCGGTGTTGGTGCGGGAGGTTCTGTGGTAGAGGTGCTGGCGGCTCTGGTTGATGACAGCATTGTTGTTGTGGAGATGCGGAATGAGAAGTTGTAGATGAGTTGCGTCAGGTTGATAACGGCTGTGGGCGCGCGGAGGTCCAAGCTTAACACAGCCACGCCCTTAGCCGCGGCCCGCCTAGTCGCAGGCGCTGGCCAGCTAGTCCAGCACTGTTCGTACATAGACCCAGCTCTCAAAGATGGTATGCATCTACTGTAGCAACTATAAGATACACTAACATCTAGGCTCACGATATCTATGCGATTCTAATCTTATCCATACCCGATGTCGACGGTCCCCTCGGCTATTGGCGGCTACCCGGCTGATCGACCATCAGGCCAAGGTGAGAAGTCCAGCAATGTTGTCGCCAGCCAACACGTCGAACTCATCCAGCGACAGGAAGCGGACATGCTTATGAACGACAGCTGTGGCCCTCTCAGCGTAGCCACTGTCGCGGGACGTGTCGCTCAGCTTGCCCACCATGCGTTGCACATTCCGCTCACCGCCCGGCCACGGCGTTGGGTCGTCGTAGAGACCGACTGGGGCAGCCGCGCACCACGACGGCAGGAGCCACCGCTCATCCCAGCTCTCGACTCCGACGAAAGTGTACCTCGCCGGCGGACGCCATGCGAAGATAATCTCTCCGACGGCCGTACACACATCCTCGAAGCACGCGTACGTCGCCTCCCTCTGTCTCTTGTCCACCGCGACTGGCGATTCTGGCCATTTCACGCAAATGTACGCCTCGCCTTTGAGGCACTGGAGGGACGCGAGGTTGAGCGAGAACGCCTGGCGCAGGTCGATGGACAACACCATCCTGGCTCGGGGGAGGACGATGGGCCGTCTTGGAAGCCCCGCAGCCGCGTCGACGAGATACACGGCCCACCGCGCCCTCAGAGCTTGGCTGATGGCATTCGCCTCGGCCCACTCCAGCTCGAAATCGCCGCGGAAACGCACAACTTCCAGCCGCCTAAACAGTGGTGCGGCACGGAGGAGGGAGTCGAACGCGTCCTCCCGATACCTGGCTTGGCACCCGTAGCACGGGCTGTGCGCCGCGTGAGCCGATTGCGCGGAGTCCGAGAGGAAGACATCCAGCACGCGAGTATGGGCGTACCGCGCATCGGAAGGGAGGAAGCGAACGGCTCCGTCCGGCGTTCGAGGGCAGTCGGTGTAGACTATGTGGTCCGCTAGCAGGACGTCGGCGCGGGAGCGGAGGGAGAGGCAGGCGGCGCGGAGGGAGAGGAGGGCGAGGGGTGGGGCGTAGAGTAGGATGAGGTCGAAGATGTGCGGGTAGGACGTGTGGTCGAGCACGGTGGAGATGGGGAGTGGTGGGGTGCGCGGAGGTGTGGGGAGTCCGAAAGGGGGGTGTTTGGCTTGCTGGTCGCCGTTGCTGGCGCAGAAGGTTGGACTGGAGCTGGGGAGATGCTCACGGCGAAGCTGGGCGTCCGAGCTGTTGCTTGCGTGTGCGCTCGTCGACATGTTGAACGAAGGGGTTTGTTGCTCAGTCGCGTATACCTGGTAGCCTTATGTACTTGCTCCCCATGCAGCACGGAGCACCATAAGTCAGGAGCGCACCATCCCTTCTCCTAGGTCCGAGCGGGCCCATGCTGCCAGCCCCATTCTCATCGGCCAAGTCAGTTCGGAAGATCACAGTTCTCCGTGTGGGCAATGTCAGAGGCCACCATCGTTCAGATTGGAAGATTACTGTTGATATGCTTCAGTTTCGACCGCTGCACAAGTTTACGCGACTCAAACATGCAGTCATGATTCGGGTTGCAGGACACGAGAACGCCACTCGGACGAGGCATCCTGGATCCAGGTTCGCCTGCCGCCTCCGCACAACTCGCATTCCGCACGGCACCCACTTGTAAGTGAGCAGGACTAAGAATTCCAACAACTTCTCTTCCGCCCGGCGTCTACACCCCACTGACCACGCACAGAGTCACTAACAAGCATCACTTCAACAAGACTCGACGTCCAAAATCGGCCGGCAGTTTCGCTGGGCGTGCCTGACCTCCACCGGGGCCCCGCTAGGTTCCACCTCCAAACCTGCAGGTTCTAAAAGTGGCGCCCGACCCTCCCACTCCTCTACAACCCTTTAACCCCTTCGTCCAACCTTTCCAGCGATCCAAAAAACGTTAGGCAGAGCAACTGAATACTCTTATTGACGAGAGTGGGATTCGAACCCACGTCCGAAGACTGCGGATGACTTTAAATCACCTTAACACAGCGCCTTAGACCGCTCGGCCATCTCGCCGAGTGATTGATGATGTGAGCGGCGCTTCGTGGGGCTGGGTTCGGGAGTGGAGCGCTTCTCCGTCGTCTGGTGCTGGGGAAGTGTTATGCAGTGGGCAAGGAAGCTTGAGGAGGAGTGGGAGAGGGAGGGGAGGGGAGGGGGCTGTGGAAAGCGGTTGATTGGAGGAGCTGAGCGTGACAATCAGGCCAACGGCGGGGTGGCACAGCCGCTGCTCATTAACGCCACAATTTGACAGCGAACGGTCGGTACACGTTCGGTATACTCGAGGTTGAACTGGCTGACCAAGTACGACAAGGGTAGATAGGAGCGGCCCCCGTCCAGACCGACGGCGAACATCTGAACCGAACTGGCTTCAACTGTACTGTAGATACAGTAGTCGGCAAGATCGACATTGTCGACCAGTTGACCACCGCTTGTTCCAGGATTCCAGTGCAACCGTCCGGTTAGCTACAGTACTAGGGTGCCTATTAAGTGTAGAGGGGAGGATGGCTTGCCAAGACATGTCTGACGTGGGAGGGTGGAATGGCTTCCGAACAAACCTACAGCCACCTCGAGCGATGAGGCTGCAAAGTCTCTCAGTTGACCACACCGCTTGTTCCGACATTCCAGTGCCACCGTCTGCTTAGCTACTCGGGTGGCTATTATGTGTAGAGGCGAGAATGGCTTGCCAAGACAAGTCCGATAAGGGCAGATGAGAGTGGTGGCTTCCGAGTAGGCCGGAGCTTCTGAAGCGATGAGGCTGCTATGTCGATCAGTTGACCTCGTCGCTCGTTCCAGCCTCCGGACCTATTGAGGCATACAGTACTGGACCGCTGCTCAGCCAGAATGAATACTGCAGCGGGCTGTGCTGGTCGAGGCTGAGTCTGTTCGGCACGGCCAACATCATTTCACGTAATGAACAGCTCGCCTTCGAAGGGGTGCCACACTAACACGGTAGATTGACGCCATACAAGCCTTCACTCAGCCCCACGGCATTTGCATTTGCAGAGCCCCGATGGTCAGTCACGGCGATAGGAATAGTTGTCGCAACCGAGAATGAGAGTACACAGCCTGAAAGTACGACGTTGCTGCAACAGCGACTGTGAAGCAATCATGTAAGTGGCGTGTGGAGGCACCAAATTATTCGGCTCCAGGCTTACAGTTGTTCGCGACCTCGACGGAGATCCCAACCAAGGAGGCGTCCAACATTCCGTCCATTCTGAATCGGACTTGGCAGGGATCGACATGGAATGTACTTGTTACGCGGTTTGGCCAATGGCGATCTACATGCATAGCAGTGAGCTTATTCGGCAACTATGCTTCTCGCAGATGTGGTGAGCCCCGCGCTAGAGCTGTCCACCCACATTGTGCAGTACTTAAAGGCCACAGACTGCGCAGCAGATAGTGTTCTCCACCCACCTCAGCAATACCATGCTGCTCCCCAAGATCCTTCTAGCCCTCGCGGCAGCGACGCTCGCCCTGGCCGCGCCTAGCGCTAAGCGGCAGGAAGTCCCCTCGTTCGGGGGCTGCGGCGATATCTGCAACCAGGCGATCAACAATCTCACCCCGTACTGCGAAAACCAACCGCCGGAGGAGTGCCGCAATGCGTGCGACCTCGAGGCGTTCCTTCTGCCCCTCAACGACTGCGTCACATGCCTCGGCAAAGATGTTGATGCCAACGAAGCTGCCAAGAACCTGGTCAGGGGCTGGGCGGATGTCATGGTCAGCACTTGCGATAATGCGGATACATCGCCCTACGGAGACTGCAACATGTGCGAGCCCGCTATGAACGATATCGAGGCCCGGTGCGAGGAGGACCTGACCACAGAGGACTGCCGGGCCGCCTGCGCAGTGAGTCGACCGTCCGTTTTCTAAATCGCTCGAGTCTAATGGTAGGACCTGACTTCACTCAATGACTGCTCGACCTGCATCAACAGTGACGCCACGGCCAGTACCGAAGGCAAAGGCCTCGTGGACGCGTGGTTGGCGACCATGAACACCATCTGCGTTGATGGTGGCGGCTCCTGCAACGAGCAGTGCCCCAGCCTCACCACCGACATCGAGACGCACTGCTGGGCTACCCCAGACCCGGCAGCCTGTCACGCCATGTGTGAACGCATCGACGACGCCAGCGCCTGTATCCGGTGCCAAGAAGAGGGTGATGGCCTAACGGATGATCTTAGGACCGGCTGGGATCTGCTTTCCTGGTCCTGTACGGATCAGAGCAACTGCTGGTTGGCTTGCGCGGATGTTGGAGTGGCCTACAGCGATTATTGTGGCGACCAGGAGTCTTGCACTGGCTACATGTGCAACGGTGAAGGCAGCGCCCAACTCCAGCACTGCTACAATTGTCTGAGCCAGGCAAACATGCCCATTGGCCTGCAAGGCCTCTTCAACGAGATTGTCGGAGGGGTGGTCGAGATGTGCGGGTGGGACCAGCCAGTCTGCCCGGACCAGTGCACCGATATCCTCGACCGGAGCGCGGAATTGTGCGGAGTAGGTGACGACGAGTTGTGCAAGGGCATGTGCAGTGTGAGTCCTCTACCCTGTCCTAGTATCGCTTATTATGCTTACAATCAGGCGGAGAACTTGGAGGCGGTGAACAAATGCCACCAGTGCGTCACTTCGCCGGATTCCGGGGCCAACGACCCCTACCGTGATGAGATCACCCAGAACCGCGACCAGCTCACCGGCTGGTGTCAGAGGAACACCAACCCAGGCACACCTGTCACCGAAACCCCACCAACTCCAGTCCCTCGCCCCAACCCGGGTGGTGGCGGCGGGCCCGGTGGAGCAGGCGGTGGTGGTGGTGGTGGCGGCGGGGGCGGTGGCGGGGGTGCAGGTGCCGCTGGCAGGGCCAGTGTCACCGGTTCTGCACGCGCTAGCGCAACGTCTGGTCGCGCTGCGGCAGCGACCTCTGCCAGCGTAAGTTCCCATGCTGAGGCAATGCTGACAGTAGTCCGCCCAAGAGGCCGTGGCTGGAGGCGTAGGTGGCGCACTCGGCTTTGTGCTCGCCGTCATCGCTGCTGTGGTCGCCTAAGTGACCTCTTCCGCCAATCCTGTGTCCAGACTCTGCCTCCAGAAGCGAAACGAACGTAATAAGCAATAATCGTATCGTCCGAAGACTCATTGTAAATTCCGAAGTAGTTTCCCATAGTTCAAACACGAAATTAAGTCAATGCAGAACCGTATACAAAGCATATCGTCGTACAGTACTTTGGTCAGCAAGGTCTTGCGTTCTGCGTGCCTCAAACGGCATCCTAGTCCTACTCGTTAAGCGCATTGGCAACCCATCTCCGCCCTTGCTGTCTATACGCTTTGGTCTGCAGTTGGCGCATGCGAGAATGACCTCCTCTGAGGAGAAGATGAGCACCAGGCTGTGCTCGGCCAGACTGAGTCTGTTCGGAACCGCCATTGTCGTATCACATGAACAACGCTATACTGTAGTGGCTGTGATGAGCTTGTGCCACCTCCCAACTCTCTCGCCGACAGCCACTCAGCCCCACGGCAAATGCACGAAACCGTACAGCGCTGCAATATCAAGTGACAGCTGAGCGCCAAGCCTCCAGCGAAGCCTGTACATTCATCAATGCAGATCACACCGCCTCGCTATGCATCAACAAGCGTGACCCAGAAATGGGGATTGTGTCGGAGGAACGCAACTCGGTTCCAGGCCCAGGGTTCTGTCCGCCACGTCCCAAGATCTCGGATCTGGGAGGCGCCGGAAACACTCCGGGATAGCGATTCTGAACCGAAGCTTGGCAGGGATCGACATGACAGGTGCATGTTAAGCTTTCGGACAGTGACTCGTGATCTACATTACGCGGCGGTGTAAGTACGGTGCTTGTTCGGTGACTAGGTATGCTGTGTGGTTCTCCGGGAACTTAGTAAGCTGTGTGGCTCTGGTGGATTCGATGAGCAACCAGAGAGGCGACGGCGAACACGTCGAGGTACTTAATGGCCCCTCAGTGCGTCGAATAGAGTGCTGATACCCAACTCAGCACTCCCCAACCGTTCTAGAGACGGTGCTTTTCCTCCCAGCACCATGCTGCTCCACACACACCTCATCGTCCTCGCGACAACTGCAGCCTTCGCATCCGCCGTACCCAACCTCAAGCGGCAGGACGCGTCGTACGGCAGCTGTTTCGACACCTGCATGTCGGCCATCAACAATCTCGCTCCATACTGCCACGGCAAGTCTGAGGAAGAGTGCCGTCAGGCATGCGACGTGGACACTTTCCTCATGCCGCTCAACGACTGCGGAGGGTGTCTGGCCCAGGACGCCGATGCCAACGACGCCGCAAAGAGTCTCGTCCAGGGTTGGATGGACGCTATGGTCAATACGTGCCGGACCCCGGAGAAGACAATGTACGGCTCGTGTGCTGGGTGCGATAGTGCGGTTAATAATCTGGCGCCGTACTGTCATGGCAAGAGCGCCGAGGAGTGCCAACAGGCCTGCACGGTGAGTCCTCATCTCTTTTCAGAGCTCATATCTAATGGTAGCCCGAGTTCCTGGACCCCCTCAACCAGTGCTCATCGTGCATCAATGGCGACTCCACCGCCAGTGACGAGGGCAAAGCTCTGGTAAACGACTGGAAGACACACATGGACACCGCGTGCGGTGACGGCGGCGGCGTGGACCCCGGCACCTGCAACGAGGTGTGCATCTCCATCCGTTCCGGCGTCGAGACGTTTTGCTGGACAGGTGCCCACCCGTACATGTGCCACGAGATGTGCGTGGATACCATCGCCGCGAGCACCTGTTTGGACTGCTTGAACGCGAACGGGTTGAACCCCGAGCCCATGGCGCAAGCGGTGGAGTCCTTGGACTGGCACTGTTCTGGATGCGGGTATGCGTGCAGGCGGTTCATTGGCGCCATGGAGCAAGCATGCCCCAGCGAGGGCGAGGGTTGCAAATCCCTGTGCGTAGGCGACGTCAAAGCCGACGTCGATGAATGTAACCGGTGCATTGGTAATGCACCGCCTCTTCCAGAAGTACAGAAGTCTTCGATCCAGTCCCGCGTCTCAGCGGTTCTCGGGGTATGTGGCGAGGCTCCACCCCCAAGCGAGGGGATGTGCGAAGAGGAGTGCACTGAGATCCTGAACCGGAACGAGGAGTTGTGCGGTGTCGACGACGACGAGAAGTGCAAGGGGATGTGCAGTGTGAGTAGACCGGCGCCTCTCAACAATTGGCTGGGGGCATGGTTTTTTGCCTTTGCGAGAGCTGACACACAGGACGAGAACATGAATGCGCTCGACAGGTGCAACTCGTGCGCCTCGGATCCCAACTCCAACCTCGACAGCACCCTCCGGGACGGCATTTCGCAGAACCTCAACGTTCTTCGTGGCTGGTGCGCTGAGATCAAGAACAAGGACGACGGGACCATTCCCAAGCCGCCCACGCCTCCGGTAGGTGGCACCAGGACCGGCGGCACAGGAGGAACTGGTGGCACCGGTGGTACCGGCGGCACTGGCGGCACGGGCGGATCTGGCGGCTCTGCCGGAACAGGTAACAGGGGCGCCGTCTCCGTCGGCGCTCCCAACGTATCTGGACGGCCTAGCACCACGTCTGGCCGTGCCTCGGCCTCTACTTCTTCCAGCGTAAGTCCTTCCAAGTGGCATTGCTGACAGCAGTCCGCTCAGGAGTTGGGCTCTAAGGGGGTTGGAGGTGTGCTGGGCTTTGTTCTCGCGGTTGTGGCTGCTGTGGTCGCCTAAGACTTCGTGGTGGTATGAATGTCCCGAACGGCTGTGATTCTTCGTGTTAATTCTGAGTAAACTCCTAATAGTAATGAAGCGTATATACAAATCAATGCAACGCGAGTCACATAAAGCATACCGTATGCTGGCCACTTAACGGTACAGTATCTGAGAGCCTACAGTACAACAGAAAGCGTGGAGCTTGGTTGTACTAGGATAAAACACAGACGTTTCCAGCCTCTACCACTCTCCACAGTGGCCGTCTGGAGCGACCCGTGTCGGAAGCAGTCCCTTCTTCTATGCACGCTGACTGTAGACTCGCTTCACATTGGTCACTACCCAGCTCCTACCGTCGCTTCAGCAGTGACTGGCTGAGATAGAGTGATTCTGCCAAGGCTTTACCATGAAATCTCAGCAACAACCTCGCTTCGGAAGTTATTCAGCTCCGAGCCTCAATTCACCGCCACACCTTGATCCGCCGATCCGAGCTTCTGTAACCCATTTCAGACGCCCAGGCGGGCATTTGGGTGCTCGGGTCCGAGTAGACGCAGTACCGACTACACCATCTGACCCCTATCGATCCACTCTGACTCGGCTACTCCGGCGATGCTGACACGAGTGTATGTTAGCAGCAGAAACAAGGTAACGGGCATGGCGAAGCGGTGCGTGAATGCTGTGTAATGGAGAGGTACAGACGAGGCACACATGATATGAAATCGAGACCACTCCATGCTCACCTCACATAGATTGTGAGAAGCCTCAGTCTCGGAATCGGCGTCGATCTGGTCGCGACTGGGCCATGGCGGCGGTCATTTCACGATGCCCATTTCGTTCCTTGATCGCCATTCTGGAATGCCATCCCTCCACTCCAATTCAACTCCCTCTCTCTTTCCTTCTCGTTCGGAACCTGCCATCTTTCGTCAGCAGCTGACATTCCACAGCAACCGACACATGACGCTGACACCGTCTATCTCTCCACTATCTCGTCCGTTCTTCGCTTGCACTGATCACGGGGCATGGGCATCAGTCAGCAAGGGTTCGCACTTCGGCTCCCGACTGAGTGATAGTCACGCATAGCCCTCTTATCCTGCCAAGACTCCGCCCAAGATCTACATCTTGTCATTCACCACCTACCGAGTGCTGAGCAATGAACCTTGGGTATCCAAGCTCCCAATTGGTTTGCCAAGAGGGATGTGTACATGGATCATTCAAACCTTTCAGCGCCTCGATCTACTATGGGTCCGACAGGCAGTGTCCGTGCTTGTTCGGTATTCGCTCGCTCACACATCCCTCACTCACCTCCTGACCTCCACGGATCTACATTGACCTTTCAAAGCCACTGGAGGCTGGGAACGCGGCGAACTGGTATGAGACCGTCGGGATCGACCTCGAGCGCAGCCGGTAACGAGCGTGCTCGAGCGAGGCATGTAACGATATTGATGTGAGGAACCACTGTGTTCGCGCTACTCGCCTCCGGTATCCTGTACCTACCTGACTTGGCCAGAGATGGCATAGCCAGATGTGGCAGAACCAATCACCTCCTCCATGACAACCACCTTTGCCAGCTTCTGGCCATTGATAAAGCTGCGCGAGGCGACACGACACTCTTGTCTAGTTCAACTCTTACCGACAACTCAGACCTTTGACAACCAACGGCTCTTGAACTACCGTCGCGCTGCTCAAAGATGCTCCTCGTGACACCCATAGCCGCCGCTCTCGCGGCGGCGACACTCTCCTTCGCGATGCCTAGCCTCAAGCGACAGAACCTCGCCCCCGCCATCTCGTTCGGCTATTGCGGCGATCTCTGCGACCGAGCGCTCAACAAGCTAGCCCCATACTGCAACGACCAGTCAGAGGAGGTGTGCGCCCAGGCTTGCGACGTGGAGGAGTTCCTCGTGCCTCTCAACAACTGCTCCATCTGCCTCATTGACGATCCCGCGGCCACTGAGGACGCCCGAAGCCTCGCCCAAAGCTGGGTGGAAGCAATGAATCGCGTATGCAGCAATACTGGGGACGGCACTGAAGAGCCCCCGCTATATGGGAGTTGCGACATGTGCCCGAGCGCACTGGACTACATCACGTCCAATTGCCTGGACACGAGTGCCGAGAACTGCCAGGTGGTCTGCCCCGTGAGTCACTGGCACTGCATCTCAATGGCTCAACTAATGGTTCATAGAACCTGGGATCCCTCGACGAGTGCGCATTTTGCCTCAACGGTGACGCCACGGCCGATAACGATTACAAAAACGCCGTGAGAGGGTGGCAGGATCAAGTGGCGATCGTGTGCGCCGATGTGGGTGGTAGCGACTGCAGCGAGCAGTGCGCTGGCATCCGGCCAGATATGGAGACGCACTGCTGGGCTTCCCCAGACCCTTTGGCCTGTCACGCCCTGTGCGATCGCATCGACCAAGCCAACTCCTGTATGCAGTGCCTAGAGGGGATTGATGACGGCGTCACGGATGAGCTCCGGATGGCCTGGGATCTTCTCGCGTGGTCATGCACGGACGACAACAACTGTTGGCTGTCCTGCGCCGACCTCGGGGAGGCCTACAACCAACACTGCTACAACGCGGAGACATGCAAAGCAGCCCTGTGCTCCGGTGAGGGTAGGGCTCCACTCGACCAGTGCGGCACTTGTGTCAATGGCACATACCTCCCGCCTACGCTACAAGACCTCTTCAACCAGGTCGTTATGGATGTGAACAACATCTGCGAGGATGAGCCGGTTCCTCCCAAGGTGGTCTGCGAGGAGTGCGAGGCCATCCTTGGGACGTACGATGGGTTGTGTGCGAATAACAACACACAGACGTGCAAGGAGATGTGTACGGTGAGTCCACTTCATTGTATGGGATGCTGATGGCAGGACGATAACCGCCGCGACCTGGAGACTTGCAACACCTGCGCGCAGTCAAACCAGAGCGTCTACACAGACAGCACAAGGGCAGCCATCCAAGGCGCAGTAGACGGCCTGTCACCCTTCTGCGAGGCGGTCACAAGATTGCCCCCAGACAGCCCGGAAATCACACCTACCATTCCCAACCCGAAGGGCATCGGCGGAATCGTCAAGGAGGAGGAGGAAAACCCGGGGACCATCCGCAACCCGACCGGCTCGACCGGCGGGAATGGGCGCGACTCGTCCTCCTCGAACTCTTCATCATCATCGTCGTCGAAAGGCGGGATCCCGAACTGGGGCATCGGCGTCGCAGCGGGCGGCGGTGCGGTCGTCGTCGCCGCCCTCGTATCATCAGTCGTGGCGTGCAACTACGAATGCGACCCCGACCACCGCCGTCTCCGCCGCCGGCGCAAGAAGGGCAGGAAGAGCAAGAAGAACGATACGCCCCCGCCCGAGCCGCTGGACGAGGAGAAGCCGCAGCTCGTCGGGTACATTTATCCGACGCAGACCAACCAGACCAGTGGCCATATCGAGTATGGCGCGCATAGCCCTTCGCTGAGTATGGGGCTTAGTCCGGCGGTTAGCATTGCGCAGGCGCCGCTGGGTCCGCCGATGAGCCCTCCAATTAGCCAGCAGACGAGCCCGCAGATGAGCCCGCCCCTCAACACCGTGAACACGCCGCACTCGCCCCCGATGAGCCACTCGCCCCCTCCTATGGCCCAGCACGGGCAGCAGGCGGGGTACTTCCAGAGTCAGGTGCCCGGGCAGTATCCGGCGTACCAGTCCCACCCGGGCGGACAGCAGTACTGAGGGGAAAGAGAGAGGAAAGAGGCGTGACGAGGACAAGGACGACGAAGCCTTGCGTATGAGTCCTAGTAATGTTCTATAAACCAAACCAGCCGTAATATGGAAACAAGTAGTACACAGTAGCTATGCATTCCACTGTCCATACTCCAATCCCACCACTTAAGCTGACGGAGGGTCGCGTGAGGAGAAACGCCATAGTCAGGGCATCACCAAAACCTTCCACCACCCCTTAACACTCCCTCATCTTCTCCGTCTTCTGCTCCTCGACACCCTCTCGACACCCTCTGGACAGCGTCCTGTGCTCGTCGGCAGGTCCAAAAAGGAGATGCGAGGCCCAAAAGAGAAGACAAGCTCCTGTTCTCCACCAGGGAGTTGAACCCTGCTCTTTCGCGGTCAAGCTCGGACGAGCATCTCTCATTGAGAGGCGAATATACTAACCGATATACTAGTGAAGATGTTATTGATGTTGTTCTGGCTGCTGCTCTCGATGTGGGTGGGGTTCGAGGTGGGTGGACTCGTGTTGGGAGAGAGTTGATGGTGATCTGGTGAAGATGAAGTCGGCGGAGGTGGTCTGTGCGTTGTGAGCCTCCATTTTGCAGGTCAGCAACGTGGTGAGATGCTCTGTAACGCTTAGAAGAGGTGCATATGTAGAGGGATCATACGGCGTCCGTTGGAGCGCGTGTAATGCTGTAAGAGCATAGTGAGCTCGTACGGCCGTGACAGCTTTGGTTGGAGGTGTGTCGTTTGGATGTTGAACGGCAGTATTCAGGAATGAAACGAGCACGAGACTCGACATCAGATGCCGAGGCTTGATGACTTGTAGCCTGCTCTACAGTGAGGTGGCATGGCCTGGCCGCAAGGGGACCTTCATTGAGGCATCGCTCGCAGCTGTGAACGGGACTTCTGATGCATCCATCTACTGTAACCTTCTGAACCCGACCCGACAACCCTCTCTCTGGTATCTACCGACACTCGACATCTCAGCTTTCCCAATACTCTTCCTTCTCTTACTCCCTTCCTTCTCTTCTTCAGATCTAACACGACAGGCTCACCGACAAGGGTCGACGCAGAGCACACCCCCACTCTCACTCCACGCATACCCCCACTCGGCGAGGAACTGCTTGACGCTCGCCCCGAGGCGGACCTTGCTCGCGCCGCGGGCGGGGTCTTGCTGGCCCACATGCTTCTCCTCTCCAACCATGATGTATGCTGCTGTCAGTGGCTACCTTTACGAAAACCCTTCTTCGAGGCGACTCACCCAGACCACGGTAGTTCTCCCGCTCGAGCTCGGCCAAGAAGTGGCTGACGATATCGACGCCCTCGCTCCCATGCAGCGTATGCAGGTCGATGAGGCACTCCGTCCTCTCCTCCGAGCTGAGCGTCCCCCGTCTGGCACCTTGCCGCCGAGCGACGCCGAGCACAACACCAAAGCCGGCACCGCACTCGCGCCCCTCTCCGCGCGGTCGCGCGCGTCGTCCGACCACGCCGGGTCGCGCTCGCGCACGCCGCCTGTGCGTCCTTCATCCTCTCCTTGACGAGCACGTTCGCCGCCTCGTGGCTCTCGCTGAGCATCTTCTCGTTCAGGCCTTGCCCTCACGCGAGAAACGCTTCGCAGCTGCGCCATCACCGCGCCGGAAGGCGTCGGCAGCGCGGGCGAGGCATGCGTTGCGCGCGTGGCCTAAGCGGATAGACGCGGCGCGCGCCGTCATGTACTGCTCGTTGCCACTGCACCCGTCTTAAGCGTCGGCATGAGGGTGGGCGGATGCAACTTGACGCGGTTAGAGGGGCGGGGTTGGACGGGTACGGCGGGGCCTGGAGCACCAGCGCAGGTGCAGGCGAGAAGGTTCCGCTGCCAGGTCCTCCAATGGCGCCGGCTCCAGGAGCAGGAGAGAAGCGGCCGCCAGTGACATTGATGGTCTGCACCGGAGCACTGGGCATGGGACGCTTGACAGCGTTCGCGAAGCGGTTACGAGCAGGATCGGTCCGGCAACTCCGGCGTGCCGATTAAGACGGGCGGCGAGAAGGTCGGGGAAGTCATCACCAGCCGTACGTGCCATGGACAGGAGGAGTGCCTGGGCGCGATCCTCCGGCGAGTTCACGTCCAGACGCTGCATGGCAGCGTTCAGCGAGTTCGGATCCATACTTGGCGGGAGGTTGTGCATGAACCTGGCGCCGTTAGAGGACGATCACACGTGAAAACCGACGCTGAGTACTCACTCGCAGTTGGGGCCCTTAGCACAGTGCCCTCGTAGCCAAAAGCGACACAGGCGCGGTCCAAGTCGTGCTGCTGTAGCTTGGCGTACACTGATCAGCTCACCTGAAGCGACAGTCGGACCGTCTGCATTCCCCGTTGAGGAAGTAACGGCACATGCGCGTGGGGCCGACATTGCGCGGACCACCAAACCCTGCTTGAGGGCCCGAGAACGTGCGGCCACCCTGGTTGAAGTACCCTTGGTTGGGCGCCATACCATGGCCAGCCCCACGGCCGTCAATGCCGATGAGGGGCGAGGGGACGCGACACGGTTGGGCGTGGAGGCTCCGGACCTTGGCAGCGTAAACTGAGACACCAACATGGCCATGGCGGCCTCGAAGTCGTACCCCGCATTGTGGAGGGCGCTCTCGAGCTGGTGGCGCGGAACAGTCGAGAACACCTGTGCGAGGACATCCAAGGGCGTCATGCCGTTCGACGCGTTCGTCGGGTCTCCTCTGGTCCTCCTCCTGGGCGTCCGCTCCCGATCCGTATGGCTCAAATGGACGCGCCTGCGTGTTGAGACCGGACGGCTCGTGGTGGTGCGTTTTGGAATGCTCGAGCCGAAAGGCGAGAAAACTCCTCGTCGTCCTCCTCGTCGGGCACGACGCCACGGCTAGACGGGCGAGCAGCGGCAGCGGTCGGCGAGGGGAAATCGCTAGCGAGACGCATGTGAGGGCGCGTGGGCGTGCCGAGGGGAGTGGAAGGGACTCGACGGGTCGCTTATGAGCGGCGCAGCGATGGCGCGGTTCGAGCCCGTACGACCATGCCCTGCGACCCAAGAGTGAAGGGCGAGCCAGAGCGAGGGAGGGGATCAGGACAGAGTCGCGCCATGGATTGTCGCTGGGCGTGAAGTTGGAGTTTGCAGCGTTTAGGCTTAGCGAGGGCACGTTCGAACGCCCACCCGGAGAGCCGAGGGCGACGTCGACGGGTTGAACGTCGCGCCTTGACATTGAGACGCGCGGAGACGAGACGGGTGATCCAGATGAGCTGTAGCCAGACGACGATGCCGGGCTGGTGGTTGAGGAGAGGTGGCGGACTCGCTGCGACTCAGACTCGACGGACCAGCGCCAAGTGTAGGTGTCGAGGCGCCGGAACCGAGCGTGACGGGGAGTGAGGCCGCGCAGAGGTGTGCGCGCGCGGAGCGTTCCCACACCTGGCGGTGTGAAGGGACGCCTTGAGGCGTGGGTGTGAAGCTCCCAGGTTGGTATGGTACACCGCTCACGTCGTCTATTGGTCAGCAAGCCTTCGCTGCACGAGCTACCTCGATGACGATGCATGCAGTCGAGACACACTTGGTCCATGAGAATCTCGTCCTGAGAGTCAGTTGGCGTGACCAATATACGCTTCATGTAGGGCCGTGCGGCGTGACACACCTTGCCAAGTTCGCCCATGGGGTCGCGGAGGAGGTCCTTGACGTCCTCCTCCTGCTCGTTGTCCAGCAGGGCTATGACCTTGCGGACGAGCTCCTCGCGCTCCTCGCGGCTTGGGCCTGGGGTGGGCCTCGGTTACCGTTTGCGTTGGGGGCAAGAGTACTGGACGAGACGGAAGATGCGGACGGCGCCTTGGCTTCATCGTCGGTGGACGTCGATGACGCTCCGTCAGCGTGGGCGGGTGTCCTGGTTGTCTGCGTCATCTTCGTCGTCCGATTCGCCAGATGACGAGACGCTCAGGGGATGCTGGCCCGTAGTCGTAGAAGCTGTGCGAGGCTGGAGAGAAGCATTGGTTTGTACGAGTTTGAAGATGTAGTGTGCTAGGTGTGGGTTTGTCTCGAACTGATGGTGAGGGCGTAGTGCCCATTGTCTCAATCATCTCGGATTGGCCGTGCCTTTAGCTGCGGGGGTGGGATTTGGGGGCGGTTCCTAAAGCGAGAGGTGGGCGCTGTTGAGAGCTGCTTATGTTGATGATGTTTTCAAAGGGCGATGATGATGAACATGAGCAATGAGATGCCGAGTGAATGACAGGCGGTAATGATGTCCGGGTGGGGGGAAGCGGTGAGAAGTCGACAAGGCGCTACTTCCGACCAGTGGTGGCGAGTGGGGGATGGGTGTGTGAATGAGCGAGCGTGTGTCGGGACCAGAGTCGAGCGCTACAACTTGATCCCAATGCAGTCTGTGCGTTTGTTGTTTGAGTTGTTTGTAGATGCCAAGTCGAATGAGGAGAGAATGGAGAGGATCACAAAGCACAATGGAGTTGGAGGGGGGTTAGAGACAAGGGAGAGAGGGGGGCAATGAATGGGCATCGAGGACCTCGGCGTCCGTTGAGTGGTGAGTGGTGGCGTCCAACGAGATTGAGCCATCTGATCTGATTCCGTCTCATAGTGCTGTATGGGTGATTACCGGTTCATTTTGATTCCGCTCCCTCACTCTACTTGGGTCTCGTCGCAAGCGTCGTCTCTCGTCGACATCCATCCATCAACTTCACTCTTGGTCACCTTTCAACTAGTTAATCCATCAACAATGTCAGCATCAAACGGAACCCCAACCAACCCCTCTCCATCCGCTGCGCAAATCTCGAATCCAACTCTTGCGCCTGCAGCCGCTCCATCAGCATCACCTTCCGCTCCACCTACCCAACCTTCCCAATCAGCAGAAGCGAGTCCCGCTCCACCAACGCAGCTCTCACACCCTTCTCAACCACCTTCGCAACCACCCTCTCAATCCATACCTCCGGCTCAATCTCAGCAGGCGTCGTCTTCGCAGGCTCCCAACGACAGCGCGGATGCGAACAAGAACAAGGATGGGATGGATGTCGACCAGAAGGACAAGGATGGCAAGGGCAAGGACGCGGATGGCGAGACGGGAGAGCCAGATCTGACCGCTCTGTTTGCTGCGCGGCGTGAGGAGGAGATGGCGCGGCGTGATCGCTCGCTTGCCGAGTTCCTTGTCATGTTGGATGGGTACAAGCCTCTGGTAAGTGGCGCGAGGAAGGTGACAAGGAAGGTCGGCTGACGACAGATTCCGGAAGAGGTCACCGAGTATTACCTCCAGCGCGCTGGGTTCGAGTGTCAGGACCCTAGGCTGTGAGTATCACATGGCGGGACAGAGGGTTTGCGCGTTGTTTATGAGCTGGAGCGAGGCAAGGCTCTCAGCTGGTTGTTTTGCCTCTCTTCTATTTTCCTGTTGACGCCACCCTCGTGGGCACTGCAATGCCTACCGTTACGCATATCAGCTGTGTTCTTCGTGGGTGAGCTGACATCAGAAAACGCCTCCTGTCGCTCTCAGCCCAAAAGTTCATCGCGGACCTGTCGCGTGACGCGTTCCATTTCGCCAAGCTGCGCGTCAACAGCACCACAGCTGGCCGTGGCCGCCCGTCAGCCGGTGTCGACCGCAACCGCGTCGTCCTGACCATGGACGACCTCTCCCTTGCGCTCGGCGAGCACGGCGTCAACATCAAGAAGCCCGACTACTGTGAGTCGTTGCGCAGCTGACGCGACCCAACCCTTAAGCTGACCTGCAGACCTCTAATGATCTTCTCCCGCCCTGTTCACGCCACCACCATGTGCCGCCTAGTTTGTATGTATCATATGCATGGCTACATGTACAACTACAATCTACGTTCTACCACCTATGCCTTTGGGGACGGCGTCTGCACAGCGGACATGGAGGATATGCTCCCAATACTACGGCGAATGGGGATTTTGGAGCGGTTTATGCTACCATTGGCGTTGCGTTCAGCAACAGAGGAGAAGAGGGAGGTACGAGCGGCCACGATGCCGTGGGTCGAGACAGGCGAGTTCCAGCCTCCGCGTTCGCCCGTCGAACTCGCATTGGAAGCAGAGGACGCGATGCGCACGCCTCGTCCCTCGCGACCCTCTGGGCGGAGAGCAGGGCTAGGCGAGTCCGCACCTGTCGCTGACGACGTGCGACTATGACCTGGCCGTGGAATTCGCGACCCAGAATCATGCGCGCGCGGGGACGCGCGCCCTATCTCATGCTGGGCTGGAGGGCTGCGCGCCTCCACATCCCCACCGTTCGACTGGGGTGGCGGAGGGCGGCCGCTAAGACTACCCGAGGGCGAGTGCTGTTTCTGCACCCACCGCCCGGTCGCGCCAATGCTCTCGCGGCGCCAGGGCAGCGGCGGGATGACGGGCTGGTATCTGCTCGAACTTGACGACGAGGCTGAGCGCGGCAGTGATGAGACGGAGACGGGCCGCGACGTCGTGCCGCCTCCATTACGGGGCGGGTGGCCAATGCCAATACCGCCCGCGTAGGACTGGGATTGACGCGACGCCATACTGGCAGAGGAGGCCGGGCGGACGCGCTCGTCAGAGCCCGTCGCGTCCGTCGCGTCCGTATCTGTCCCTGTGTCCCATCCGCTGACGCGCCTCTCGCGCGACTTCGGACGCGGAATGTCGATGGGCGAAGGGGACGCGATTGGAGATGGCGAAATCGTGCCAGAGACAGGGCGGGCGCGGGGCGTGCTCACGGGCGTGGTGAGCGCCGCTCGGCCCTCGGCTATAAGGCCTTGGACGCGGTGTGCCATCGCCGCTAGCCGGGTGTTGGTCTCGTCGCCGCTTTCCTCGCTCAGGTCGCTGGCGGTGATGGTGTCCAGTGCCGAGGGGCTGTAGGGGCCGTCGGTCATGCCGGTGAGGCCGGTGAGGCTGCTGCCGGACGTGAGGTCGGAGTCGGGGGTGTATGGCCGCCGGGGCGTGGAGGATTCCGCTTGGTTGGCGAGGAGCTCCGCGATGGTTTGGCGCTGGGGTCGCCGCCGCCGGCGACTGCCAGCCGAAGATGGCGGGCGGCGGCGGATAGATGGAGAGGAGGGGTCGTAGTGCCGATGGGCGCGTCGGGGTGTCGTTGGAACCTGGGGCGACGGCGGCTCTGATCGGCTCGTCGCGTGGTCATACTCGTCCTGCGGCCGAGATTCTGGCTCCCCTTCGTCCTCCTTGTTCACGATGCTGCCCCATCCCTCTGTCCATATCCTATACGCCGTTCTGCCGTCAGTGCCTCGCCCAGTCGGCTCCGGTTCGATGCCAACGCATAGTGTACTCACAATCCCACAGCAGCTCCCAGAACCGTCGCGTTTACAACCGACTCGAGAAGCGAAGAGCCCCAGGTCGCGCGCTTCTCAAACTTGGCCTTCTCGTCCGACACATACACTTCGGTTAGCCCTCCCCCATCCGCAACTCCCCGGCAATCTACCCGGACTTACGCGATGACAACGCCTGCTCCGCGTCCACATCTCTACTGCTCACCCGCCCCCTGCCCATCTTATCCGCCACGTTACCCTCGACAGCCTGAGGCTCGGGAGGGTGCCATTCGCTCTCGTTCGAGACGGCGCGCACCATGCGCGTCGGGCTGGGCGTGACTGCCGATCGGTCGGTCGGCCGACGGCGCGGCGTGCACTGCGGTGTTCTCTGTCCCCACGGCCCGCGCGAGCCCGTTCCGGCTCCTGGCGGCAGGGGTGGTTGGGGTGGTGGTGACGGCGTTCTGGGAGGTTGGGACGAGGAGGATGGTCCAGAGTCGACGGCGTTGGGTGTGGGCAGTGGAGATGGGGATGGAGGGGGAAAGGGGTAGGCATCTATTGGCATGATGAAGTGAGGGCCTTTGGGGGTGGCGTGTGGAGGTAGCGGCCGTGCGCGGCCCTCAGTTGCCCTCTGAGGCGCTCAGGCTATAGGCCTTGTAGACCGGGTGGCGGTTAGGGCGTTGCGAGGGCGATAGGGATGGATCGGATTGGAAGATGTTGTAAGATGAATTGATTCCAACAAGGGTGTAAGAGGCGCGCCGAAGCGGGAATGGACAGCCGCAAGATTGAGATTGAAGGGGAGATTTGGGAGTGGGTCACGCTCTCAACCACTCGCTTGACTTGAGAGAGAAGCTATACACATCGGCGTGACAAGCCCAGTCTGGCTTGACCTTGCTTGTAGCCTGTTGTTGTTGATAGATTGAGCTGATGAGATAGCTGATGCCATCCGAATGCGTGTGGTTGTCAACATCCATCTGCGGCCTGGCGCGTCTATCCATTACCGAGCACCGAAGGCTGTGTTTGTTTGCTCTCTCCTCGCTCGCTTATCAACGTGCACCAGGTAGCCATTAGGATTTCATTAGGATCGCTGGAATAAGCCCGAGATCATGTTACTATAGTGTCCATTAGGTTTGCCACTATTGCCATTCCACGTGGTCCTAAGCATATACATCGTTCTTTGGAATAAGGTGCCTAATTCACAGTCCATAGTAGGCGCGCTGCTACGTCAC
>JAIGNX010000017.1:0-99824 GCA_020011015.1 Cutaneotrichosporon dermatis
ATAGCTTCTGTTAAGTAGGGAGTTTGAGAGACATGCATGTATCTCCAGCTCTATCTAGCCCATGAGTGAGAGATCTAGGACGCCTACTATGTGTTATGCCTATGCTACGAGAGAGCCATCCGGACGACATCTACGAGCCCGTTCACCCTCGACACGCCCTCGCCGTACGCAAAGAACACGAGACCCTTGAGGAAGACCCACGGCTTGTCCCCAGGAGGCAGCGGGAAGTCGACGGGCGGCGGGATGCTCGTGCGGATAAGCTTGAAGAAGCGGTCCTCAATCACGGCCTTGGGGTAGCACAGCCCGCGCAGCCCCTCCGGCCCCGCAAAGCGGCCGTACCCGCTCGCCTTGACGCCGCCAAACGGCATGTCCTGGTTGAGGTAGAAGACGCCGAAGCTGCGTGTCAGCCACGTTGTAGAGTAGACTTAGACTTACTCGTTGAGGGAGACCATGCCGCACTCGAGCGCGTTGGCCACGTGCATGCACTCAGCCCGCCCCGCGCCGTAGACGCTGCCGCCGAGGCCGAAGCGCGAGCGCCGGAGCTGGGCGAGGACGGTATCGACGTCGTCGTACGGCACGACGGTCATGACGGGCGCGAAGAGCTCCTCGCGCGCAATCTCCATGTCGAGCGAGACGTCGGCGATGAGTGTCGGCTCAAAGTATGCGCCCTCGGGTCTGTCGGGGTGGGCGTACTGCGCTCCGCCGGCGAGGAGGCGTGCACCGGACGCTTGCGCCGACTGGACGAGTTTCTCCAGCTTGGCAATGGGCGCGTGCGAGATGAGCGATCCGACGTCGACGCCAGGGCGGAGAGACTTGACGCGCGGGAGCATGAGGTTGATGAACTCGTCCTGACGTGCGCGAGGGACCAGGAATAGCTCGACGCCAATGCAGTTCTGTCCTGCACTCTGGAATGCGCCGCGCATCCATGTACTAGCGAAGAACTTGAGGTCCGCAGATGGCAGGATGAAGGCCGGGTCCTTGCCCCCCAGCTCGATGACGGTCGGGGCGAGGATCTCGGCGGCTGCGACAGCGACTTTGCGACCCACGGGCTCCGAGCCGATGAACGTCACATGCCGGATGGTGGGGTTGCGCGTGAGCGTCTCGGCGACAGCGGGGAGGCAGACGACGAGCTGGACAATGTCGTCGTTATGTCCGCATGCGTGGAGGCACGCTTTGACGCCGCCGACAAACCAGTCGGAGCTCCATGCAACCTGCTCGGAACACTTGACGACGATGGAGTCGCCGGCCATGAGAGCAGCGAGGATCGGGGAGAGAGCGTTGTGGAACGAGTAGTTCCACGATACGCAGGCGAGGACGGTGCCGAGCGGCTCATAGTGCACCTGGCGTCAGCTTCACTTCAGCGGTCAGCTAACCTCGGAGATCTTGTGCGCGAGGAGGAGGTTGAGGGCGCGGCGCTCGGGCTTGAGCGTCTTCTCGCCATACTTGACGAGCCAGTCGATCTTGGCCAGCGTTGTCAGGATCTCGCCAAACACAGCGTCCACGCCTGCTGTCAGCTACCTTCCAGAGCGTTATAGCCGACTCACGCGTCTTGCCGGTATCGCGGCACGCGACGGCGACGATCTGGTCCATGTCGCGCAGGATCCACGCCTTGATGGAGCGCAGCACGCTGCACCGCTGCGCGAACGTCGTCTTCGCCCAACCCGGCTGCGCGGCGTCCGCACGCTCGACCTGGCCCGCGACGGCGGCGGCGGACAGGAGCTGTCGCGTCTGGATGTGCGCGCCGGTGCTGGGGTCGTAGCATGTGATGTACGATCCGTCCGCGCTCGGGGGGAGGAGGGAGGCGTCGCGCTCGTGGGCGAAGAGGTCGGGGTTCTGGATCGCGCGGCCGGTCCAGGCAGGCGACGCTTCCTGCTGTCAGCGCGATGCGAGCTTGGGCAATGGAGCTCGTCAAGAAGGGAGGGAGGGAGGGAGGGAGGGAGGGAGGGAGGGAGGGAGAGAGGGAGGGAGGGAGGGAGGGAGAGAGGGAGGGAGGGAGGGAGGGAGGGAGGGAGGGAGGGAGGGAGGGAGGGAGAGAGAGTGGGCGGGAGCGACGGAGGGAGGGCGGGAGCGACGGAGGGAGGGCGGGAGCGACGGAGGGAGGAGGACACACCTTTGGAGCAGGATATGCGAACAAGACGACCTTGCGGCCGAGCCGCCGCCGCTGCCATCGCGCATAGTACGCCGGGGCGCGATACGCGAGCGCGACGAGCACGACCGCGATCTTCCACGGCCTGTCCGGCGGGCTGTAGATCGCCGCCCAGAGCTGGCCGAGCGTGAGCGCCGAGAGCCAGGCGAGCCACTCGTTCGCGCGCGCGGTGGCGCAGACGAGCGTCGGGTGCATGCTTGTCAAGCGGTTGAGAGTCGATGAAGTGGATGGATGAGGAGTTCTGAGGACGAGGAATGACGCGACGTGATCGTGCGAGCCAGGCCAGGCCAGGCCAGGCACCAATCCGGCGTTTTCCGATCACACACTTCTACGAGGCTTTGGTCTGCGGTGGACGCGGAATACAAACGCGGCTGCGCACCTTCATGCTCATGCAAGGATGTCTGACAGGCATAGAGCATTCTAAGAGGGAGACAAGGGAGCTGCACCCGACATCCGAACTAGCGATGCACATATGCATAGAGCAGACTAGATATGGCTCATGCGACGTCGGAGTACATGACATCCGTCTGTATGCTGTTGTGCTCGACCCGCCTGACGCGGACACGCCTGCCATTCGGCACACCTTACTTGCCCTCGAGGAAGGCGGTCCACCGGGGGTTGTCCAGCATCTCGCCCTCGACGAGCCGGCCGGTCTCCTCGCCCTGCCGTCAGCTATCCTGTCGAGCCTTTGAGCTGCCCACTCACGTTCTCGAACCGGATGATAGTGGGGAGGCCAGTGAGCTTCCACTCGACGCGGGGTGCGCACTTCGGGTCCCGCCACCTGCTGTCAGCTCACTCGCCACGCCAAAGCTGGCTCACTCCTCGCGCTCGACCCAGGAGATGACGCATTCTGATGTCAGCTGAGTGTGAGGAGGAAGAAGCGGACGCAGAAGCGGACGTACTGGGCTTGTCGGGGGCGTCGAAGGCGGCCTTGACGAGGTCCTCGACGTTGCGGCAGTCCTGCTGTCAGCATGCGGGGGGCGTCGAGCTTTGAAGGGCTTGGCGGAGCCGGGGGATGGGTGAGGGATTGACGAAGGAGCAAATGGCTTGAAGAAGAGATGGAAGTGGGGATTGCGGAAGGCAACGATGGCCAGGAGGACACCAGCTGACGGTGAAGGAGAACAGCTGTGGTCCCCTCAAGGCGAGGAAGGCAAACACCATCCAAGGCGCCCTAACCAGCCTCGCGGACGGACGAGCCAGATGCAGAGCCTGACTAGGAGCCAGACTCGGGGCCAGACTCACAGGACACCACATCTGGCCGTTGACGATGTTCGAGTAGAAGACGAGGAAGGTGCGCCCGGCCGTCGGCCCGCGGAGCGAGTTCATCTCGTGCGGGTATCTGCTGTCAGCTAAGTTGACTGCGGGACAGCTGGTAGGGTTGACGGCAGTGACTGTTGCTGCTGCTTCTGCTTCGCGGAGCGTATCCCAGCACCCTCGCTCTCCGCGCCAGACCGACTGCTGGGCGATTCATGATTCTGATCCAGAGCATAGCCGGTGCACATGCAGAGTGACACTTACCCAGAAGCGAGGAGAGGCATGGTGGAGGGTGAGTGACGATGCGATGTCAGATGTCAACGCAAAGATGCTTGGTAATGACGCGAGGTGGAGGTACTACAGCGAACGGCCTACGCCGAGACAGCATTCCGCATCCACCCAGCGCTACGCCTCCTGTCGTTCTTTACACGTTACTCGCGGCTAGCAACAAGGTGAGCAGTACCCGGCGGAGGAGACTGACCTACAGAATCTATGCATCTTTCCTTGTTCACGTGCTAGTTGGTACTGACGAGCCGGTACCGGTTCTGGGCGCGAGCTATTTTCCGCATCGACGAGCACATGACTCTCGACGCGAAGGTGGGGTAGGATTCAGCTTCTACAATTCTTTTACATCCCAGACATGCCCCACTGGCCCTACTGGTACCGGCGAGCGCGGCGAGCCGCGGCACGTCGGGGAACGGCCAGCTCTCCCCTTGTCACTACTCACGACTAGCGTCGCTCGCCGCACCCGGCTGCCTGATCAGCACTCATCTAGCGATCCAGCTCCACTGACCCATGGTCCATGATCCACTGCATCCTTCACCAAGCCCATCCTACGCGCATCGCCCAACACGCTCGATTGCAATCCGCGTCTCCCAGAACACCCCTGTTCTTACGCGCGGACCGCCGTCATTTGAGGTACAGATCTGATCCGCACGAAACGCCCAGGAGCAACATCCGAGGACGTTCCTGCGCTCGCTTGTCGGCCATCGCCGTGCCGCTGTACGTTACCGTAACACCTCAGCTACGAGCAAGAGCTAGGCAACAAGATCGCCACCATATCGAGCATCTGTCTTTCGCTTCATCCTTCATCCACTCTTGCATCATGGGGGAAAAGGCGACGCCGGATCTCTCGCCCTCGCGCTCGCCGTCGGGCGTGCGAGCGTGGGCCGAGGACGCGATTGACGACCGTGAGTGATTTCGCGTCGTGGGCGGGAGTGGCTAGCCCCAAGCTCCAAGCTCAAAGATCCACTGTCCTTGCCACCGCGCGCCGACACACCGGCTGACTTCAGCGACGATGAACGCGCAGCCTCTCGAGGTGTACATGTACTACGCGAAGTTGGAGCGCGCACGCGAGGACGCGGACGACCGCCCCGTCCCCGACTCGCCGTGGACGGTGTTCGGCAAGCGCGTGTCTGGGCGGAAGGACCGGATCGTCTATCCCTACGGACCACCAGAACATCGGTCAGGCAGGTTGCGCGGCCTCACCCGGCGTATCACAGGCAAGGCGCGTACGAAGGACGCGAGCGGCTCTAGGGAGGCGTCGAGCTCGCCCTCGGACGAGGACTATGGCTCGCGCGCACAGCTCAGCGGAAGACCACACCTCTCTGCCATCAGCGAGGAGAGGAAGGCCGCCGACCCCGAAGCCGAAGCCGGCCCCGGGCTGCTCGACGTCCTCACGCCGCCCGAGCGACAGACAGCGTACCGCCTCCTGCGCGTCGCGAGCTGGCAGCTCGTCTTCTTCCTCATCACGACCGACGTGCTCGGATGGTACACTGCGCCTATGGCGTTCGCGCAGTTGGGCTACGGACCCGGCGTACTCGTGTACACGTTCTTCTACCTCCTCGCGTTTGCGTCCGGCCAGATCCTGTGGCGGATGTACATGAGCATGGACAGCGAAAAGTATCCCGTCAAAGTAGGTTTGGCTAGCCGGTCGTCTGGTCTGACACAAGTGCTATGCGGATCTTGGCGAGCGGACGTACGGCCCCGTGGTTAGGCACGTCTTCAATGTTCTCCAGTCGCTGCAGCTCGTGGTGCGTTCTATCTCACCCTTCTTACCTTACTTCAGCCTCACCTTCGTTACAGAAGGCACGCCCGACCCGCTGACAGAAGTTCAACACAGCCATGCTCATCATCATGGACGGCTCCGGCCTCGCCGAGATCATCGGGTTCAAGTTCTGCTACATTGTGCTCAACGTCTTCTTCGCGCTCCTCGGCATGGCCCTGTCGCAGATCAAGACGATCCGCGGCCTCGGCTTCTTCACCTGCGTCGGCACGGTACTGAACGTCATCGTCATGGTGCTGACCATGATCGGCGTCGGGCTGTATCCGCCCGTGCCCGCGCAGTCGGGACACAAGGACCTGAGCGAGCCCAAGATCGTATCAGGCTGGGTGCCGAGCTACACCGTAGGCTGGTACCAGCAGGTGTCGGGGGTGCAGCTCGCCGTGTTCGCTTACGGCGGCGCGATGATCTTCACCGAGTTTATGGCAGAGATGCGTCGCCCGCGCGACTTTTGGAAGTCGGCATTTGGCGCGCAGCTCTTCTGCTACCTCCTCTACATGTGCGTCTTCCCTCCTGCTCCTGCTCCTGCTCCTGCTCCTGCTCCTCCTGCTCCTCCTGCTCCTCCCCCTCCTCCCCCTCTCTGGCTGACGGCAGGCTCTTCGGCATGTTCGTCTATTCCATGCATGGACAATACACCAACATCCTCCCAACCGTCAACATCGACTCGCTCCTCTTCCAGGGCCTGACCAACATCCTCGGCCTGATCTGCGTCGCCATCATCGCGGTCATGTACAGCCACATTGGGTGCAAGGTGTTCTACCGCAACGTCCTCCGGGGCTACTTCAAGGCGCCCTCGCTGACGTCCCCGCGCTCCTCCCTGCTGTGGTCGGCCACAGTGTGCGGGTACTGGGCGCTGGCGTGGGTCATCGGCTCGGCCATCCCGAACATCACGGACCTGAACACGGTCGTTGGCGCTGCGTGTATCCTGCAGTTCACGTATACGTTTCCGTCGGCGCTGCTCGTCGGGCACTGGGTACAGCGCGACGCCATCAAGGGCGACGGCGAGTGGGTGCCGGGCGTCGAGCCGTGGTCGAACCGGGTCGACACGTGGCGCGACTGGAGCAGGTGGAAGAGGGGGTTCAGGCCGTACTGGTATCTCAAGCTTGCTCTGGTAAGCAGCCGGGGAGGGAGGGAGGTAGTGCCGGCATCGACGCTGACGCCGACCCCAGATCGCCCTCGTCCTCGGCGCACTCTCGCTGTGCGCGCTCGGCATCTACTCGGGCGTCGTGAGTGCGCAAGCGTCGTTCGCGAAAGGGCGGACACTGGCGTTCTCATGCCGCGCACCCGGGCAGCCGGAGTAACGCAGCAGGCTGGGCCCGGCGAGGCGGCTTACTGGTGTAGGTGGATTGATTTGGAGTGGGAAGAAGTGTGCATTGGGCTCTTTGGGATTCTAGTTGTCAGATAGTCGCCTGTCAAGTACACAGAGATGAGGCGTGCGACAATTCATATAATGCGATGCGACGATACTAGTGGCACAACTGGCTCTACTAAAAACGTTAGGAGCGGTCACCTCTCCGCCGAGTTGGGCTTCTAAGCTCGTTGTATGGTACAATGTGTGTGCATAGTTGCGGCAGGCATAAACAAGACTACAACTGCACATGCTAGATTCCTATGCGCATATCAGATCGGATCAAAATCCCCATCCTCCTTCGTCCTCTATCCCTTCTCCGTCGCCTTCTTCCTTCCGCTCTGCCCCCAGATAGCCGCCGGCCTCCCGCTCCGTCCCGTCGTCGTCGTCCTTGTCCTCCAACCGCCACCCGCTGTCCCCGTCATCGTCCCCGCCACCCAGGCCCCACCCATCGTCCTCCCCCGCGCCGAACCCCCACCCGTCCTCCTCGCCGCCGTACCCCCACTCGTCCCCGTGTTTGCGCACGACGAGCGCCTCGACGCAGATCAGCTCCTCGCCAGGCGGCGCGAGGAGGAGGCTCGCGGGGTCGATGGGCGCGAGCGCGTGTGTCTGGGTGACTACCGCGGGCGGCGTGCCTTCTCTCGCTTTGTCTGTCCCTGCTTCTGGTCCGCTTCCTCCCATCCCTGCTCGCAGACTCGCGGCGTAGTCGTAACTAGGCCCCTTGCCTGGGCTTGTCGCGGCCGAATGCACGTCCGCAAATGACAGACTCAGCGAGTCGAGGGGGAGCCCGAGCCCATCTACGAAGTCGTCCCCGTCTGGCGCTGGCTTGCGTTCGAGTCTGAGCGTACTGGGTCTAGCAGGCTGGTGCGGCAACAGGTGTTGAGCATGTACGTGCGCGGCGGAAGAAGCCGGGGCGTGCGGAGGGAGCATGTGGGCAATCGTATGCGTCGCCGGTGCATGACCGATAAACTCGGCGACGGGGGAGCGCGAGCGGTCGGCGAAGGGGAGACCGGTGCCGTCGCCGCGGAGGAGGTCGAGGCGGCGCGCCTCTCTACGCGCAGCAGACTTGTGGCGCTTCGCCTCGGCGCGAGCCGCAGCTTCGGCCGAGGCAGCGGCCTGGGCTGGTGTTTGCGCCCCAGCTCTCGTGCGGGACATCGAGGTCGAGGTCGATGCTGACGTTGCCGAGGCGGCCGACGTGGCGGACGCAGGGCGGGGAGGGGAGTCGAGGTCGAGCTGGAAGTGCGCGTCGTCATCATCCTCCCTCGAGGCCGAGGGCTCTGCGCCATCGCCGTCGTCGTCGGAATCGGACACCGCGTCGCGCTCGTCAAAGATGATGGCACGAGCACCGAGGCGCGGTGGAGACACCTCGCCGTCGCCGTCACCGCCGCCCTCGCCTGCCTCAGCCTCAGCCTCAGCCTCGCGGCGAGCGCGGAGCCGTTCTCGCCTACTCCTCGTGTCGGCGGCCGCCTCGCCCAGGCCTCTAGTGCCCTTGCGCGGACGCCCGTTCTCGTCCAGGTCCGGTCTGCGCGCGTCCGGCGGCGCAGTAAGGACGATCTCCTTTAACACCAGCACCGTCGCGCCCACCTCGCTCGCCATGCGTTCGAGGGTGGCGAGCGACGCGTCCATCTCGGCCCTCGTCAGCCCTATGACCGTCCCGTCGTCGGCTAAGCCGAGCTCGTAGATTGCCTCGTTGCGACCCTGCTTGAGACGCCACATCATCTGCGTGACCAGTCTCTCGAAGCGCTCGGGGCTGGGCTCGATGAGCTTGAGCTTGTATTCTATGTGGCCCTCTTTGTCGCGCTCGGCGGCGAGTTTGGGCATCGGGAGCGCGGGGACGGAGGGTCCGAAGGCCGGGCTGCCCTCTGCAGACGAGGAAAGGGGGACGAGGGCGTGGCGAGTCACATCGTTGTTGGGCGTGGCGACTAGGCGTTCCCAGTCGCGCATGGCCTGCGACGAGGCGATGGACGCGGCGACGGAGGCTGACGCCGAGATCGAGTGAGGTGCAGAGGGAGAGGCGGAGGAGGGGCTTTCGTCGCTGTCGTACGCGCTTCCATTGCGAGCCCTGGGAATACTGGTTGGCAGTGACGGAGAAGGGGTGAATGGCGGTGTGGGGTTGGCGACAGATACTGTGCCGGACGCGGGGGACATGGACGGCGTCGAGCCCCGCCGTGGTAGTGGAGTGGATAAAGGGGCTATCTCATGCCACGGCGAGGGGCGGCGGGCGGACGCGAGCGCGCCAGATAGAGCCGCGGAGAGACCCATACCCGAGAAGCTGGACAACGGCGGGGGAGAGGCGTGCGTCGAAGGCCCTGGGCTGGGCGTATGGGGATTTGGAGGGTGTTGTGGCGCTGGTGCCGCGACCTTTGCGGGCATGGTGGGCGACAGGGCGGGTGTGTTGGTAGGAGATGAAGGGGCGATGGGGGTGGAAGCGGGGGATGTAGTGGGTGGTGTGGATATGGTCGCCGCAGAGGTAGAGGCGATGGAGATCGGACTAGACGTTGTGCCGCGAGAGGAGCTGTGGCGAGAGCAGTGGATGGGGAATGCGGTGTGCGTGTGTCGTGGTGACGGGGAGGGCAGGGACAGGGCACACTGGGCGTCTGGATGCGCGCGATCGCCGTCCTTGTCCTCGTTGTTGCGAGGGTGGGTGGGCGCCGTTGGGAGGCGCGATGCGAGGTCCGCCGGCTGGTCGGAGCCGGCGGTACGTACCGACTGTCGCGGTATGCTGCCGGAAGACAAGGTGTCGACTGTGGAACGTTAGTGATATGTGTGTGCTTGTGCTAGATCGAGGCAAGATGATTGCTAGATGCGGCTGATGGTGGCTAGATGCGGCGACGGTGCAGGCTAGATGCGGCGCGTTGTGTTGGTGAGCGCGAGGTGGAGGTGGAGATGGAGAGGGAGGGGTAATCGAAGCGCAGTGTCCTGGATGCCGAGGGCGAGGGGGCTGGTCGGCACTGCTGTCAGCTATGCGGGGTGGGCGTGGACATACTTCTGGTGCTGGGCACCGATGATGAAGAAGTGTACAAGAGGAGGAAGAGTGGTGAGAACAACGAATGAGTATTGAGTTGAGTTGATGATGGGCGGTTGTGATGGATTGAGCGCCGATCATTGTTCCATTTCCGGTCAACAACGTCACTTCTGGACTCGACTCATGCCTTCTATCCTTCCATTGGGAGTCTTCATCGGCGCGCGACAGAACAGAATGCACGAGTGGCTAGAAATACAATGCATACATCTCACAAGTTGGGTATTCTATCTACTTCGCGTATCGGTCGCTGCGCGTTAGTATGTCCGTGAACATTGCCACCCAGGGACGCGCCGCCACCGCCCGCGCCCGCCCTGACAAGTGACGCACCTCTTCATAGCCGCCCGCCTGTCCAACATGGCCTCAGCGATGCGGCCCTCGCGCCGCGCACGTTTGAGGTCCTTCCGGTCGTCGCTCGATACGTGGTGCCGTCCTGCGCCCCATGCCTGTGACTCGCGGCTGCCTTCAGCACTGCCCCACGCGTGTCTTTCAGTAGAGCGTGACTCACTTGCGCTTCAGCTCGTCCTCGACGGACCCGACGGCCGGCCCGCCGCGCTCCAGGAGGCGTGTCTTGCCCTCTCCCCCGGCCTTGCCTTGGACGGCCTGGACGCGCGCTTTGAGCACATGCTCGCGCTGGCACTTAACGCGCAGCCCCTCAAAGTCCCCGACGTCATCCGCGTCCGCGCGCAGCTCGGCCTTCTTGGCCAGGATCGTCTCCTTGTCACAAGGCGGGACGGAGAGGTACTTCTCCGAGTACGTCTTCAGCGAGAAGCGTGGGAAGAGAGAATCGCCGACGGTGAGCGAGGGGGTGAAGCCCTCAAGAGGCCCGCGGGAGGGAGTCGAGGCGGAGAGCGTGCCGGACGGCGAGGCGGTGAGGAAGGTGCCGCTGGCATTAGCTCGACGACGTTTCAAAGGAGCTAGAAAGGGGGCGCTTTACGCACTTGCTGGTCCTTAAGGAGATGATGTCCTCGCTGCCTGCGAGCCGCGAGATGACCCAGACGTGGTTGATGTCGCTTGGCTCGACGAAGTTGAGGATCTCGCTTGTCGAGAGCTCGTTGGCGCCCTCCGGCGCCTGAGGGACGTCGACGGGTGCGGCGTACACTTTCTGCCGCCCAGAGTCCCACTGATGTCAGCTCTATGTTACCGGGCCTGGTTCAGCTGTATACTGTCGACCGGAGGACGGAAAGTGGCGAGCTCGCCCGCGGAGCGATCCACACAAGTAGGACAACACAGCTTCGGGCCGTCCTCACAGCGAACAGCCGCCCACAGCCACTCACAGCAAGACACGTCACCGGCTCAGTGGGCAAGAGAATAAACGTCGGGCCAGTGACCTCGTCCACGCTCGTCGGGAACATCCACCCTGCCGTCAGCTGCATCACCTCATCCCGCAGCTCACCGCTGGGATCCTCCGCCGCGAGCGCGTCCAGCTCGTCCACATTCTTGGACGTGTGCGAGCGCTTCTTCTTCTTCGGCTTGTCGCCTTTGAACTTGAGCTTCTTCGAGACGACTTCGGGCATGGTCGTATGGTGGGTGGGTGGTGTTGTGTGGTCGAGCGATGGTGGATCTTGGAAAGTGATGGTGGAGGTGCGGGATCAAATCCTGTTCACATTGAATACAAAGTGCAATTAGCCTCGAGCCTAATCAATAAGTCTAGTGTCTAATCCAAGGCTGATGCATTAGGCTGCGGTGGAGGGTCCGCTGGCGATTGATGGCATCGCGGAAAACGGTCTCGACCATCTACACCATCATCCACCATGCCGCAGGAGCTCGTCACACCGGACGAGGTGAGTTCTCCGTGACGCGGAGCGCATTAGTAGTCGGACTAGGATGCGGCCTGCGTGTCCTATGTTTCTCCTGCGCCTTCGGTCGTGCGCGCTCTCGTGCTGCACATCACCTCCCGCATCCGACCTGCTATCTCTTGATTCCCGCTCACACCAGTTCCTCACACGCCTCACAGCGACCTTCGCGGGCCCCTCCACCTCTTCAGTGTGGCTCACGCACAAGCGATGTGGGTATCTGTGTCTCGCGGCCCATGAGCTTTGCGGCGTCTCTGGCAGCAGCCTCTGGCGTCAAGTCGGTTGTCCGACAATAAGCTCGTGCAGCCAGTCGTCCCTCTTCCTGCCAGCTGGTCTCTGCACTCACGAGCGGCACGCGGAAACGGGGACGATGGCGAAATGCTTCTGGAGCGAGAGCTGGAGTGACTTCGTGGCTGACCCCAGACACCCACGATGGCGAGGACACGACGATGACGGACCCCGAGGCCGAGTACGACGTGCTGATTAGGTGCACGCAGGGCGAGACCAAGTTCTCTGCACGGGTGAGTACTCGAGCATGTCTGAGCGGCGACAGGCGAGGGGGAAGGGGAGGACAGCCGTGGACTGGCGGGATAGTTGGATTGAGCTTGGGAGGTGGGATGGAGCGCACGGCACAAGCCTGTCTCGCTCGAGGTCGCCTGGAATCACTTCCTCTTCGTTCGGATCTCTACGCCTCTTCTTTCGGCGCCGCGGAGGCGTTTCCCTCTTACGCTCCGCCCCGTATCTCCCCAGCTGCTGTGTCGCCTGCGTCTACAACCCTGGCACGGCCATATCCCATCACCAGACTACCACTTCACCTCCAGCTCCGCCCTTTCTGATCCTCCTCCTGCCCCCGCTAACCCCAGATCCCCGCGTCCACCCTCCCGACCTTCCACACCGCCTACGGCGCGCTCCTCAAGACGTCGATGGCGACACACATGCGCAAGCGCGACAAGAAGAAGGAGCGCGCGCGCGCCGACGCGGCCGACAAGCGCCGCAAGGAGCTGTATGTCGACGTCGTCGTCGGAGGCGAGGGCAAGCGCGGAGCCGGGCACCGGAAGCGGCAGCGCAAGCTTGCGGCGCAGCGGAAGAAGGAGGCGGAGCGGGAGCGGATCGAGGTGCGCGAGGCGCAGAGGGCGGCGGCGGCGAAGGACGAGTAGACCACTAGGTTGAGTAGGCATGAATCCGATCACGACATGCAGCTGCGAGACGTGATAGCAACCTCTCATCTAGCACGTAGGCAGACGCCGCGCCGTCATTCTGTTAGCAGTGTTGTCTCCTGCGGAGTGATATAGCAGTGGCATCAAACAGCCCCTTCGGGTTTACAGTATGGGATAACAACAGCGGACAGAGATGCTTCTAGTGCAGATTGGATGGTGTGAAAGTGGTCATGGTCGTGTCAGGCTTGTGCCAGTGAAATGGTGGAGGGTGGGATTGTGGAAGTGGGGCCGGGGGATGTGTATGGTGGTGTTCGCTCCGAATCACTGTCTTGGGAGCTCGGGGGAAGAAGATATCAAGCAAGAATCAAATGGAGTGGTGTGGAGTCCAGCACGGCTCGGCCGATGCTCATTGTCTCGTGTATCACGGAGTGCGCTGCGCAGCTTCCATCTTGCGCCGGACGCCGTCAAGGCGGTCGCGGATGGAGTTGATCACTGATGTCAGTTACGCCCGCGCATGCTGCAGCTACTCACGTCGCTCGTAGCCGCGTCGATCGTCCTCATGCAGGCGCGCGCCGTCGTGCATGATATCGTCCAGTAGCGTGCTCAGCAGCCACATGGCCGACTCGTAGCCCTCCTCGGCATTCACCAAGTCCCCGAGGAGCTCGGCCTGGGCGGACTGGCGCGACTGATGTCAGCTACCGAGTGCTTGAAGAAGCTGAGACGACTCACAATATCACGGGCGCGATCATGGACCAGTCTATCGACGTAGGGTAACTGCTCGGCGCAGCGAGCCTTGGCCCACTCAGCCTTCTCGTATACCTCGTTGAACCGAGCGCGGAACCACTGAACCACTGTCGTTTAGCCATGTCGTTTAGGAAGAGGACTCACGTTCATTCAACTCCGCGCTAGTCTCATACGAGACGTTGCGGTGCTTGCGCGCATCCCAGAACTTCTTGAATCGCTCGTGACCAGCACAGACAAAGGCAAGCGACTTGAAGTAGAGGGCACACGCGTCGCCGGCAGCTTCTTCCTGCTGTCGTAAAGCGAGGATGTCGCTGCCAGTAGACGACGCAGATGACTTGCGTCTTCCGCCCATCGGGGAGACGCCGACTGGTGGGATAGAGAAGGGCGGCGCGCCAGGAGACGGCGGTGTGTGTGGTGTTATCGTCGCCGTGCTCGTTGTGGACGCCTGGACAGGAGGTGGCCGCGATGTCTGCGACCACTGGACCAAGCGCTGATCAGCAAGCTCGTAAAGCACGAACGCCTTGTGCGCAGCATCCTCCAAGAAGTCGAGTAGCTCGCTCTCATCGGGATCGATCTCTCCTGATCGCTCAACCTGGGGCCACCGCTTTGCCGAAGTGCCGGTCGCCCTGGCAACAACGTTGGCTGCTGTGCTAGAAGTCGAGTTGAGCAGGCGCACAGCAGTGTTGGTGAGCACACGCGCGAGAGCATTACTGCTGGGGAGGGATCCGGGCGAGGAGCGCTCGGCCGACATGGCGTATGATCCGGCAGGAGGGAAGACCGTAGGGGTGGAGGGCAGCGATGGTTGCCGAGCGCGGACGACGCTTGGCCGCATGGCGGGCACTGCGAAAGGTGGTGTTGACCCCATGGCGAATGGCGGAGAGTACGATGCTGGCACAATAGTGGCCTGCGGAGGTGGACTGGTACTGAGCGGCTTGAGCTGCGTCATTGGTCGCGCGCCAGGCATGCGGACGAGGGCTCCACCAGAGGGTCGGCGTGCACGTTGCTCGAGCTCATCTGCCAGCTCATTGATCTCCACCGTGCGCTTCTCCACGACAACATACTCGCGGCCGACTGAGTCGCTCGCACCGAGCGCGCTCTCATCCTTGCCTGTCATGGTGATAGGCGGAGTCGCAGCTAGAGGCGAGCTTCCAATGGATGGGCGAGCCGTCATCGGTCCGGTTGGCGTGACGACAGGCGGGTCCTCTGCACTGAAACAGCTGGGAGCCTTGTTTGACGACGCCAGCCGGCTTTGCTGAATGGCTGGGCTACCGATCGCACGCGGTGCTGCAGCTGCACGCGAACCTGTCGACGAAGGGCTGATGGGCGTAGACGATGGTGGCTCTGCAGCCTCCGCTGGCTCGTCTCCGACGTAGTACTTCGGCTCGGACCGCCGAGGCAGCGTTGGAGTGGGTGTGGGCGCGACTGTGCTTGGTCGAGAGGAAAGATCGCCGGAAGCGTTCCGCCTTAGTGCTGGATTGGGACTGGCAGGTGCTGGCGACGCAAGCGGAGCCGTGCCAAACGATCCGCTGCTGCTCTCCTTAGGATCCGGGGTATCGCTGGAGCCGAAACCGAGGGCTGAGCTGTCTGTTGACACGTCGATCGATGTGCTCACGTCCCCAATCGACTCTGTCATGAACCCGTCCCAGACACCGCATGCGAAGAACTCCTCAAAGCCCATGCGCTGCGCTGGACGCTGCTTGAGCAGACCGCGGATGAGAGTCTTGATGTCAGATGATACGGGGATGATGGGTGGTGGCTCAGACCCGTCTGGCCCAGGTTGCTGTGCCCTTGATGACTCGTCTGGGAACTTGATCTTGTCGTTGCCTCTCTCGATGCGTCGAAGAAGCTCGACGTGATTTGGGGCGCGGAACGGCGAGCGGCCAACGGCCATCTCATAGAGGACAGCCCCTACCGACCAAAGATCTGCCTTGGCGTCATACTTTTCGTAGCGCAGAATCTCTGGTGCCATGTAGAGTGGTGATCCACACAGTGTCTCCGCCATGGCCGCCGTAGGGAGCACACGGGCGAAGCCAAAGTCGGCCACCTTGAGAATAGGAATGCCGAGTGGGTGCCCCTCGGCAACTTCGCTCGGTGTCGCGGGTTGCAGAAGCAGGTTCTGAGATGGTCAGTGCTGCATCCGGGGATTGCGCCGTATCTGCTATCCGTACCTGTGGTTTGATATCGCGGTGGATCAAGTCCTGGGAGCGGAGGAATCGTACCGCTTCAGCTACGATGAGGTCAGCCTTGTCCTATACACACAACGTTGTTTGATGTGTCATCTGCGTCGCAAAGACACTCACCCAGTTGTCCCAGAAAGCATCGTGTGACGCGTTCATCCAAGCCACCTGATGGTGGGTGGGGCCAGAAGACCTTGCCGCCGCGTGATGCAACCATGTTGGATTCGTAGATGCGAGGGACAAAGTCCAGTGTCTCGATCCGTCCACGGTTGCGCAGATAGATAGACAAGTCGTTTCCCGAACAGTACTCCATGACGAGGTAGATGTGGGTGTCATTTTTCTGTAGAATGAAGAGGCAAAGCAATGCGCGCAATGGCACGAAGAGAGGCGGTGATCAGCGGGAATCCAACGGAACTGGGGCGCGAAGCACACCCAGGAGGGAACTCACGAAGCAATCTGTCAGGGCTACAATGTTGCGATGGCTGATAGCCTTGAGGATGTTGATCTCACTCTCGAGGTTATCGAGGAGTTTGCTGGTGAGCTTCTGTCGCGATACGGCCTTGATCGCGACTGGAACCTTGGACTTCTGATAGTGTCAGCAAGGAGTCTCGACTCGGCTCGATTGAGGCTTGGCAACGAGACCTCCGCAGCAGTCGCGCGGAGCTAGTGGTTGCTGTGCGACTCACCGAGCGATGTCCTTGGTACACAGTTGCAAAGCTGCCGCGGCCTATTTCTTGGCCAACAACATAGTTGCCTATGCGCTCGCGGTGCTCGCGGTGACGATGTGAATCGCCTTCCTTCTTGCGCGCTGCTTCGCCCTCGGACATGGCGGGAACCGGGGGCGGGCGAGGGGGGAGCGTCGGCTAGAATGGATGTGTAATGATGGGAAGGGTGATAATGGGAGAAGTGCGACACGCCGAGGTAGGTAGCTGGTGAGAGGCGCGCTCAAATGGATATGAAGCGCGTAGGTAGGAGAGAGATGAAGTGGAGAATGGACGATGATGAATGCGCGATTGTTCAGCCAAGCCAAGTGGGTGGTTGGGTGATGGAATGAGGGCTGATGCCGAGAGAGTAGTTGCGAGGGCTCGAACGGATCACGAGCTTATGACGTTGAGGGTGAGGGCTTGCCTCAGAGGCGCGAGACTTTGTCGTTGTCGACGTGGTTAAAGTGTGCACGATGTAGGATGAACGAGGATGAGGATGAAGATGCGATTGAGGAGTGATCGTCCCGTTATGCACCTTGATAGTCGACTGGTGGCGACAGGGTAAATGGCACAACACACTACTACTCGGGGGCAGGGTAGGGCGTGGTGGAGGTAGAATGGCTGGCTGGCCCCTACTACTACCACTTGGGCTGGGCGTTGGCTTCACTCTCCTGGCTGGGGGGGGGCGTGGGGGTGGGGGCGGGGGGGCGATAATAAGTGGAGGTTAAAGCGGGGCGGGGGGCGGCGGGGCGAAGCGGGTACGACTAAAGTCAATTCAGCAGAGTCGATGCACAACAACGTTCGAGACTAGATGAAGGGGTGATGGGGCAATGCACGACGAGTGTCAAGGTAATGGCGACAAGAAGGTAATCCAAACAAGAGAGTTGATTCAAGAGCAAGCAGGCGATGTTTGTGGCGACGGATGACGCGATGACGCGACAGGGGTGGGCGACTGGGGTGGTGGCCGAGTGATGATAACGCAGGTTGGGGGGTGAGGGTTGTGGTGTGTTCGGCCGGTCGAGATGGGACTAGTAGGAGGAGGACCTGAGTGGTCACGCCTTTGGTCGTCGATGATGCTGGGGTGTTCGAGGTGGTTGGTTGGATTGAGTGGTGAGCTATATGGCTAGAGGTGCGCTGCACCGATGGCGACAATGAAGAAGAAGAGGAAGAAGAGGTAACAAGAGCGCAGGTGGCTACAAGAGGTGATGACCGAGTGACCTGGATTGTTGTGTGTGTGTGGTGGCTAAGAAGGCCCAAGCTCTCCGGATGCGGGCGGTTGGGGCGGTATGGTTGAATGCATCCGGCAGCGCGGCAGAGGACTGTAGTCTCGAAGGGGCCTCTGATGGGGTACTACTCTCCACGAGCGCATACGAGCGGAGGCAGACTATCTCTCTAGGTCAGGCTAACTAACGGCTTGAATAACGACTCGAGCGTAGTAGATGCTAGCTAGTACTAGATGAGAGAGATACCCGCTCATTTCCCTCATCCCCTATCTCTGATGATCCCTCGCTAAGCACCCCCACTTCCCTCCCCTTCTCACCCGCCTTCCGAGGGAATCTGGACAAAGGCCTTAATGTGATTAATCAAACCCCCTAAGGTGTATCTAGCGTGACTCGAAGCGCGTCGACTAGAGTCGTTGTCACACACACACACACACACAACCGCGATAACCCGTGCATCACACAGCCCCTTCCAACCCCCTCGATTCTGATATTCACCTTGTTTACATCACATTAGGGGTGGATAACAACCTACTATAAGCTACAATGCATGAGACGATGGGAATCTGAGAGAGGGCCTAACATGCATTATGATGACGAAGCTCCCGTATCGGGCCTCTCGTCTCTTATGCAATACGAGCAAGGTGTATAAGGTGGCGTAGTAGGCGCTGTGAGCTAGGCCTGAGGCAGGTGGTCTCGGGTCCCTTTCTGCGGTGGGTGGCAACTGAGTACTGGGCGACGCAAGGGGGAGCCCAAAGGGAAGCGATAAGGGTTAGGACCCGGCATGACTCGCGTAAAGCTAACGGGTCCTCATCGGCACGTGCTTTGCCAAGTCAAAGTCGGATTCGAGCTATGGTCGACTCGGGACTCTCGGAATGGGCGGATAGCAGGAACCCCGACCTCGTAGGATATCATGAGAAAGGCTCCGCGGGTTCCTCCACTCCGGGTAAAGAGGCCAAAGGAGGAACGACGCAAGGCATTTGCCACCATCTTCAAGGGGTGGACGGACCTCGGCTGTTGAGCTGTGTTGTTACCAAGACATATGGCCAGATGGAATGCCAACGACGACGTCATGGTGATCAACACGGCACTTCCCCTCCAATTGTTGGGTGGTCTCACTTCAGCACATGATCCCCTCTCTCTCCTCTCTGGCAGCAGCAGCTCGTGATCCTAAGCCATTCCATGATCCAGCCCCTCTACTCCAGCCGCGATCGCATGATCCATGACACAATACCACGCGCCCGGCTGGTTGTTTTCATTCCTCAATTCCCTCACTCACTCCTTCGATGATGCCGCATTGGGATCATGTCAGCCAGGCAGCACAGCCAGTTCTCGGGCATGTGAGCATCTGCATCTGGGGTGGAGCTCGGTCTCGGTCTCGGCCACTTCCGTTGACGCCATTGGGGCCCGTCATTTCAACGGCGCAGCAGCGATACGAATGAGAAGGCGCTTACATTAGTATGGAGCGCCCCAGCGATCTCAATCAGCCGCTGAAGGGCATTGCTTTACCAGCTGTAGAAGGCGTCATTGGTGGGCTTTTTATCGTCACGCGACCGTAACCTGTGGTCCAGCCTGGTCGAATGGCCTCTCGCAAGATCACAAGCATTGAGAGAGATCCATGACGACGGCGGCGTCGATTGGAGAAGTCGCGAAGTCGACCGAACTTGGTATAGATTCTCGATCGCGTTTGCCCTCTCTTCTGCCCCACTCCCTCGGTTGGATCCAATCAGGCACCGAGCCGCAATCTCTCGATCTCGACAACACGATCGCGCTTGATCGCAAAAACACCTCTCAGCTCGACACCCACTCAAAAATCATGACGACCGTACGTTTCAACTATCTCTTCTTCATGTCGTTCATACCTAACCCCTCCAGGTGACGGATATCATCAACAATCTCGTCCACCCCAAGGTGGTCGAGGCGTTCCTCGTCTCGCCAACGTTCACAACCAAGCTGCCGAAGGGCATCCAGCTCTTCCTGCGCGCCAACTACCCGGTCCGCGCACGCGACAACACCAACGCCCACGTCGTTGACTCGCTCCAAGACGAGAAGTTTACGTGGGCGATCGTCGACGAGCGCGCAGGCACGCACACGGCCTACGTCGTCTCCGGCGCCCTCGTCGAGCCCGACCTCACCGACGACGAGTTCGACGCCCTCGACAGCGCGATCGCGACGGGCACGTTCCGTGCCTACCTCGGCGACGACGGGCAACCGTGCTTTGTCGTCGAGGAGAAGGAGGTGGCAGTAGACGACCCGCGGCACCGCATCTTTACGCTCGTGCTGAATACTGCTGGCATCTCGAACGCCGCGGGCATCAAGGTGATTCTCGCGAACGGGCCGCGGTGGGTGTTGGTGGAGACGGCGGAGGGGCTGTCGATCTCCCGGTCGGTGGGGAAGCGCGCCGATGGGAGCGTGTTGGATCCAGAGGGGCCAAATACCAGCATGTACGGTGGGCTCGTGTCGCAGGCGTTCGAGCTCGTCGTCACGCGCGACGCTTTTGCGAGCCTCCAGGCTGCCAAGGCGGCTGCTGGGCGGTAGGGACGCAGGAGTGCTGCAGCAACGAAAAAGGCTTAACTGCCACGACTCTCATACGTTATCATCACTAGGTGTGCATCGAGCATGTAAGCATATATCTAGGCCCAGGCGTGGGATGCGCGAGCTCTGGGCGACGTGCTGGGCGAGGGCTGCGTAGTTCTGTTCCTATAAATCAGCTATTAGGAGCAATCCCAATCAACGCTCCCCAATCCTAGTCGTTCTAGCATTTACCATTTATCACGAGCCAAAACTCCACTTGTGTTCCATTCCCTACCCATCCACTAAGAAACAACAATTAACATGGCGTCCGTGGCTTACTCTCGGCTTGGCTTGCCCTTGATCATCCTCTTCCCTCAAAGCACAAAGCACTTCTGTCATCACAACAATGCTCAATCAACCATTGCCCACCATGACGCCAGGTCTTGCCCAATCTAGAGTGCGCCTTGGCGCCATCGCCCTTGTCTAACTTGATCAGACACATATCCACGCGAACCGTGCATCTGATAAAGCTCGGTTCGTCACTACTGACACGTTCGCGTACACTCAACCCTTCCTATCACCTCGCTTCTTCACATCTCCACTTGACACACCACTCAAATCCACGCATCATGACAGCGACACAGCGCGCCCCAAGCCCACCCGCGAGCGAAGCTGACGAGTTCGAGGACGCCCACGACGGTCTCGACTTGACCTCTCCCACCGCCACCGCCCCGCTCCTGACCGCGCCCAAAGACAAGCCCCTTCCCGCCTCGGCAACCTTCGGCGCCCTCGACGATGTGGCCGGGCCATCTGGGCCATCTGCTCCCAAGCCGCGTCCGGCTCCATTCGACCTCGACCACACCGCCAGCGTCCCGCCCTCCGAAACGGGCGATACGCCCATGGCGACCGCCCCAACCTCCCCCCTCTCGCCATTCTCGCCCACGACCCCCACTTCCAGCACTAAGCCACGCCTAGCCGGCCGTGGCGCGCCGCCCTCTAGACCCAGTGAGGCGCGGAGCGTGAGCCAAACCATGGCGAGGGCGTATGCTGAGATGGCTGCTGAGCGCGGCGTCTCGGGCTCCACGCTTTGTGATTCAGGGCCAGACGCTGGAGCAGAGGCTGAGGCGGGCGCGGGCGCGAACACGAACGGGGGTCTAGACGCCGGAAGGAGGCTGGTCGATGAGGGGGAGGAGGCGGACGACGAATGTGTGTCGTTCGTCCGAGCACAGCTCGTGCGCCTCTTCCCCGACTTCCACGCGCTCGACAGTGGTTCTGTCGAGATTGGTGACGCGGAGGGGCAGGCTCCAGGGGATGGGGAGGGGGAGGGTGCGCCGCCGACGTTCCGAGCGGAGCTCATGGCGATGCGCACCGAGATTGGAGTGTTGCGCGGTATTGTCGCGGAGCTCACTGCTGCCCATCCCGCGGCCGCGGAGCAGGTGGCGCGGCAGATTGCCAGAGTCGACGCGCCGTCTGAAGCCGCTCAGCCTAAGCAGGGGTCCGCGGCTGAGGTCGAGTCTGCCAAGCCGGAGCCGAAGGAGGAGTCGAAGGAGTCTGGCAAACCGGCCGCTGCGGAGTCGACGAAAGCCGAGCCAACCTCGGAAACGCCAGTCTCCAACGGAACAGCGAAGGATTCCTCCAAAGAGCTCTCGGCTACGGACCATGCGACGACCTCGTCCCCTTCCGCTCCTGAGCTGGATCCCGCCACGCTCGAGCTAGCCCTCTCCGTCGTCCGCGTCCTTGACGCTGCCGCGCACGGCCCGAAGCGCACTGATGCGGACGTGTTCGACCACACCAACCTCCGCACCCTCCTCGCTCTGGCCTTTGCCCGCCCGCCTGCATCCTCCGACGACCTCCCCACAGACGCCCATGCCCATACCCACGGCCACGGCCACCACCACCCACACCATGCTCATAAGTCGACGCACGCGCACGATCACCTGAACGCGCACGAGGAGATCGAGAAAGCGCACGATGTGGCGATCACGCCGGAGATCGGGACGCCGCCATCCCCCAAGACGCCGCCGTGTCCGGCCGACGACATGAGCGACGAGGAGCTGGATGAGCTAGCCGAGTTGGCCGAGGAGGCGCATGGGCTGGTGTCGTAGCCGACGTGTGGTAGATGGCGCTTGGAAGAGGGCAGCGGCGGAAAGATTGGAGAACATATCGAAACGGGAAGCACTGGACGAGAAGACGGTTGAATAGAATCATTGTATAGATGGAGCGTCATGAAACAGTTGGTCACGATGCCGATGCAAGGACGTCGCAGCAGCATCTACATATCTATAACGAAGACACAATCCAACCGTAGTCTGTCTCCTAGCTACATATCTCGAGCCCGCTTCAACCCGCCGTTGCCACATCTCCAAACCTACTGTGCCCCTCTCGCCTTCGTGAGCTACCATGCAATCTTGGCGAGGAATCCGCCCGGCCGCCGCCTCACCGCCCACTTCCTCGCCTCGTCCAGGAAGAGGAGCGCCATCCCGAACGTGACGGGAATAAAGATGTGCTCGACCGGCACGCCCCGCGTGAGCAGCGCGCTCTGGAAGAAGCTCGGATAGTGGAGGAAGAATGCAAACACAAGTGACGTGGCAATAGCCGGCACGATGTACCAGTTCGCGTTCTTGCCCCAGAACGGGTTATGCTGGAACAGCGACAGGCGGCGGGTGCGTGTCGCGAGGAGGTTGCCGAACTGCATGAAGACGAGCGTGAAGAAGTAGACTGACTGGGCGCGGTTCGTGTGTTCTGCGAATGCCTCGGCGTCGAGATCGGGCGGGAGGCCGCCGTACGCGAGGACGATGTGGGAGAATGGGAAGCCGGCGCGCTGGAGATACCAGAAGGCCATGGAGAGGGCGCAGAGCGACTCGAGGATGCCGAGGAAGCCGTAGGCGTGCAGGAGGAGCTTCCAGTCGACTAGCTTGTCTTTCCTGACGTTGCGCGGGCGGCGCGTGAGGAGGCCGGCTTCCGGACGCTCGAAGCACATCGACACGGCGGGGAGGACGTCGGTGAGCTGAGGTCAGCGCTGTAGCGGCGACAGAGAATGTGGAGAAGAGGAGATCGAGCAGGGACCACTCACACAGCAAATGATGATCATCTGGATCGACGAGAGCATTTGGGGAACACCGATGAGGACGTTGAGCAGGATCGGCATGAGTTCCGAGAACGACCCCGCCGGGAGGAGATACAGGATCGTCTTCTTGAGGTTATCGAACACGAGGCGGCCGTACGTCACGGCCACGACCATGGACGAGAACGAGTCGAGAAGCACCAGGTCCGCAGCCTCGATAGCGACGTCCGACCCCGAGCCCATCGCGATCCCCACGTTCGCCGCCTTGAGGCTCGGAGCGTCGTTCACACCGTCGCCCGTCATGCCGACGATGCACTGGCGCGCCTGGAACTCTTTGACGATGCGGAGCTTCTGGTCCGGCGTGGTGCGCGCAAACACGATCTCGGGGTATGCGCACGCCTGCTCCCACTGCGCGTCGTTCATCTCCATCAGGTCTGGGCCGCTCAGCACCAGCGAGCGAGTGGCGGCGTCGACGTCGTCGGGATCGTAGGGCGGCACAGACGCTTTGTCGGAGTTACGGTCGAGGTTCGCGAGGGTGTGGATCCGCGAGGCGTCGGTCACGATGCCGCACTGCTCGGCGATGGCAACGGCGGTGAGCGCAAAGTCGCCAGTGACCATGAAGAAGCGGATGCCGGCGCCGCGCAGCGTCTTGACCGTGTCGGGGATATCGTGGCGGGGAGGGTCGACGAGCCCAACGAGGCCGACGATGGTGAGCTGCTGGTTGACGTGCGCGTTGAAGTAGTTGTGGAACTCGTCCGAGTCGGTGGACATGGCCGACAAGTCGTCGGCGCGGATGACGCGCTTGGCTAGAAGCAGGACGCGCTGGCCCTTGGCCGCCCAAGCGGCTTGGGTGGCGTTGAGGCGCGCGAGGACCTCAGGAGTGAGAGGGAGAGGCGGGCCGCCGGCGGGGTCGTTGACGTACGCACACCGCTTGACGAGGACATCCGGCGCACCCTTGACCAGCAGCATGAGGGATTGCCTGTCGAAGCTGTCGTGAGGCGAGATTGGGGACGGGAGAGGCGTCTTCGCCGTGCCCGAGACGCGGAGGAGCTTGAGCATGAACTTGGTCTTGGAGTTGAAGTTGACCTTGTACACCTCGGCCCAGTCGGCGTTCGCCTCCTGGACGGTGCGGAGGAACTCAGCGAAGCGGAGGATGGCGCTGTCCGTCGCGTCGCCATTGACGCGGCGCAGCTGCACCGGCTGGTCCATGGTCGCGTCGTCGAACTGGGCGCCGTTGCACAGGCCAGCGACGGCACCGAGCTGCGCGACGTTGTCGCCCCTATCTTTGCCCGCGACGAGACGGTCGCGAGCCTCGACCGTCGTAAACGTCTCGTCGAGGACGGCGGCGTTGGTCACTGTCATCACGTTCGACGTCAGGGTGCCCGTCTTATCTGAGCACAGCACCGATACGGAGCCGAGTGTCTCGACCGTCATCAGCGTCTTGCAGAGTACCTTGTTGCGCGCGAGCGTGTTGGCGATGACTTTGAGTGAGATCGTGATGGACACCGGCAGGCCCTCGGGGATGAACGCGACGCACACGGACACAAGGCTGACGACGAGGGTGGCGGGCGTGATGAAGCCGTGATGGACGCGGTTGAGCCATGCGGCCCAGAGGACGACGACGAGGAGGGCGATCGAGAGCGCAAACCCGACGATGATAAAGACGAAGCCGTAGATCTCCTTCTCGAGCGTCGTCTGTCTTGGCCCGCCGGTCGACGACAGCTTGGCGATGCGGCCAAATACCGTGCTGTCGCCCGTCTGGATGACGACAACCGTGCCCGAGCCGCTCACGCACAGCGTGCCTTGCAGACCGATGTTCTTGCTCTCCAGCAAGTTCTCGTCCGTCATCTCGACGGCGGTGCGGATCGGCTCCGACTCGCCCGTCAGCACCGAGCGGTCGAACTTGAGGTCGGCTGATGTGTCGATAAACCGCACGTCGGCGGGCAGTTTATTACCGAGCGAGATGCACACGATGTCGCCGACAACAAGCTCCTTAGCGACGACCTTGGCCTGGGTGCCGTCGCGGAGCACGGTGACTTCCTGCGGGAGCATGTTCGTGATGCTGGCCATGACGCGCGACGTCGACCAGTCCTGCCACGCATTGAACGCTGTCTGGATGACGATGACGATGAACAGGATGACCCCGAGGGCGAGGTTCGCGACGGCGGGATTCGGGTCCCCGAGCGGCCGCCACGCAATGAGGCACAGCACGCCGCCGAGGAAGAGGATCGACCCGAACCCGCCGAAGACGTACGACAGCCACTTGCGCACCAGGTTGCGCGGCGGCGGCGTCATCTGGTTCAGGCCGTGCTGCGATTGACGCCGCTTGACTTGCGCGCTGTCGAGGCCGGCCTTGGGGCTGACGTTGAGGCGCTGGAGGGCCTCCTCGCGCGATATCTTGTGCCAGTCGAGCTCGGAGATCTCGCGCGCCGCGTCCCGCTTGGCAGCCGCCTCGTGCGGGTGCGCGAGCGAGTCGGTGACGTGGATCGAGAGGGTGCTGGTGTGAGCCCTCGAACGAAGTGAGAGGGCGAGGAGCGTTATTGGTGGACGGCGGGGAGAACGAGGCGGGTGGCCGTGGACGGCAGGAATAAGGGAGAGATAGAACAGCCACACTTGGAGGTCTCGGAAAGAGTGTCACCTCCCTCCGCAGAACACCCAACAATGTCACCTCCCGACACTGCGGTAACTCACCGAAACTCGCCCACGACCCGCGACGCAGCGTCGACATGCGACACCTGCCTGCGCAGGCGCAGCTCGCGCGCGGCATTCTCGTCCTCCTGGATCGTGATGGAGCGTATGATCGCATGCGGGTTGGGACGACTTCCGCCGCCCTTCTCGGCCTTGTCGTAGTCGAGCTCGGACAGGTGGAGTGTATCTGAGTCCCTGTCTTTGTCTTTATCGAGGGGATCTTCGTGGAAGTGGGCCATCTTGGGTCTGCTGGGGGAGGGGGCGAGCTAGAGGGCAACAGACGGCTGGTTATGGGACTTGGGCGAGGATGGGATGAGGGGAGAAGGATGCTCGTCGAGGACACTGGGAGGCTACGCGAGTGAGTAGAGCGACTGGTGAGAAGAGAGGGGTAGTCATCGAGACAGTCAGTCGAGGGTCATTTATAGCCAGCAGAGAGACAACACGGTCCAGCCGACGCGACGTACCGCAGCGTATGATGATGGGTATGTCAGCCCAACCAGCAGCTAGCAGCGAAGATCTATAGAGCACGGCCCTCGTCCCACATCCCTTGCTGTCACTAGTCACTAGTCGCGCACGACTCGGGTCAGTAGAACGGAGCGGGTATGGTGACTCGCGGTCGATGACTGGCTGCACAGACTGGGTGCTGACAACGGGCGAGGGCGGGGCTGAGGGCGGGTGGGGCTTGAGGCAGTTGTAGCGCGTCCATAGAGTCACAGTCTATGAGCCCAAGCTTGCCGGGCGGGGCAGCCCGAAATAGCAGCGCGCAGCGCGCACGGAAATCGCGCTATCCCCAGCGCCTCGCGTCGATGAGACAAGCCTGCCAGACATTGTTGAAGATGGATTATGTGATGGTGGATGGTTGGTGAATGGATGAAGAGGGAGGGAATTTGGGCGAATGATAAATCGCGCACGGGCGGTGGAACCAAACAATTCTGCGGCCGGCCGTAGGTTGGAGCTCGGAGTGGTTCAAGTGGTTCAGCCTGTTCTGAGCGCTTTGCAACTAGTGAGCGCGTGCAGATGGTAGGCGCCACGGCGGGCGTACGTATAAGTATATACTGTACGGACATGCTTGAGCGTAGAGCGGATAGCTGGTTGAATTGGTTGCTGGTGGATGAGGCATTTGACGGCGATTACTGTATCGAGTGGTGGACTCGAGCTACCTCGTATATTCACTTCTAGTGGATGAGCTTGCAGCCATTGTTGGTTTGAAGACGTGAGGTGTTCGAGAGGTTATATCATTTTTGGAACAGCATGCTATAGCATCGTCGTGCACGACTCCTCCATGTCGTCTATGCCCGACGTTGAATGAGCACTACCATCTCATTCTCTCGCCTGCCGTCTTGCATCGCATCCTCAACATCCGGCGACGACGCCAGCTGTCCAGCCAATCTATAGGTACATTTTCTCCGTAAATACAACGAAACTCCAGATCTCTCTACATTCTCGGCGACGCCACCTCCGACTTGGTGGCCGACGCCGCCTCGGACGGCGCGTGCGACGGCGCATGCGACCCGTAGTAATCGCGCTTCGTGTTGTCCGCCACAAGGATCTCCGCCGCCGGCGCCTTGGTGTCGACCTTGTCTCCCTCCCGCTTCTTGGCCGGCTTGGGCCGGTGCGTATCCACCGACTCGATGGGGACGGAGAAGCGCTCCTCGATACACCCGTACGCGCGCGGCGAGATGCGGATGAGGGTGTGCAGCGGCACGTTGATGTACGGCAGCTGCTCCTGCGTCAGGCCCATGAAGTAAGCGTACAGGCAGCGGATGATCGCCTGGTGCCCGATGATCAGGACGTTGTCGGCGCGCTCGAGCTCCATGATGACAGGCTCGAGGCGGACCACGACGTCGCGGTACGACTCGCCGCCGCGGTACCGGTAGTTGAACTTGTCCTCGTCGCGCGCCTCGTAGTCCTCAGGGTACTTCTTCTCGATCTCCTCGTACGTCATGCCGTCGCACACGCCGGCGTCGAGCTCGTCAAGCGACTTCCACTGCTTCTTCTCGTGCGGGAGGTACGCTCCCGTCTGGATCGTGCGCGTGAGAGTGGATGTCCAGACCTGGTGTTAGCTAAGTAGAATGCCAGTTAGCTCACCTCGAGCTCAACGTCGCCGATGTGCTCCTTCACAAGGCCCGGAAGAGCGTGGGCATACTCCATGCCTCGAGGCGACAGCTCGGCATCGCCGCCAATCTTGCCCTGCACATTGTACATCGACTCGCCGTGCTGTAACGTTAGCTTGGTGCTCTGTGGAAAGCAAACTCACCCTGGAGAGATAGATCGAACGCGGCTTGAGATGCAGGTTCATGAGGTAGAATGCCATGCGCGACTGCAGGTAGCCCTCGATGCGGTTGATAGTCACACGACTGCCGACGTTTTGAATGCGGCAGTAGCTGATATCCGGCTCGGAGACAGTCTGGTAGACACGCTCGTAAGCCTCAATGCGCTTGCGGAAGTCGGCAATAGCCTCCTCGCGCGACATGCCAGCATAGTCCGGGTCACCGGACGAGGCCTTGAGTGCAATGTTGGTCGCGATAACCTCCGGATCGTCACACACCGACTCGAGGAACATGAGCTGCAGACCGGGTTCACGGGAAACACGGTCGCGGATCTTGGCTCTGCGCTCGAATGTACTGTTCGTCGCGTCTGGCGTACGTCAGCGACCGCCCCAGCGTGTCGTCACACGTGCGACTCACCCATGATTCCCACGTTGCCCCCCTCCTTCTTCAGCCATGTGATGAGGCTCTCGAGTGACTCGGCCGCGAGCCTCTCGCGCTCCGCATTGGCGTTGGCGTTGGTGTGCGAGAAGAAGTTGGCCGAGTGGTCCGCCTTTGTCTTACCACTGGCACGGTCAGCGACGCCGCCTCTGCACAGACGCTCAACATGGTCACTCACCTGCTGGCAGCGTCGCGCGCCTGGGATCGCCGCAGCTGCCCAACGTTGAAGACGTCGACCTTGTACTCGAGCCACTGCAGATGTTAGCGGTGTTATCGCAGCACTGCTGATCACTTACGCGTAGATAGCGCATCATCTTGTTACTAAGGTACGACTTGCCGCGGGCGGGGAGGCCAACCTGCCAAAGTCAACAAGGCACCAACAAGTGTAGCTGTGGGGCAAACGAACCATTGCAACGACAATCTTGGCTTCAGAGTAGTCGGGCTTCTCAACTGCATATTAGATCTCTGCGCAGCTGTGGGGTCAAAGTCTACTCACCCACGCCGCCAATACCAGAGACCGAAGGCGCTCTCTTCAGGCCGTCGCTCGAGTCTCGGCTCTGGCGGATGACCTTGGTGCTGTCATCGAGCTGTCTAAGACTTGGGGCGTCAGCATAGCTGAAGATGTGATGTCGTATGAGATACACACAGGTTTGTCTGAGCACCAAAGTGAGGCGTTGCGGGCGGGGAGTAGAAACGCTTCTCAGAGAACGAGCCCGCGGCAAGCGCGGCCTGCGACGGCCGTCTACTCGCCGGTCTGGAGGACGGAGGCGTCGACGCAGCGCTTGGAGGCTGGGACATCCTCAGCGTGTCGATCTTGGAGATGGCCTCGGCGAGAGCATCGTGGCCATCAGAAGATAAGGGCGGAACGACGGACGCCTGGGTGAGGGGCTTGAGCGGAGGCGATCGGTTGGGCGACTTGTTGGGTGACTTGGAGAGGGGCGACTTGGAGTGCGGCGACGGGCCGTCCAAATTGGGGAGCGCGCCGCCTGCCTTCGTCCTTGGAACTGGAGGAGGGGGCATTGGCATAATTCTGCTGTGGGAGGGCAGATGGTAATGGGTGTGACGGAGAAGGAGAAGGAGGAGTGGGAGATTGTGAGATTGATCAGACAACGAGAGCACTGATACCGAGTCGAGCGGAGTAGTCACCGCTCAGTGACGATATTGGTTGATCGTTCAAACGCCTGGGGTGGAGTTTGGGGTGGATTAGGTAATCACACGTGGGTGTTGGGCCCCAGACGGATTACAGACAGGTGACGCGACTCCGGTGGAGGGCAATTGTTGTTGTGACGATGTCTTGGGATAGCTTCGCTCCTCCCACTACTCTCAACTCTCAACAGTCTCACGTCTAGGCTTAGACCTCGCCGCCACCATGTCGTCGTATATGGGAAACGGCTCCAACTCCCAATGGGACATTGATGTCGGCTACGATGACGACGTTATCGACCAGTCCGAGGTAAGTTGGGCTCTTCTCAGTCGGTTCGGTATGCTAACTATTGGTAGTACCAGTATGCCGCCCGCGACCACATCCTCTTCTGCATCGACGCCTCGCAGTCAATGCAGACCCCTGCGCCGGATGTTGAGAACGAAGCTGGAGTCATTCGAGGGAAGAGCCCTCTTCACCAAGCTCTCGAAGCTGTAGTCAAGATCGAACGGACGAAGGTCATAACTGGCCCATCGGATAGCGTGGGAGTCCTTCTCTACAACGTCGACGTGAGTACCAGACGCAACGAGGAAGGTCTGCTCAGCGCTGATGGCCAGTCCACTAGAGCACCTGCTACGGAGGACGGCACTTCCCATCCCAAGAAAACACATGTTGTGCAGGCGCTGCGCACGATCAGTGCAGATGAAATCAAGCGCCTCATTAAGGTCCTCGAAAATGCTGAGGATGAGTACGCTGCGCAGGCCGATACGGACGAGCCGACGACCGAACCGGCCATTCTGCGCGAGACTTACCCTGCTGTTGAACCTAAGGATGAGCTCAATACTGCGGACGTGCTCCGCGCCTGTTTGTACCTCTTCCGCGATGCGTGAGTCGACGATAGGCAATGTTGTACACCTGCGACAATTGCTGACGAACAGCGGCAACCGTGTTACAGGCAATAAGCGAATCTTCCTCATCACTGACCAGGACAAGCCGCCAGGGAGTGATTCCAATCTCGTCCCGGCTCGCACTACATTCGGCGTGAGCTGGACTGACAGCTGCCTAGCTGACAACAGGATGTGGCAGCTTACGGGGTGTCCATCAACACCTTCTTCATCAATCGCCCAGGCCATGTGTTCGATGCGAATGTTTTCTGGAATGTGAGCGCGCTGCTGTCCACCTGCTGATCCGCAGGACATCCTCCAGCGTGGAGAGACTGCAGCTGGCACCTCTTCATCCGATGGCATGGAAGACCTGACAGATCTCATCTCCGACCTCGTCATCCGCCAGGCGCCCAAGCGCAAACAGTTCTCCATCCCGCTCAAGTTTGGTGGGCGCGACGGGGACATTGAGATCGGTGTTGCTGGGTATGTCTGCGCACCCTTCAGAGCTAACGTCAGCTATTCGTTGATCTCGGAGCAGAAGAAGGGAACGTCCAAGCTTGTGCGCATGCGCGGACAAACGGTGGAGGAAGTCAACATCAGAACGTCATATATCGCAGCCGTAAGCTATGTCGTTCGTCATAAGCTGACAGTAAGGAAACGGGCGCAGAGTTAACTGCCGATGACTTGACCACGGCGTATGAGTTTGGCACGGAAGCCAAGATTGAGAACGTGTTGGAGCCCAACTGGTGGGAGACGACGCGGTATCAGGACGAGCAGCGCGCCATTGCAGAGGAGCTGGTGCGCATCCAGCAGGCTCGTCACGGGGCTGAGGAAGAAGACGGCGATGCTCAGATGAAGGCCAGCGCATGGGCTGCGGGAGAAGAGGCTGGCGAGCACCCAAAGCTCATCGCAAAGACCAGGGTGAGGACTCTCCACCTGGCCCGCGCTAACCTCCCAGATCAAGTTCACCGACGAGCAGATCCGTAGTTTCAAGACCATGGACATCGAGCCACCGCGTGAGTTTCCTCCTCCTGACGTTCTAACTCGCGGCAGAGATCAAGATCCTTGGCTTCCAGTCACCGGAGCATCTCATCTTGACGGACAATATCAAGCACTCATACTTCATCTACCCAGACGAAGCGGTAAGTGTGCCCGTATTGACGACGCTCACCTTGAGATATACTCCGGAAGCACCCGCACGTTCACTGCCCTGCTCAAGTCGTGCCTCAAGCTTAATCGCCATGCCCTCGCTCTCTGCCGTTTCCGGGCGAGCAGCGCTCCCGAGTTCTGTGTGCTGGTCCCGCAGGCCGAGACCATCAACAAGAGAGAGGGCGGTCAAGATGACCCTCCTGGGTTCCATGTCATTCCCCTCCCCTTCGTCGACGACATCCGCGACCCGCCCAAGAAGATGACCGACAACCTGACAGGTGGGTACACCGCTCGCCTGCGCTGACAACAGCCACGGACGAGCAGACTAAGATCATGGAGAGGCTCATGCGTCGTCTGCGCTTCAAGTCGGGTAAATACGTCTCAGATGTGTACCCCAATCCAGGTGAGCTAGGAGACTCGTCACGGGAGCTCACTCGCCAGCGCTTCAGTATCACCAGCGCCAGCTGCAGGCACTCGCCTTTGAGGAGGACTTCGACACGGAGTCGTTCGACGACAAGGCTCTGCCGAAGTATGCCGGAATCCACAAGGCGGCCGGCCAATTCATGACCGAGTGGAAGAAGCTCGTCGACGACGACGAGCGTGCCGTCGAAGTGCTGAATGTCTCCTCCAAGCGTCATATTGTTCAAGTGGGTGGGCGCGCGTGGCCTTGCTGACGTGCAGATCGACGAGTCAGACCTGGAAGATGTCGCTGGGGCGTATAAGAACGGCACAATGGATAAGGTGAGCTGTCACTCTAAGGCGGTTCAGCTAACGTTCAGCTCAAGGTGCAGGACCTGCGTGACTACGCCAAGGTCCATAGTGAGTCACTTGTTGGTACGCAGAAACCATCTGACACACCAGAAATCAGCCTCACGGGCCGTACGAAGAAGATCGACATCATCGACGCGATCACCGACTACCTCGACCAGGCTGACGCGAAGGACGGGAAGGGCGGGAAGGACGGGGCCAAGAAGGCGAGAAAGTAGGAATCAGGAAGTCTTGTTGTATAGCCAGCGGGAGCATGCATCTGTATCATATGTGCAATGACTCTTCACTTGGCGGACGTGTGAGCTCGGACCGGGCCGATCGCCGATTATCCGAGCGGACAACCTCCACTTTTCGATCTCGTCCACAAAAACAACTCGTGCGATCACTCTCTCTGACTCTGTGTACATCACCATGCGCGCTGTCGTCCAGAAAGTCGTCAACGCAAGCGTGGCCGGTACGTCCCCACCTGCTGTCGCTGCATAGTACTGACGGCAGTGGACGGCCAGACGATCTCGCAGATCGGCCGCGGGCTGATGGTCCTGGTCGGTGTCGAGCGCAGTGAGTTTCCGCATTCCCATGCCAGCGTATGCTTGGCAGCCCCTCGGCCTTCGTTATGCCTCGGTACTCCCGAGATGGGGGATGAAGCGGTGGAGCGCTAGATCAGATGGAAAAGAGGGTGGAGCCGCTGACCCCAGCCGACACGCAGGACGACGCGGCGTGGATCATCAAGAAGGTCCTCGCGGCCAAGCTGTGGGACGGGGACGACGCGTGGCGGCGCAGTGTGGTCGACATCGACGGCGAGGTGTTGTGCGGTGAGTCCAGTGTGTGTAGCTCTGGTGTGGTCCTATGCTTCTGTCCGACCGGGGATCGACAACATGCCGCGCTGGGCGCGCGACGCAGAGAGGGGATCTGAGACCGAAGTTGAGCGCACACGTGCTACGAACGACGAGCGCTGCCATGCAGGCCTACCTCTTCCCTTCCACTCGCCGTGGTCCCCCTTCCCTCCTTGGCTCTCCGTTTGCAGAGCTAACCCCAGTATCCCAGTTCACCCTCTTCGCCAACTTCAAGGGCGCGCGTCCCGGTGAGCTTCCCCATCCTGCGTAGGCTGACGCCAGACTTCCACCAGTCCATGGTGCGCACCATCGCGATAACGAAGTGGGACTGACGACAGTCGACGGAGCCAGGGAAGGCGATGTACACGTCCTTCCTGGAGCAGATTGGGAAGGCGTACCAGCCTGCGAGGATTAAGGGTGCGTGCTGCTTGATGATGGGGAGAGGTTCGCCGTCGGGGTGAATCGGCCGCGTCAAGAACGAGGAACCTGTGGAAGACTGGCAGTGGCCGGGAGCAGCTGTGTCGCTTGAGTTGGTAGCTGACAGCAGACGGCCAGTTTGGCGCCATGATGCAGGTCTCGCTGACCAACGACGTGAGTATCCCAACCTTTGTATGCGCACGCACACCGCATGACACGACACCCGCACTACACCCTACGCCTACCCCTCAGGCAACCTGTCCTCTGCCAAGTCCCGTTGCTAACCCCAGGGCCCCGTCACCGTCCTTTTCGACTCCAAGGACCGCAAGACGCGTTCTGGCGCGCCGTCCGCCACCGGATCGGGCGCGAGCACTCCAACCGCCCAGTCGCAACCTGCGCCCAAGGGCAGTGCGGAGGCTGCGGCGATCGCGCGCGCGAAGAACGAGGCGAAGAAGGCGAAGAAGGCCGAGTACGAGGCTAGGAAGGCAAGAGGCGAGATTCCGAGCCGGCCTGGTGCCGCTGCTTCGGCCCCGCCTGCGGCTGCCGCTTCTGATGACGCGTAGGCTGAAGTGGGGGAGTGTGAGACGCTGAGACGCGGGGAGGCGCTGCGACGTGCGGGGTAGAGGGCTAGAGGACAGAACGTAGATACGTAGAGATGTAGAGGCGCAGGGCGGACGGAATGAAGGCGTAGAGGCGTGCATTTGGAGATGGAATGCCGGGGAGTTGCCCCGTGGAGGGATGGAATGAGACTGCAAGAGACATTGCATTGCATCATGCGCATGCCGCCTGTGGTGGGTGGCAGTTTCCGCATAACGGAGCCTTACGTCCTACCTCGCCCGCTATGCATTGCAACTGCAACTGCGATCTGCATGCGTCCTGTGTCATCATGTGTGATCCTCGCCAAACCGAATGGACGGCCATACATTGCGGATGCGGATCGGACCGGCATTCCACCGGAAGCCGATGACAAGATCTGCGCCGAACTCGCACTTCGCTTGGCAAGTATCACCCGCTCACGCCCTACACTAAAGTCCAAGATCAGCAGATGACCAGCGCATGCCCGCTGGGATCTAGGCGTATTAAGGCACACCACGAACATAGAACTAAGAGAACAAGAGGGGAGGGAGATAGACTAACGCCGGTCCCTATTGCCTACCCTCAACTCTCAATAAGCTCAATAAGAGGCAGCCGCCACCGCCACCGCTGGCCCTGCGTCTCAAACTTTTGTCCTCTACGGCTCGACAAAGGCTGTCACTGAATACACGCATCATACCTTACACCGGCGATCTCCTCTAGACCTCATGTAGAGAGGGCCAATGGAGGACGTGCGCCCCACATTCAGCCCACTTGTCCACCACGCCTCGCTGCTAGCCTAGCCTGCTGACCTTGGCCCTAGGTTCGGTATGCGGTTGTCCGCACCGCATGTCATACGCCCATCGGTCATCGGCCGTCGGGGCATGCCCGTCATATAAGCGTTGTGGGCGGTGAGGGGGTGTAACCAGACTCACTGCCCATCTTACTCTTCTCACTCACATCTTCCCCAATCGCTACTAGACGACTCAAGACCTACCTCGTCTCCTTCTCCCAAATTCCCAGGTCTTCATCTCAACACCTCAACTCTCTCCCAACACTTCTCGCGCTTCACTCGAGACACAGTCGCTCCCTTTGGGACTTCAACATCTAAGCGACAGCAAGCACAAGCTCCCACGATGCGACGCGGCTACGGAGGCTACGGCGGAGGCTACGGCGGCGGATTCGGCGGCGGATTTGGAGGAGGCGGCTTCGGCGGCGGCTACGGCGGAGGCTACAGCTCCTATGGAGGCGGATACGGCGGCGGCCTCGGGGGCTCGTACGGCGCGCGGCGCGCGAGCGTCAGCGGCCCCGTGAGCTACGGCGGGGCGTATGGCGGGAGCTACGCTGGGTCCGGCTCGCGGCCCAGGCGCGCAAGCTACAGTGGCGGCGGAGCGCCAGCTGGTGGCCAGGCGAAGTATGCTGGCGGCAGCGCGAAGCCGGCTGGATATCCTGGGGCTGCGAGCAAGGAGGCGAAGCGGGCAAGCTACGGTGGCGCCGAGGCTAAGCGGTCAAGCTATGCTGGCGGCGAGGCCAAGCCGGCCAACTACAACGCTGCCTCCGGAGCCTCCGGAGCCTCCGAACCCAAGCCAGCCAACTACAACGCCCCCAACGCGCCGAAGACCGCCAACTACGCCAAGACGGACGGCGCAAAGCCCGCAGGCTACAATGCCGGAGGGGCTAAACCCGAGGGATACGCCGGCGAGCCCAAGACGGCCAACTACAACGCCAACTACAACCCGACGAAGGACGCGACACCGACATACCCCACCGAGCCCAAGAACGGGACGTACGAGCGATACCCCGGCCCGAACGGCCAGGGGCAGGGCCAGGCTAACTGCCCTCCACCGCGCCCGGTGCCGATCCGCAGGCGCCGTTTCTGGGGCTGGGGATGGTGGGGCATGGGGCCGTGGTGGGGTCCGATGATGTTCTGGCGCCCCCGGCCTGTGGTCGTTGCGCCAGTTGTTGTGGCACCCGTCGCGCCTGGAGCGGCGGTTGTGGCACCTGCGGCGGTGCCGGTGCGGCGCCGGCGGTGCTGTGGTTTGTTCTGTGAGTACTGGCACGGAGGGTAGAAGAGGACGTCGCTGATGAACAGAAAACTCATCGATGAGCTTCCATTTCGCAGCAAGCACAAAGGCATTCCGATGACTCTCAATCTCCGATCGACTCCGGAGTCATACTTTCTTGTAGACGGTCGTAATCTCTCGCCTGACCATGTACAGTACAATTGCATCTATGAGGACATGGTCTCGCTCAGGAGCAGATGCTCCGCTGGACAAAGGAGATATCTGCTGCTGCATACGATACCTTGGAGCTTGGCGGCTTTGAAGTAGTTTGCCCTTTAGGCCTTGAAGAGCTCTTGCGAGCTCCTACGATCATCACAGTAACGCCAAGTAGTCATCCGAAACCATCCTGTAGACCGGACGTCGACTCGTCGATCCCGCCACTTCCCATCCCCTGACTACCAGTCACGCCGTCACAGACACTTGAACGCGCCCTCTACTCACCTCGTTCGTGAGGAATAACACAGTGCACACGTTCCCCAGCCACATTCCGTCTATAGGAGCTTGGACCATGCATTGACAGGTCGATGTAGTTGTCACTATACTAGGTTTGTGCACTGTGGTCAGCCCTCCCTTCGACGTAACTCATCGCCCCTGGCCTGAACGACGCCACCGTAATGACGGAATCAATTTGACACAAACAAACGATCACAAGGCGCCTGCTTTTGCACTCCCCGTCATCAACAACCACTTGCTCTGTTATCCCTTCACCTTTGTTCTTTCTACAACATCCACAGTCTCTAGCATGGAGACACCTGGACGGACACCGGGGCAGCCACGCCGCCCGCCCTCGGGCCACAGAAAGTCCCAGTCCTCAAACGCCATATCGTCCATGGCCGCACCACCCCCACCCACGCCCAGGAGGAAGGCGAGCGCCGCCCCTCTCCCCGACCCCGTGCATACCGTCGAGCAGCTGATGCCTTCTCTCGATACTGTGAGTTATGAAGCAGCTTCCGTAGCTCACACCAGCTTCGCAGTCTACGCAGCTCCAGCCGGCGGCGGTTGCCTGCCCTGCGTCAATGCCAGGCCGCACTCGTTTCGGCGTGCAGTGGCGTTGGCATGGACGTCGCAGACTTCCTCTCTCTCAAATGTAAGCTACAGGTCCCGCTTACAGGCAACTGACGGACAGGTCACGAACCCATTCTTGCACTACTCGCACGCCACACTGCGTCGCTCTCCAAAAGAGGGCGAGACACTTCACTTGCGCCCGGCGACGATCTGACCAGCCACCTGATCCCAGAGCTTGACGTCGCTGTCATAGTGCTCCAGGGCCTCTGCCTTCTGTCCAAGTCATGCAAGGAGGCAGTGGGACAGAGATGGGCTATGGAAGTATGTTCAGCTACCTTTCAGGGGCGCTGTCAGCTGACATCCAGATGTTTATCGACCTCATCCTCCTGCTTCGCAATCAAGTGCCACCCGAGGGCGGGCATACAACGGCCTACCACCTTGTGGACCTGCTGTTTTGCATTCTCGTCGACGCGCCATACAACACACGCATGTTTGAGGAACTCGCAGGACTCGAGGCCGTGTCGCGCGTGCTACGCGGGAAGAGCGTCGACAAGGACGTCCGGTGAGTCAACGTCCTCCTAAGGTCGCTAACAGGCAGGATGAAGTGCTGCGAGTTCCTATACTTCTATCTTCAGCCAGAAGGTGCTGCCGCTGCAGCTGCGAACCCTGCCGCCAACGGTGACCGCGGAATCTCGGCATCGTCGAGCACCGACAGCGGCTTTAATACTCCTGAACCTCAGTCGTTCATCTCCTCCCAGGATGTGTCCATGGCTGTCCGTGGCCACAGCCGCTCCAACTCTGAAGCGCCTCCGGCTCGCCCCTCGGCCGACCAAGACCTGCCCTTCATTCCTCAGACGCCTCGTAAACCAGCAAAGCCGACTCTTGGGTTTGAAACACCTTCGGCTCATCGGAGAGAGGTGTCTAGCTCGAGTGGCTCGTCTCTTGCCCCAGTTCCATCCTCCCCGCGCAGCAGTGACGACGACGGGTCACTCACGAAGCGCGACTCTGCTGCTTGGGCAGAAGCGCAGCGCAAGATGGATGCTAGGAGCCAGGGCTCGAGAACCAGCAGCGCTGGATCGAACATGTCCGCGACATCTGGGAGCTCATCGACATCGTCGTCCACTGTCGTCCCCGCCAAGGGCACGATCAGACACCGACCATCCTTGTCCGGATCGGTTGTCCCCATGCCATCGCCATCATCGGTTGCTTCGTCACGCATGTCAGCGCCACCCCCGAAATCCGCCGCAGCATCACGTTTAGAACGGAGCTCGTCCCGGACGTCGATATCCTCATCGCGTTCGTCAGCCTCACTGGCTTCATCGTCACGCCCCCTGCCCTCTGCGGCTCGGCCCCCACGGGCCACCACCCAGCTGGCCATGGAGAACGACCCGGCCTCGCCTCTTGCCCAGAGCACGACGCCAGCAGACATGCAGCCGCGCCCGCGCCACTCTCGCGCGCACAGTGCCGCTCCGAACCTAGGCGACACACCGGGTCTTCCGCGTTCTTCGTCCTCGACACCTGGGGTACAGCGCTCTCGCGGCTTCCCGGCAGAGCTGACGAAGGGCGCTCTGCCAAGCTCGACGCCGTCGCCAGTCCCTCTTACGCCTAGCCGCAGAGTACCGTCGGAGCGCGAGCGCGGTGTCGACAAGGTTGACGAGGATGGCAAGCCTTTGCGCTCGGTCGCGGAGAAGAAGGAGCTGGTGAGTGCAAACGTGCAGGCGCGCCTGAGGCTACAAGCGCTTGGCCCGCTTGCCAACTCTGATCTTCCCGATGGAAAATCGCTGACGGCAGCTCGGACAGTGGCTCGGCAATGTCGACGCGCTGGTGGAGGGTGTCGAGAAGGTTGGATACTTTGCCTCGAGGCCGTAGGGAACGTTTCCCTCTGTGTAGGGGCGAGTGCGTGTTATGGCGTGGGTTGCAACGATTTGTATGATAGATGCATTTCATGGCGTGTCACAACTGTCCAAAACTTCGAAATCGTCCACGCATTCCAACTGCTCTTCACGGGTCTCGTCATGCCCACGGCTATGCTGATTCAAACCGAATGTAAGACCGAGCTCCGAGGCCGAAGATCGGTCACCTAAGGTATCTAGGACCGAGCTCCGACAGCTCCGACATTCCGCGCTATTCCGCATCCTTCGTCATATCCGTTCCAGTCATCCAGACCAGTTCAACTTTAGCCGCATGCTCCACGCTAGCGCCAAAACAACAATGGGCGGTCCGCAGGAAATAAGTTTGCACGCGAGCGCGCGCTCGTCCATTGCCCAGCGGCGTGGCCAAGGGGTGACGGGCGTCGGCGGGCGGCGGCCGATCGACCTATCGACCTATCCGCGCTTACACCAACGTAGACCTGACACAGCTGAATAACTCAAACTTGAGAGAGAACAAAGAGCGACGGCGTCTGCTCGTGACACCCGCGGGTACGCGGATGTGACGAAGGAGCGAGCGGGACATGATATAAGTAGAGCCAGTCAAGTTCCTGCACTCACGTATCACATTATCACTACTGTTCACTGGTCTCTAAACCCCAGGCGACTAGCCAACCTTACTACCACTACCACTACTCCACCATGTCCGTCAAGAACAGCGATAAGACGATCATCGTGTTCGGCGTCACGGGCAAGCAGGGCGGGAGCACTGCGCGCGCGCTGCTGGCTGACGGGTTCCGCGTCGTTGGCATCACGAGGAATCCCGAGTCTGAGAGCGCCAAGGGTGAGTGCTGCTCCTCCACACTCGTCATATCCATGGCATCTTACTCTGCCTGCCTTGCTGCCGAGAAGGCTGGGTGGCCTCATCCCATTGCTCTCCCCGTGGCCCGGCTTCCCCTCCCCTCTCCCCCTCTCCGCCAACCCGCCTCGCCTCCCCATTCCCCTCCCTTCCCCTCCCCTCCCCTCCCGCCCCCTCCCGCCCCCACCCAGCCCGGGGACTCGCTGACAGCAGAAATCGCCGCGGCGGGTGTCAAGCTGCACAAGGGCGACTTCGACGACCCCTCGAGCTACGCGCCCGCGCTGGAGGGCGCATACGGCGCCTTCCTCAACACCGACTTCTGGCACTACTACAAGGGCGGGATGAGCGCGTCAGAGGCCGCCGCGCTCGAGGAGTCGCACGGCTACGGCGCGGTCGACGCCTTCGCTGCCGCCAAGCTCCAGCACGTCGTCTTCTCGACCACGGGCTCGACGGCGCCGCACGTCATCCCGCACTTCGACAGCAAGACGCGGATCGCCGACCGCCTCCGCGCGACCGGGCTGCCGACGACGATCCTGCTGTCGAGCTACTACTACTCGAACGTCAAGTGGTTCCTGCCCTCGGAGAGCGAGGACGACAAGAGCGGGCCGATCACCGTCCAGTGCCCGATGCCGGACGACGTCGTCCTCCCGTCGTACGCGGTGGAGCAGACTGGGTCCTGGGCGGCCGCCGCGTTCCGCGACCCGGGGCGGTGGGCGGGCAAAGACATGGAGGCGGCCGGCGAGAACATGACCGTCAAGGATGTCGCCGACCAGCTCGCAGAGGTCACGGGCCGCGAGGTGCGCACCCTCGGCATGACGCATGAGCAGTTCCGCAACGACACGGAAATGGACCGCGAGTGGTACGCCAACTTCGACGCCATGTTCAAGAAGCTCATCACGCGCGATGTCGCCGAGAGCAAGAAAATCGTGCCGGATGCCTGGGACTTTAGGGCTTGGGCTAGGCAGGACCCGCGCATCGCCAAGCTCATCAAGTGAGCGCGCGATGTCCCTGCTATCGAGCACAACTGTAGCGATGAAGCTAGCGCTGTATCATACGCCACTTCCTTATAGAACCATTTATAGAGCTCGATGCCAAAGATGACAGTAACCTATCTGCCTCCTTGCAGAGCAGACCCTGGCGGCTCCTCACGCTTACACCACCGCACCCGCACAGGCTAGCAAGATATAGCATACTATATATCTCCTATCTACTGTAGCACGCCAATGCGCGCTACACTACAACACCACCGCGCCCGCACTTAAGCGAACTCGGTGAACTTGCCGGCACCCTTCTCGCCGAGCTCGGCGACCTTGGCCTGGAGGACGGCCTTGGCGGGGGCGCCGTTGCCGGCCTTCTCGATCTTCTCCTTGAGGTCCTTGATGGACTCGGGCTCGGAGAGCTCGACGATCGAGTCGAGCTCGGCAAGCTGCTTCTCGACGACGGCGGCAGAGGGGGTGCCCTCGACGAAGTAGTTGGAGGCAGTGATGACACCGGCAATGGCCTTCTTCCACTTCTTGAGGTTCTTGCGCGCGGCCTCCTTCGCCTTCTTGGCGGCCTCGCGGTCGGCCTTGGACGCGGTGTTGGCGGCGGCCTCGGCCTTCTTCTTCTCCTCCTCCTCCTTCTTCTTGGCCTCGGCAGTCTTCTTGGCCTCAGCGGGCGACAGCTTGGCAGGCTTGCCGGGGGCGGCGGTGCCCTTCTTCTTGGCGAGACGGGCAGCCTTCTCCTCCTCCTTGATACGCTTGATACGCGGGTCCGAGGCGAGCACCGAGTCGACGAGCTCACGCAGGCGAGTGTTGTCCTCCTTCTTCATGCGCTGGCGCTCCGTCTTGTTCTTCTTCTCAGTGTACCGCTTGTCGTCACGCGAGTCGCTGCCCTCGTTGACCTCCTTGTCGTGCCACTCGAACGAACGCCACGAGTCGAAGTTGTACCAGAAGTCGTAGAAGCCCTCAACGACGTCCTTGGGAGCGTCGAGGCCGCCGAACTCGGCCACGGGCTGGATGTTGGAGAAGCGGCCCTCACGTACGAAGATGGGGGCAAAGACGTCGCAGTACTTCTCGGCGGGGACGGACTTGGGGTTGGGGACCTCGTCGGCAATGTTCCAGTCGACCGAGTCGAACTGGCGGCGCTTCTCGTTGTTGGTGAGGGTCTCGTGGGCCTTCTGGATGCACTTGAAGAAGCCGTCGTCGTGGTCGGCCTTCTTGTCGGGGTGGTGGCGGAGGACCTTGCGACGGTCTGGTGTTAGCTCTGAGCTCTCCGAGCGCAGCGAGGAGGGCGAAGGCCGGGGCTTGGCCAGAGTCTGCTTCAGTGCTAGACAATACCAGCACAGCGGAACCCCTGTACGGTCGTACTGCCATGCTTTGGGCAGCCTGGTCCTAGCCCCTTGCCTCGCTCCTCCCATACGCAAACTCACGGGCAACCTTGATGTGGTCGTCGGTGGCCTTGTACCGCAAGTGTCCAAGACCGAGAATGGCGTAGTGGTCCTGCTTCTTCCACTCCTTGGGGTCCGACTTGAGGAGCGCCTCCGGCTCGTCCTCCTCGCCGAGACCGGGGAAGAGAATCTCGCCCTCGGAGCTCTTGGCCTTAGCGGCGGCGGCGGCGCGGGCGGACGAGGTCGCCTCGTCGTCCTCGGCGAACGAGATCTGGAGGAGCTCGCGGCGCGCGTACGAGATGTAGCTCGGTCCGGCGGGGTAGACCTGGCGCTCGACGGGCTTGGAGGCCTTGCCGGCGGCGGGCTTCTTGTAGGACGCGGGCGCGGCCGAGAGCGAGAGCGGGAGGGTGACGACGGACGCCATTTTGTCTATTTTGTCTAGAGGATGGAGATGAGCTGACGTCTGAGGTCGTCGGTCGTGGTCATGGACGCTCGAAATCTTTGGACGATCAGCGGGTACACGTGGTATTTTTGGAGATTGTATTTTGACGGGATTTATCCCGCGTTGCCACCCAACTGATCTCGAAGTCGACGTCCAACTCGTTTCGTGTTACATCACTACCACAACTCACGCCGCCATGTCCCAAGCACCAAAAGACCCACTGACGGCCCGTACGCTGTTGTAAGTTATCTAAGAAGGCTGGATTGTCGAGCTAACGCCCAGTATCAAGAACCTGTGAGCTCGCCAGCTCCTCGATGTATGGGATTCAAGCTGATGACAGGAACTTCAACATCACTGGCGCTGACCTGTACGACCTCTTCGGCAAGTACGGCCCAATTCGGCAAGTGCGAGTCGGCACCTCGTCCGAACTCAAGACGAAGGGCACGGCGTATGTCGTGTACGAGAGTCCCGACGATGCCAAGGAGGCGATCAATCACCTGAATGGTTTCCATTTGATGGAGCGGTATATTGTTGGTGAGTGGGCGCGATGGGCGCGTCGTCGGGTGGAGGGTAGATGGGAAGGCTGTGACCAAGAGGGCATGAGGGAAGGAGGGATGGAGGGAAGGAGGGAGGGGCCTGATGAGGGGGTGCAGCAGGAAAGATGGAGTTGCAACAAAGGCAACAAGGCGCAAATGGGCACTGAAGGAGTTCGATTGCCATGTCCACCTTGGACGGCTCTGAACCCAGCTGACACCAGTCCTCTACCACCAGCCATCAAAACAGCAGGCGTCGCAAGTCGCCAAGGCCGAGATTCGCGCGCGCGAGCAGGAGCTGGCAGCCGAGAAGATCCGGTTGGGCATGACGGATTAGATCAGTATTGTTGGGCAGTGAAGTCGACAGCAGGCATAGAATGGCACCATGTATTAGTAGGCATTCCATCGTGTGCGAGGCAGCGGGAAGAGTTACAGCGTGTGCATGAGGCAGTGGGAAGGGTGCTGGGGAATATAACTGCACTAGACTGATTGACCTGGGGTATGCCAGAGACGGACAGAGCAGCTGGCAGAGGAGGCAAGTCATTATGAGCAGCTGCAGAGGATCGGCCATACACAAAGCAAGCTCCGCGGATGTGCATCCCGATTAGTATCTCTCGCTCTCAAAGTCGCTGCGATACAGAATACATCTCCAAGTCTCTGCCGAGGCATCCGCCTCCGTCTGGCTGCACCTGTCCCATCCAGCACGCCTACTTCTGCGACTCGAGGGCGCGGTTGAAACCACCCCGACGGTTCATGTACTGGCGCCAAGTGCGCTTCTTGTTGACCTTGGCAGCACCGACGTCGTTCCCCTCCACCTCCTCGCCCTGCCTGTCAGCATATATAACACGCGACAACCATGTGCGTCACCGTTACTCACCTTGGTAGTTCCAAAGCCGCCGAAGCCCATGAGCGCCTGCATCGCGCGGGTCTCCTCGTCCACGTCCTCGTCGACTTCGGGCGTCGCTTCCTCTTCGGGTTGCTCGGCTGCCGTTAGCGATTATCCTCCAAGCTCGCATTATCTCCTCCTGCCACTCCGTCCGGCTCTGGCCTCGATCGCCACGGCATTCACTGCCTCCCACCACCGCCCAGCTAACCCCAGCCAGCCTTGCCCGCATATCCACCCAAACCAGACTCACCCTTCGGCTCTATCTTCTGCCCGTCCGCAGTAAAGACAACGCCCCTCGCACGCTCCTCCTCACGCCTCCGCCTTCCCTCCTCGATCGCGCGTCTGTCGAGCGGCCGGTCCCGATCCCACTCCCGCTCCCTCCCTCCGCGCCCACCCCTCTCCTCATCCCGCTCGCGATCATACCGTCCCCCTCCGCCTCCATACCGTCCCCCGCGATCGCGATCATCATACCCTCCGCGGCCGCCCCGTCCACCCCGGACGCCGCGGTCGGCGCCTCGCCCATAGCTGTCCCCGTGACCGTAATCGTCGCGGTCACGGTCACGGTCACGCGAATACCCGCCGTCGCGGTCGCGGTAGTCGCGGTATTCCCTTGGCGGGCGGTCGTAGTCTCGGTCGCGGCCGTCGCGGCCGCCGCGGGCGGGAGGCTCGCCGCGCGGGACCTCGTCGCGGTCGTAACGCTCGCGCTCGCGCTCGCGGCGCGGTGGGGAACGGCTGCGTGGTCGGCGCGCGGTGTGTGGTGGCTCGTCGCGGGTCGGCAGAACCATGTTGGCAAAGTACGGTCGAGTGGAGGATGTTGACAACATGAAAGTTGGCCAAACGACGAGCATGGTAATCGAATGGTGGCGACTAGCGGAACCAAAACTTCCAGCAACTTCCTAACCACTTCCTAATACATGGCAGATCCAAATAGCCCGTGCCTGGATGGTCCACATTCAACCTGCTTCAACAAAGAACGCCCGCCGTTGCAACCCACTACCCATCTTACATTACATTCATCAGGCGACAATGGCGACGCCGCTGTACGCCACCCTGCGCGACGAGCTTGTCGCGCTCACGCAGTCGATATGGGCGGCCCGCGAACCGCTGCTCGCGACGCACGCCGGGCCCGGCGCGCTCGCGCCGCTCGACGCCGACGAGCTTCGCCAACAAGTCGCCGACGTGTGGGCGCGGACTAGCGAGAGCGGGGAACCAAGTACAGGCAAGCGCATCGATGTGCTGCGCTCGACGCTTGAGATTGTTGCGAGGGATGTCGCAGTGCGGCCCATCATGGATTCCGAGGTGCGTCAGGACGATGTCGAGGAGAGGCGCGAGCCCAACGGCACACACCGCGCAAGGCGATAACTCACCCATCCTAGTTGCCTGAACCCGAGTCCACCGCGTCCGACGCCGACAAGGCCCGCTTCCAGACCGCCCTGCAGGACAGGCTTGACACGGTGCTCACACTGTTCGAGGTCGTGTTTGCTGCCAACCCGTCGGCAACGCCTGCTCTCGAGACAGGGCACCTCTTCGTGCCGCTGCTCGAGGAGTATCCTGAGCTGCTGCTTGCCTCGACATGGCATGGCCTGTTTGGATACGTCGAGACCCGTGCACCGCGGTTCACCAAGGACATGCCGGTCGCCAAGGGCAAGCAGCTGTCGCTGCTGCGGCTCATCAACTCGTTCCTCCGCGTGTTGTCGCACACGCCCGGCGACCTCGAGTTGAGAGGCAGAGTGCAGCTGTTCGCGAGCCGCGCCATCAACATCGCGGACAAGAGCGCGATCAATCTTCGCGGAGAGTACTCGCGCGTCGTCACGACGTGGGAGGAGGAGCCGGCCGCCGAGTCCAAGCCAGAAGGGGCCGCCGCCGGTGACGGGGACGTCGAGATGGCCGACGCCGGGGACAAGCCCAAGTCTGAGTCTAAAGAATCCTCCCCCGCCCAGCCAGACTTCTACTCCACCCTCTGGTCGCTGCAGCAGTACTTTGCCCACCCGCCCTCCCTCGACGGCCCGGCGACCGGCACACCCGCACGCACGCCCTTCGAGTCCTTCCGCGTCAAATCCGACTTTGTCCTCTCGCGCATGTTCGAAGCGACGCGCAAGGAACGCGTCCTCCTTGGCAAGAACCCTGAGCGCGCGGCGGCCGCGCGTAAGCGCCCACACGCAGACCTCGAGCGCAGCTATCCCCGATACCTTACGAGCCGGAGCTTGCTCGAGTACGAGATTGCGGATCCCTCGTTCCGGAGACAGATCCTCGTGCAGTACTTTATCCTGTTCCAGTTCCTGCTCAATCTCACGAAGGAGAGTGCGAACAAGCAGAACTCGACCGGCGGGATGCCGAAGAGCTTCGTGCTCGAGGGAGATAACCTCGCTTGGGTGGGGAATACGGCTCGGACGATCCGGCACGAGATGCAGCGCATGGAGCCTGATGGGCCGGAGCTGAACTTCACCGTCGGCGAGCTCATGAACCGCGAGAGACGATACGTGAGTCGCGCAGGCCGGGCCTGCAGGACTAGGCGCCCCGCTAACCCCAGGCAACGTGGAAGAACGAGTCATGCCCCGAATCCGACTGGGATCTGACGCCCGCGGACACCGCTCTCGCACGCGACGCCGCGGCCAAGTGGAAGAGGCATTGCGGACCCATGCGACGCTGGCCCTACGCCCTCGGGACGCCGGCACTCACTCGTCTCTGGGACAGCAAGTACGCCGGCATGCGCGACTTCCTCGGCGACCCCGTACGCTCCGAGACGGTGTTCACGCTCGAGGAGCGGCTGCGCGAGGTCGAGGCGGAGGAGGAGGACGAGAAGGCGTTCGGGCGGGAGCCGGGGCCGGAGATCGCCGAGGTGAGTAACTGTGAACCGACATTGAGTGGGCGAAGACCAAGCTAGTAAAGGAGAGGAACACGCGCTGACGGCAGCAAAAACGCACCATCAACTGGCTCGCACTCCGACAAGCGCGCAGGACGTATCCTCGCTTCGTCGCGGCCCAGGGCATGGACTACGACCTGCACAAACTGGTCGCTGCGATCCGGGAGAACGAGGCGCGCCTGGCCGCGAAGTTGGCGGGCGGAGGCGAGCCTGGAGCCGAGGGCGAAGGCGAGGGAGAGGGCGAAGGAGAGGGAGAGGGAGAAGCGGAGGCTGAGGCGGGTGAGGAGGAGGCTGAGGCTGCCGCTGAGGCGGAGGGCGAGACGGTGGAGGCTGTGGCTGAGGCAGCTGAGGCGGCCGCAGACGCGGACGCCGAGGTGGAGGGCGAGGGTGAGGCAGGAGGTGAGGCGGAGGCCCCGGCTGCTGAGGGCGGAGAAGAGGGTGCTGGGGCGGGGAGCGGCGTGGGCACACCGGCTCCACCTCAAGGCGACGTCGAGGCTGAGCAAGAAGGCGCGGCCGAGACGAACGGCCGCGCAGCGCACGACGGCTCAGCGTCCCCTACCAAATCTGCCGAGAAGAGCGGCGCTGCGTCCCCCGTCAAGTCCTCTAGCGGCTCGCTGTCCCCCGTCAAATCTGAGGCCGCGGGCGCTGCCTCGCCGGTCAAGGTCGCGTCTGGGTCCGCGTCACCTACCAAGTCCGCCGCAGAGTCCGGGTCCGCGTCGCCTGCCAAAGCGGTCGCCGCGGGGGATGAAGACGTGGAGATGAAGTCGGCCTCGGCGGATAGTGACGAGCTTACGCCTCCGCCGGAGTAGTCTGGCCTGCCTGGCCGTCCATGTCATGCATCTAATGTACTGTAGTTATACAACACCTGCTTCATTGTTGCAACTCGCGGTAATTGTCGCTCTACTAATGCCCATTCTCTGCTCTCTACACTAATCTGTGTGCGGTCGTCCCCACAGTTAATCTCACCCCGGCGCCAAGCTACACACCCGCAACATCGCACAGCCGCGATGCCCCTAACGCCGCCACCCACCCCGCCAACACGATCGCCACAGTCTCCCACGGCCTTGTCGGGAGGAGTACTCGCAACCCAAACCCGGCACTCATGCCGCCTAACACCCGGGTCCCGGCCCACACGCGGTCGGTAGTACGCCACACCTCTGCCAGCCCGCGAAACTCCGCAGCGACGGCCGGCGCGTGTTCGTCCAACGCAGACAACCATGTCAATGGGAAGAGGGTGCTGGAGGCTGTTGGGTGGGATGGGGATGTAGAGGTCACGGAGGGGTACCAGATACGCAGGAGGAGGCGGAGGAGGAGCGGGATGAGGGTCGTGTAAAGGAGGACGAGGGGGATGAGGATGGGCAGGAAGCCGTCGCGCCGGCCGTCGCGGGGTGCGAGGACGGAGGGATGGGGTGGGATGTGCGATGGCTGATGAGCGAACGCGGGCTGGAGGGAGGGAGAATCGGTCTTGGGGTCGGGGGCCGGAGCTGGGCTGGAGTCTTCTGCCGAGGCCGCGCTTGTAGGCGCTGGCGGAGGGTACCATCCCTTCACGCGTAGCAGGGTCAGCGCAAGTATCGTCGACGTGCCCAACTGCGCCGCCAGTTCCAGGGTAGCGCGCGCAGCTGTCCTCGCTACGAGCGAGACCGAGACCTCGCTCGAGAGCGGCGCGGAGAGTAATGGCGACGGGGAGATTTCGGGGGCAACAACCCGGACAGCGACTTCGGCCGCCAGCGTGGCGAGCCCGAGACGTACGAGGTCTGCTCGCAAGCGCGCCGAGCGGTCGTATCCTTCCTTCATGGGCCGCCCATTCTCCAAGGCGCCGGAGACGCTCGACGTCTCAGAAACATCCCCTGGTCTGGCCATGCCAGACACGAGCGCCGGCGCCACGACGATACCCCGCGCATCGAGCGGCGGGGAGCCGCGGTTGTACAGCAGATGCAGGAAGACGCGTGGTTTGAGGAGCACTAGGTCGAGCGCGAGGAGGAGGGGCGGGGCCTCAATCAACGGGTCGACGAAGGCGCCGCAGTGAGTCTGCCATCAGTGTCGGCCGCATGTGTGCGTAGAGTTGCAGGGTATGCTCCGAGCCGCCTCTACTGTACAAGGAATTGAGCGTGGGAGAGAGTAGTGCTAGCTCCTCCCGACGGCGAAGTGTTTGCGTACAAGCCAGCAGCACCCAGCACGTTCTTTAGGCGACGCTCGAAAATATTATCTCGACGTCCACAGTGCACAGACACCTCGGGAAGCTACGCTCAGTCGTTAACTCACGCACACACTCAAACGGATGTTTGAGCGGCTGGTGTAGGTTGTGTAGACGTATGGGGCGGGATATGCGCATGACGTGCAGAGGGGAGCGGAACGCCGTTGTCTTTGGATATCCCCGGCGGCGGAGGAGGATGGACCCGCGATGGCCATTGCGATGGTGGATGGATTATGGATAGATCCGACGGGCCGTCCCAGTAGTTGTCAACAATCGTGATCTGGCAAAGGCCGCTGTAGGGGTGAGGAATGCTAGTCGAAGATCGAGGATCGGCCTTATTTGCTACCCTACTTTTAGCGTCATTGTAGGGTTAGGGTCACCAAGCCCGGCCGGACGGGATGACGACTGTCCGTCACCCACCACACACACACTACTAAGTGCTTCTGGACCCGACCTGCGATCTGTTGTACTGGATCTCTCATCCTTCTTCTCTCCATCTCTTCCATACACCATACAACAACAATCATCTTGCCATCCTCACCTCTCCTTTAACATCCAACATCCACAAGCCAGAGTCATGGCCCACACTCCACCCCCAGCCATTCGCACGGCACTCAAGCACGAAGACACTTCGCCCCACAACGTCCCTCACATCAAGCTAGCAGACGCTCCACCCCAACCCATCAACGCTGCCACCTTGAGCCCCACCTCGCCCAACATCCCCGGCATCCTTAGCACCACTCACACACCCCGTACATCCGTCTCTGGGCCTCCAGGATCGTCTGGATGGAGCAGCACGGCAGGATTCCCCCGAACGCACACGGGCAGCACGAGTCTTGAGGGCGGCAGGTATCGCCGCAAAGTGGCGTTCGAGACCTTTGACGACCTCCCGGACACACTCTTTACATTTACCGCTCAGGTGAGTCGCCATCGTGGTTCCGCATCCTGGTTCGCCGAAGAAGCCGCGCGTCGCCACTGGGTGGCCACTGGAGGAGGCTGGCCGCCACTCGCGAACGTTGAGAGTGGGTGTGGGAGTGGAGTCGGCTCTCAACATTTGTGATCGACGCGCACGGTTCTGGTCAAATTAGACTTGCCTGGCCACTCGCACCTTCTTGTCTATCTCTCCCCCTTACATGGCTACTGCGCGGGGACCTTGCGCAGTACAAATTATTTGTGCCAAGCCTCGATGCTATCGTGTCCACACGTGCTGACCATCCAGGCAAAGAGCGAGGGCTACAAGCGGTCCCGGAACACGCGAGTCTTCCTCGTCGCTGTCAGCCCGGACGAGTCGGGCGAGGATGCACTCGACTGGCTCATGAGCGAGCTCGTCGAGGATGGCGATGAGGTTATTGCCATGCGTGTCAAGGACCTGTCGGATGCGGGTGAGTGACCTCTCGAGGCACCGGTATTCGTCAAGGAACCAACCGTGTCATCGTTTAGCTGCGGCCATGTGTTCCCAGGAATGAGATCGAGTACTGACACACACCAGAGCGCAACACTGAAGCTGCACACGAGGACTTGCGTGAGGAGGCGCAGTCCCTGCTTCGCACCATGCTGCATAAGAACGACGAGGAGGATGGGCGCAAGGTGAGTCGGTTCAGATACGTTGTTCAGCATGTGGCTAACGAGCTATAGATATCAGCCATTTGTGAAATCGTCGTGGGCCCCGTTCCCGACATGATCCTCAAGATGATTGCCCTCTACCGTCCTGACTGTGAGTTATCCTTGCTTGGCTTGGCACTTCAACGTGCGCAGACTGCGGTCTTGGCATCAGTGTCTACCCTGTCTCTCTTCATGCAGTCCGCAGTCACTCACACCAGCTCTCGTCGTCGGTACCAAGGGCCAGCGTTCCCGCCTCGCCAACTGGAGCAAAGCCTTCGCCGCGCCCGGTATGGGCAGCATCTCGCGCTTCGCCGTCTCCCACTCGCCCGTGCCGGTCATCGTCGTGCGCCCTGAGCGCAAGGTTAAGAAGACGCAAGATAAGCGCGAGGCGGCAGGTAAACGCGGCCAATATGCTGCACTCGTCGGACCCGACGACGTTGTACTCTCTCGCTCGCGTTCGCGTGAGCGTAGCCGTTCCCGCGATCGTCGCAGCATCGACCTCGGACGGCACATCAGTCGCGATTAGATATGAGTTGTATATTACCTTTTGTGAATGGATCGGATATTGAGCGCCGCTCCCACGTAAAGCGACGAGGGAAGCGGTACTCTGCAGAAGCGTTGCTATGGAATGCGGCATGCGGAGACCACAACTGTGGGGGCGGGGCATGAGACGGCATGGATGGTGGACGGGTGCCTTGGTGGAGGTACAGAGAAGCACTACGCGCTGGGCGCGTCCCACCTCCGCACCCCGGTTATTGATCCCTTCCTACTAGTTGAATCTCTGAACCGAGGCCCATCCCTCCCTCATCCCACTCCATCCGAGGTAGTGTCTACTCCGACTCCTCTCCGTCACATTCACATTCGCCACACCCCTCACATCCAGCATACAATGGCATCCAAACCCAAGAGCGGGCGCGCATCACCTCCGCCCCCGCCCCCACCGCCCCCGCAGCCACGGCCGCATATCGAGGCGGGCCTGCAGCCGGACGCGGTCTACGCCGCCGCCCTCTCACCATGGCGCGACGCTCTGCGGCGCTCGTTCGTCTCGTCGCTCGCCGCGGAGAGCGAGTGGATCGGCTCGATGCAGCGCAAGTACAGGAGCAAAGGGCGAGACCGGTTTTTCTTCTGGAGCGCAGTGTTCGGAAGTGAGTAGTGTCGGGCTGGGTTGCGCGGGGAAGGAAGGCGTGTGCACGAAGTGGGTAAGGCCAGGGGATGGGCTGGGGGGAGCTTATGGCCTGTCATGCTCGTCGCGTACAAGTAGACGTGGCCGGCGTCGCGACGCGTCGCGTCAGCTCATGGAGCGGCCATCGCCGACCGCGTCGAGCTAGCGTGTGAAGTGGGACGAGGAGATGGCTCGAGGCTGGCTATGAAGGCCAATACTGGTCATGCGGCACAGCGCTGCTACGACGGGCCGCGAGCCCAGTGACAGGCCTAAAGCGCCGTCCACAGGTCACTCCGAGCGATCCGCGACCATCCAAAGACTCAGCGCTGACCACCAGCGCACACGTTTTTCACCGCGTTCCTCCCGTTGCTCTTCTTCCTCGGACAACATGACAAGGCACGCGGGTAAGTCGGGCTCTCGCTCTCGGGGCTCTCGGGAAGTCCGTCGGAGGACTTGTGAGCTGTAGCTCGTGGTCCAGGGCGGGAGGTGGAATGAGAACGCGTCGTGAGACAGTGGCGCGTCTGCCACCGCGGCACGGACCTCCTCATCCCCTCCACCTCGACTGACGTGAAGCGATTATGCCCACTGACTCCAGACTTGTGTTCGTCGTCGGCCTCGGCATCTACCTCTCCAGCGTGGTCAAGGACATTGCCTGCACGCCTCGGCCATTCGCTCCTCCCGTGACTCGCTTGTGTGAGTATGCTGTCGACGAAGGCAAAGCTGATATCAGCCGTGTCAACACACCACCGCGAGTATGGATTCCCGTCGTCGCACTCTACGAACTCGATCTCCATCGCGCTCTTCCTCGGCCAATGGCTCTGGGAGCAGCGAGACGCCGCGGGCTCGCTCTGGGTCGCGCTTGGTTGGCTTGGTGAGTCGCATTTTGGTAACTCTCCTGACGCCAGGCATGGCTACCTACTTCATTTGTGTCGCCGGCGGCCGCCTCTACTCTGGCATGCACTCGACGCCGGACATTATCGGCGGCACGATCCTCGGCACGCTCTGCTGGGTCGCGTGGGAGATCTTTGGCACAACCATCACGGGCTGGGTGAACACTGGCTCTCTCTCCGTCCCCATCGTCATGGTGCCCCTCACCCTTGGCCTGGTCCACTACCACCCCGAGACGCCCGACGACTGCCCCTGCTTCGAGGACGCGATTGCGATTCTTGCCGTCATCCTCGGCGTCACGATGGGCCACCTCCTGGCGGTCCGCGAGCCCACCCTTGTCAACATTGGCCCCAGCATCTGGCGCTACGGGATACTCTGGGCCATCCCCGCCATTGTCCTTCGCGTCGTCCTCGGCATTGGTGCCATCTTCCTTTGGCGTCTGGTGATGAAGTACACTCTTCTCAAGGCCCTCCCGCGCGTATTCCGCCTCGTCTCGAAGGTCCTCAACAAGCCGCTCCCGACGCGCCGTTTCTACCTTTCTGCCAAGTGAGCAAAGCGTGAGAATGCCAAAGCTGACAGCAGCACGTACACCAATGCCGAGACGCCTATCCGCGCTGTTCCGTCCTTCGCCGAGCTCGACCGCGGTAACGAAGGTGGGAATAACTCGCCCTCTCCCATCCTCGCCGCAAGCCGCCCGGGCCGCTCGCCCTCGCCCCTCAAACTCGAGAAGGACGCCCTCCACATGCGCATGAAGCACAAGGCGGCGGTAAACGGCAACGGCTACGCCGCGCCTGGGAAGAACGGCTCGGCCCCCGCAATCCGGGAAGAGCGGGACGAGGAGGAGAAGCCGGAGCTCAAGCGGACAAGCTCCGGCAGGCGCAAGACGCCCCTCCCACACTACGACGCTGAGGGTGAGTAGCTGGGGTATGCTTGCGGGTCGCAGCTAACGTGCAGTCCTCACAAAGGTCGTCGTGTACACTGGCATTGGAATATTGGCCTCGGCCATTCTCCCAGCTTGCTTCCCGGTCATCGAGGCGACCGTCAGGTTGCCTTGAGCATGTGCCGCAAATCCGACAGCGCACGGCAGCGTCGCCGATGCACCACACTACATTATCCACATTTGATACCTACCACTTAATCTTGGTCTGTCCGTTACTCGTATGCAGGCATTCGGTACCCGCATACAGCTCTTTCGATGTGGTCTACACCAACTCCTTTCTCACGCTTCCGCTCTCAAGCGCTCTTGCTATCTTACCCCAGGCGTTATTGGTGGAGTGGACACCATTTACCGCTCGCGTCCTTTGTCAAACACAAACACCACTACCTCAGTCATACCGTGCGCCTTCGCTTCGCTCTCACATACACGCAGCTCCGTTCGACGCCCTTGTCGCCGCCGTGGAGTGCCTCAGTACACTCTGAGATCTCATGACCCGCCCGCCGCAATCACCATACCACCGCCCAAGACATGCCCACCGGCGTCGCACGCCATCTCCGGACGCCCGACGTCCACTGCTTCTCACTTCCCACAGCCCGCCAGCTCTATACCTCCAGCTCTACCTACGCCTAACGTATACTCCCCAATCTCACCCTCTTCTGACCACATTAACGTTCTGACTTCAGCTCCTTCGGTCTCCTTGATCCCACTCGCTATCTATATTCCAACTTCGACTGGACTTGCCTCACCCTCGCCTTAACTCGACTTCGGCCCAACCTGCCCAGGCGCGATACCTCCAGTTGCTCTTACTCTGGCCTCCAAACCCGCATCTCCAGCCCTGTCTTCTCGACATCCTACTGTAGCCAGCCACTCTCCACCTATCCTCAGCCCGCCATGGCACCCTACGTTGGCCGCAACCACGCCCGGCCATCCTCCCACTTCCCAACGGAGGATCAGGCCCGCGCGGCCCTCGAGCACCACAGGGTGTGTCCATCGAAGGCCGCTTCTCCTGTCCCACTGAGGAGACGTCGAGATCGAAGCAGACAACGGGAGCGCAGAGGCTGACTGCAGATGTTCACCCTGTCGGCCAAGTACGTCCAAGTCGTCGTCGACACGTTCCTCTGGTGCGTCCAACCAGTCCTCAGCGAAACCTCTACACGTACACTTGCTCACCCCAGCGCCGTCTTCACAGTCATGCTCTACACATACTGGCGCTTCCAGGGCAACGACCGCATCTGGACGCGCCTCCTCGTCGTCGCCTGCGCGCTCGTGGGCTACTTCGTCACCGGTGCGTCCCCTTCTCAGCAGCTGACACAAGGCTACCTCATCTGGTATGTCCAGCACTTCGTAAGTTCCCCTCCCTCCACAGCTCACGCAAGTTCGTCCAGAACTTCGGCGTCTACAGGACCTTCTTCGAGACGCAGTACTTTGCGTGGTTCCCGATCCTGGACGCGATCACCGCGAGCCTCACACAGGGATATTTTGCGCGGTACGCATGGCGGCTGAACGGCAAGAACTGGCCGTTGCTGGGCGTCGTCAGTGTGAGTCTCCGCACCTCGGCTCAGCAGGCTCCATCCTAACGGCCGTTAGTCTCTCCTCACCGTGTCGTTCGCGGCCGCCGCGTGGACGACATACAAGCTCGTGCACTCGGCCTCTGTGTTCGAGGCACTCGCGAAGAAGCGCGGTAAGTCTCCCTCGTCTCCTCTCATCCGTGGCTGACAGTAGCCATCACGCTCTGGCTCTCGACGAGCATGGCCGCCAACATCCTCATCACGGCCGGCGTTGTCCGCGGCCTGGCGCTGACATACACCGCCTGGTCCCCCGGCACCGGTGTGAGTCTGCATCTCTTGCCTCTCTGCCACCCCACCTATAGTATGAGGCGAGGAGCGCGAGCTTCCCTGGGCTGGCCGATGGGTCTTGGTCTCTGGTACTGTCGCTGACAGCAGCGCATCGCCCGCTTAACCCGCTTCACCCTCGAATCCCAGCTGGCCGCCACGCTCCTGACCATCGCCTTCCTGATCCAGTACCGCGTCGACCCCGTCTCGCTGCTCGCCTCGACGTTCCAGAGCATCCAGGGCAAGATCTACCTCGTCGGGCTGCTGTACTCGCTCAACGGGCGTGTGTCGTACCACGCGGGCGACATCGCCGGGGACACGACGAGCGAGAAGGTGGGCACAAGCTACTGGGCGCGTTTTCCCTCTGTTGTCAATGCGCCACAATGCCCCAAACTAGCTCCTGGCACACACCCTTGACAAAGGCTGACCGCAGACGGACGACACCCCGCGCACAGCCCACCGCTCCCCAACCATCGCCCTCGCCGCCCCCCCTCCCGCCCTCCCCGGCTCTCCGCCCGTCCATCTCAAGCGATACCCGCGCCAGTACTGCCGCCACGGCAGTTAACGGGGGGGATATGCCGCCCCAGACGCTGGGCGGGGGCATGGGCATGGGCAGGCGCAAGTGGAGCAAGGGGTCTTGGAGTACGAGCTCGCGGGTTACCGCCAAGGACACGAGGATGGAGGATGGTGAGGAATGTATGAAGGATGGGAGTGTGTAGCGTGTGGAAATGCAGATTAGCGGCGATGAAGGAGCGCTGTGGCATCCGTAGCATAGCCGTAGCGGCTGTTGCATATACGAAACAGTATCAGATCCACTTTGTTCTCTTGAGGCTCGATGTTATCACTTGATCTGACCCACTCGCCAACTCGCTGTGTTCCACAACGCCTCACAACGCCTCATCAGAGTACGACGCACCATTCCATTTCCTCATTATTCCTTGTCTGCCCCAGGGCTAACCCGGACATGCGCCCCATTCCGCCGTCGTCCTCACCGGCCACTGAACTGTCTTCTTCTGTGTTCTCTTTTCTCATTCTCACACCTCCGCAGGGGTACAGTACTAACCTAGCTCACAACCGCATTGCCCACTCACTTATCCACCTGACAACCCCCATCATCAGCTCAAACCCCCATCAGCTCCAACCCCTCCTATCGCCTTCCCTCGCCTCCCTCCTCTTGACTTTCCACATCATCTACCCCATCCATCGCCAGTGCTAGGCTCCCCCTCCCACCGACCTTGAAGCCAACATACTAATGCCACAAGCCACCACCCTATCACCCCCAGTCGTCGCGCTCGGTGTGGCGCTCGACCTTGGGATCAGCCTCACTCCGCATGAGCGGCGAGTCGTGGCGAATATCACGGAAGAGGAGGCGGCGCAGCATGTCACCGTGAGTCACATCGCCAATCGTTATCTTGTAATCTCGTTCTGCTCACCCCTCCGTCGAGGCTGGAGAGGCTGGACCACTTCCCCGTTCTCCCTGGATGCTCCGTCACTGGGCTGCGCTGACGACAGAACCTCTCCCTAGGATACATGTACGCCAAGCTCGTCATCGACATGGCTCTATGGTGAGTCCTCCTCCTCCCTTCTTTCCTCGCAAGCCTCCGCCCGCCTCTTCTTCTCCCTTCGCCTACTTACGTTTCTCACGCCCTCCCACCTTCATTCCCTTACCCACATTTGAGCCCCACTGTCGAAGCCGCCTAAGCTGCATGACCGAGGAGGACCAGTTTACACCAGCGGCCTCTTCACAATGCAGCTCATCTCGTACACGAAGTACGTGCGCCGCGAGACGCCGTGGATCGTCGGTGTGGTCGTCACTTCGAGTGCTTTGACGTACGCGATTTCTGGTGAGTCATCGAAAGCGACAGAGATCGTCTGTCAATGAGCAATGAGCGTGTCATGGCAAGGACAAGAGGCCAGCTGCTCGAGCCATGTCAGCTGGCGTTCTTTGATTACCTTCCCTCCTCCCCTCTCTCTGCCTTCACCCACCGCCCTCTTCTTGCCTGCCACCACAATTCATCTTCCCCCAACCCTCATTCCCACCCCGTCCCGCCCCCCGCCCCCGCTCCCCCGCCCGCTCAACCCAGCGTACATCGTCTTCTACGTTCACCACCTCTTCGTCTACGGCTTCGGCCTCCGCGAACCCTTCCTCGAGACACACTACTACAGCATGTACCCGGCCTTCGACGCGATCGCCTCGAGCATTGTCCAGGCCTTCTTCACGTACCGCTGCTGGCGGCTTCTCAAGCGGCAGTGGTGGATTGTTGTTCTCCTGACTGTGAGTCGCCGGGCATGACTTCGGGAGGCAACGCTCTTGGTTGCGTACTTCCTCAGCTTTCATCCTCTACAGCACAACAAGCTGAGCTCGCGATAGCCGCCTATACCCGTAGTGATTTACGCTCACTCCAGGTCCTCATCGCTGCCAGGTGCGTCTGTGGCCATTCCATTCAGCCGCTCAATCCAGCCTCGTCTGCGCCTGCCTCGTATCGGCCTTGCTCTGGGGCCTAGATTCAATCCTTGACCTGCCTACCATTCGCGCACGTGAGTGAACCAGCAGGACTCGAGTTGCAAGTCGTGTCCCTCTTACCATCACCTTCCAAGGCCGCGTTAGGGTCACTGTTCTGTCCAGCTCACGATTCCCTTCAACAGAGCTGGCTTGGTCTCTTTGCTCTAGGTCTCTGCCACACACGCTCACCCCAGCCATCATCCTCTGGCTCGTGTTCGCCATGCTTGCCGACATCGTGATCACCGTGACGATCTGGCATGGCCTCATGAACTCGCGCACCGGGTGGGCGCACACGGACAAGGTGGGTACCCTGCTTTGGCGGGTGTTCCAAGCGCTGTACTTCACAGGCACAGCTTCGTTTTCCACGCATCAGAAGGGAGCTCTGACAGATCGAGAAGCTCACATCAGATCATCTACCGGCTTGTGCGTTTGAACCTCGAGGCGCAGGCGCCACCAACGGTCATGGCGTGCAGTTTCCTCGTCGTGTTCAGTGAGTAGACGCTGGGTGTGAGACGGCATGGGTGCCGTACGGCCGACATCAGCTATCCGTTCACAATATGTAGCTGCAGCGGTCACTCTGACCCGGCTCTTCTCCCCCCAACCCAGCACTCTACTCCGCGCCGCCTAACACCAGTCACCATGCCCGACTCACTCCTCAACTTCGTCTGGCACGGCATCCAGTCCAAGTTCTACCTCATCGGCCTGCTGTATTCCCTGAACGCGCGCGTCTCGTTCCAAATCCGCTCCATCGCCGTCTTCAAATCCGACGAAATCCCCTCGATCCTAGGCCGAAGCCACGGGCACGGGCACCACACGGCGGACCTCTCCGGCCTCGGGGGAATCACGGTCGACGTCGAGACCGAGACGTTCGAGGAGCGCTTGGGCAGTCCTGCGCGCTCGACCAAGCGGCCGAGCGAGGGCGAGGCGATCCCGCTGGAGCAGTTTACGCGGTGGGAGGAAGGGTCGGCGACGTCGGTGGGCGAGGTGCCGGTGCGGGGGAGGGGCGCGCCGCGCAAGACCGTCAACTTTGTCGATCGCGAGCTGCGTGCCGAGTCGATGCCTGCTACACCGACGACGCCGGTGGCGCGCAGGGCGTGCGCTAGTGAGATGGGCGGGGGATCGCCGAAGTCGCCCGGTGCTGCGACGGACGACACCCTGGTGGAGGAGGAGTAGCGGATGTGGGATGAGGCTATCTTGCAGACTTGGGGGGTGAGTGGGGTCGTCGCATACACGTTGGGCGACTTCTAGGTTGTACGGTTGTGGGTCAGTGTGCATACTGTATAGGGCGTGAGGCGAGATGTAAATAGTACGTGCAGGTGTGATGCAGGTGTCAATAGTTAGGACGCCCTCTTCGTGCGCAGCTCTTGCACTGCTCAAAGCCTCGCCAACTCGTCTATTACTCAAAGATAGTATACACGCTAGCTACCTACCTCCAGATCCAAGACCTTCCTCCACTGTACGCGCTCACTCCCTCGCCGTAGTCCTTTTCCTCCTCTCACCCGCCCCGTTCCATGGATGGCACAAAACGGGCGGCCGCCACTCGCTTCGCTCGTGGCAGCCTACACCTCCCCCTTCGCCTTCGCCCGCCCATACACCACCTTGGCCGGGTTATCGAACGCCTTGCCCGCGACGACCGACGCATACCCCTCGATCTTATCCTTCAACGTCGGGTGGTGCGGCTCCGCCATATGCGGGTGGGAGAGCGTGTGCTCGCCATCATGTACGATATCGCCGTGGTCGTGTCCGTGGCCGTGCGCGTGCGCCTGGGCGTAGGCCTGCGCATGTCCGTGGCCCGGAGACGGCGAGTGGCGGTGCGAGTGGTGGCCCTCGTGCTGCGCAGCGTACACGCGCGCCTCGACAATCTCCTCGCCGGACAGCTTGGCGCCGAGCGTCGCGCCGTCGTCGGGAGACGTGTTGCCTGGTGTCAGCACGAGCGCAGCGAGTGGAGGGCTCGCGGAGCGAGCCTCGGGGTGGGCGCGCGGGCAGAGCGACCGGAGGGAGTCATGGGTGGGTGGGTGGGGCACGAGCTTGCGCGTGCGCGAGCGCAGCGAGCCTCCTGGGCGGGTGGGTGGGCAAAATCACAATGCGAGCAATAGCGAGCTTTGTGGGTGGGTGGGTGGGCGAAAATCAAGGCGAACAAACATCGACTCTGCCACTGACCCCGCCACTGACCCGCCACTGAGTCCGCCACAGATTGAGCGCCGCCTGGCTGCCGGCTTTGTTCTCTCCTCTATCTGGGCGCCACTCGGGCGCGACGAGGGGCATATGAGACAGGTGACTCACCGCCCTGGCTGTCGTCGACGATCCCGCCGCCGATGGGGTTGATGTCTGGCGCGACGACGGAGCGGATGGGCGTGACGCCTGCGGCTTCGTTGGCTGCGGGGTTCATGTTGTTGGAACTTGCGTAAGTAGAGATGGGTAATGTTGCAGTGGCAATCTAATCGATCTAATCGCGTCTAGTCGGCGCGTCCTTGAGCACTTCGGGGTGAGTGTCCGATTCGTCTAATGAGACTGACGTCATGATCGACTCGCAGGCGGGGACTTTTCAATTGGGGGAGGTCTGGACGCGTCCGCAGTCGTTGGTGGGGATCAAATGCCACGTCAATCGTCGATCGTCGCGTCGCGTCCTCGTTTTCTGCATGGTTTACGATCGATGGCCAGGACAGGACAGGACGGCGTCATAGGCTGTGCGAGATGTAGGCTCAACTTGGCCAGGTTGGCCAGGATCGACGAGGACCCTGCCAGGTGCCAGGTGTGCCCTGTTCTACAGAGGCGACGGCGGAATGCCAAGCGATGGGTTGCTATACTCGTCCATACAACCCCCGCTTCCAGCTGATAAGCTGGAGCCGCAGTGCAACTTTTAGCAAGCGCCCAGCTGCATCAGCTTGGTTCATGCCTTCTTTCAAGGTGCTCGCACGTTTGTGCGTTCGTCACTCCTTACAGTTCTACGCTACGGCGCACCTCCCGGGTGGCAGACAGCCTGTACGCTTTAGGGACGCTTGCCATGTCCGATCTCCAGAACAAGCAGACTGGCAGAAATTACCTTCAATTGCGCCCTGCCGCCCACGGCTTATTTTAGCGCCTCCACCGCGCCAACACGCCAACGCGCTCACCCAACAGCCATCCCAACGGCTGCCCAACGGCAAGCTTCCCAACTCAGCTTTTGTAACTAAAGAAACCAGCGGGTGTTGCCGTACAACCATCTCGACGTAATCTACGATCCGTTCCGATCCCACCTTCCTCTCTAGCCTCGGTACCTCGGCAGCTGGTAGCTGGGTAGCTTGCAAAGGTAGAGGGGGGGGCGGGAAGCACCCAAGGTCCCGAGATATGAGGGGTTTCGGGACCCTGGTAACTAGTGTTTGATGAGCTATCAACAGAACCAAATCAGATCCCGCCGGACTCTCTTCCCTCACTGCTGTCCCCTCTCTTAGCTCTGGACCGATGCCCGGTCATGCCCGAGTTGATCTACGTGACACTCATGGGTGCATGGAAAATATTCGTACGGTGAGAGCAGTCAGAGTTGCCAGAGTTGGTCTGCAGGGTGGAAGGGAATTGGTCAGGGACGGGCACGTGCTTTTTGAGTAGCCAGAGCGATGGACGCGCACAGTCGCGCGGCGCGTCTCGACGGCTTGGGGGAGAAACATTTTGCGTGAACTTTATATCCTCGCCTCCGAACATTTTCATTCACACGGGTCGCTGGCAGGTCTGTAAGCCTGGAAGGGAACATAGGCAGACGTACAAGGTCATGCACAAAAGAGTCGCTGTTGCATAGGTTCCTGAGCCTGTATAAAGAGTGATCGCCCCCCGGTGTTGCTTGCGACACCGGCATGAGCACGGCAAGGGCGGCGCGTCGGGCCGTTATTTGGACTGAACAGCATGAACAGAGACTGCCCTCGAAACCAATTCCAACTTTTTTCCTAAGAGACCCTAAACCGCTCCCCTTTACCGCAATCTTCCCTCCTGCTCCCTTTCCTCTCCCTCCCTTCCCTTTGCCCTTCCCTCAGCCCCTTCCCTACCCTGCTCTCAGCCACACTGGCGTTGTTTCTCGTTTCTGAAAAACACACACACAGCAGTCAGCCTCTCCACGTAACACGTTCCTCCCTCCCTCCCTCCCCCTCCTCCCCCACTACTGCACATCATCAATCTCAGCTTATCAACCCTTCCTCCTCTTTCCACTCTCAAACCTATTGCTTTACCTTCCTCTTCTTCTTTCTTTCTTTCCTTTTCATTTCATACATAGATCTCTCTTCACAATGTCGTCCCCTATCGAGGTTAAGAAGATCTGCTGCAGTGAGTACAGCCCTCGTGCATACGCGTCCGACGCGATCACCCGGTCGCGCTGCTCGTTCCCAGCGCGAACGAGATCGATGGCTTAGCAAGCGAGGCGGGACGCGCTGGACGCGCCAATCACTCCTAACGAACACCACTCACACCCCCAGTCGGCGCCGGCTACGTCGGTGGCCCCACCTGCGCCGTCATCGCGCTCAAGTGCCCCAACATCCAGGTCACCATCGTCGACCTGAACCAGGCCCGTATCGACGCCTGGAACTCGGACAACCTCCCCATCTACGAGCCGGTCTTGACGAGGTCGTCAAGGAGGCCCGTGGCCGCAACCTCTTCTTCTCGACTGATGTTGACAAGGGTATCGCCGAGGCTGAGTGCGTATGCGTGGGGCGTGCGTCGTGTGTGCTCGCCCGGGTAGCGGACGCGTCCAGTCGCGAGTGGTCGCCCGGGCAGCCCTCACTCACTCTGATCTGAAAGACTGATTGCTGACCCCAGCCTCATCTTCGTCTCGGTCAACACCCCCACCAAGAAGTCGGGTATCGGAGCTGGCTTCGCTGCGGACCTCAAGTGAGTACACACGGGCTGGAGGATGGGAGAGGGAGCAGGCCAGCTGTGCAGCGAGTCACCATGACATAAGCAGCCCGCCAGTTTCCCCTCTCACTCCTCTCCCCTCTCCCGCGCCCACTAACAGCAGGTTCCTCCAGCTCGCCACCCGCCGCATCGCCGAGGTCGCCACCTCGCCCAAGATCGTCGTCGAGAAGTCGACCGTCCCCTGCCGCACCGCCGACTCGATGCGCACCATCCTCGAGGCCAACCACAAGCCCGGCGTCACTTTCGACATCCTCTCCAACCCCGAGTTCCTTGCCGAGGGTACCGCCATCTCTGACCTCTTCGCCCCCGACCGTGTCCTCATCGGTTCGCTCCAGACCCAGTCGGGTAAGAACGCCTGCGCCTCGCTCGCTGCCGTCTACGGCAACTGGGTCCCCAAGGAGCGCATCCTCACCGTCGGCCTCTGGTCGTCGGAGCTCTCCAAGCTCGCTGCCAACGCAATGCTTGCCCAGCGTATCTCGTCGGTCAACGCCTCTCGGCCATCTGCGAGGCTACCGGTGCCAACATTGACGAGGTCGCCTACGCCGTCGGCAAGGACAGCCGTATGGGCCCCAAGTTCCTCAAGGCCTCGGTCGGTTTCGGTGGCTCGTGCTTCCAGAAGGACATTCTCAACCTCGTCTACCTCGCCGAGTCGCTCCACCTCCCCGAGGTCGCCCGCTACTGGCGCGCCGTTGTCGAGCTGAACGAGTACCAGAAGGACCGCTTCTCCAAGAAGGTCGTTGAGACCCTCTTCAACACCATCACCGGCAAGAAGATTGCCATCCTCGGCTGGGCCTTCAAGAAGGACACTGGTGACACTCGCGAGTCGCCTTCGATCTCGATCGCCAACCACTTCCTTGACGAGAAGGCGCGCATCACCGTCTACGACCCCAAGGTCACCGAGGAGCAGATCTGGCTCGACCTCACCGAGGAGGGCACCAAGTCGGCTGAGCCCATCAAGCCCCACATCTCCATCCAGAAGTCGGCTGAGGAGGCCTGCAAGGACGCCGAGGCGATTGTCATCTGCACGAGTGGGACGAGTTCAAGACTCTTGACTGGCAGAAGATCTACGACAACTGCCCCCGTCCCGCATTTGTCTTCGACGGCCGCCTGATGCTTGACCGCGCCGCTCTCCAGAAGATTGGCTTCAAGGTCATCACCATGGTACTGGCGACGGCCTCTAAGAGATTCCGGCGATAGACGCCTGTCGGACTCTATTTATTGATATTCATTTGTAGATAGCATACATACCCCGGGTTGTGGACATTGGCCCGCAGATAGATCTAGCCGAGTGTATGGATTGCTGCGTCGCGAGCACGTAGTGCGAGCGCAGTGCGAGTGGTGAGCAGCTAGTGCCAGGCCATTGAAACGGCAGGCCGCAGTAGTAGCCTAGCCCATATGCTGCTGATGACGGCCACGCGCCAGTTGGCCCGGAGATTTCCCGTCCTCGAAACCCAGGGGTACGGTACCTTGTTGGGTGGAGGCAGCCGCCAGCTGCGCCACCTGCCACGCGTCGCGGTGGAGGCCATTCATTTGCCACCATACGGCGTCGAACAGGCCATCATCAGGCTACCCGTCTCCTCATCATTCCCCGTTCGTCCACAAACCCATATACCCATCGACTAGGCGGCTAGGCGATACTAGAACGCGACGCGACGACGACGACTACGCTGAACAGCCGCTAGCGACCAGCGCTCTGTCCGCGTCCGTCCGCCCCGCCGCGCCCGCCCGCGTCCATGTCCGCCCCGTCTTCCCCCGTGGCGGAGAAGGGGCCGGCCGTGTCTAAGCTCGAGCTGTGAGTTGGCTGCGAATGGCATGAGGGAGCGCAGGGACTTAGCTGAGTGCTGCGCCACGGTGGTCGAAGCTCCGCTGGAGGAAGGTCGTCTTTCATACCCGCCTCATGACGTGACAGTGGGCAAGCCTCTGCGCTAGCTGCAGGCAGCCGAGAGGAGAGCTGAGGACACAATGTGACGTGCGAACAAGGCTGACAGCAGCGAGTCGGCCATCCTCAAGGGCGTGGCGAGCCATCGACCAGGTGAGTCGCCGGTTCTGTGCGCAGGACAAGACGGTCCGGTCGCGTGACGTCCTCGTCGTGCTTCCACTACTGTCCTTCTTCTTCCTCCTTCCTCCCTCGCCCTCGCCCTCGCCCTCTTCTCATCATCGCGACCATGGGCTCCTGGCCTCCGGCAGGCGGCTGCGCCATCGCGCCTAGCGCCTCGCTTGTGCCACGGTCTACTTCCCATCCAAACCTCACGACCTCGTGCCTGTTCTCCACATCGTAGCATGCCGTGACGGGTGTCCAGAGGTGCATGGCAACAGCGGGCTAGCTCACCGCACGCCCAACTGCATGCTCTCTACGCCCCTCTCGCCTCCCCTCTTACACCCCTCTTCCCCTACCAGCATCGCATATCTACCGCCAGACACCATTGGCTAGCGCTTACGCCAGTCGGGAAACATCGGCACATCCTCATGATCGCGCTGCAGGCAGACGTGCACAGACAGACGGGGATATGGGTGTCCACGGCCTCGCTGTGGGACGCGCTCCACGGGCTGTACGATCTGGACGCGCTGGACGCTATGGTGAGTGTGGTGTCTTGGTGGTGCGTTATGGTGCGCGCGCACAGAGCGGGTCGCGTAGGACTATGCAGACAACGGGGCCACTTGGAAACACTACTCGCTGAGCCCGTCCAGCGCAGCTTCGTCCAGCGTAGCTTTCACAGTAGCTTGAGCCTCAGCTGGACCTCCCCTAGGACGCAACTGACATCAGTCGTCGTCAACACCGTCACTCCCACCCAGCCCCGACCCCCTCTCCCCCATCCGCAATCCTCGACGACGCCGCCCCCGCGCCCCCTCCGACTCGCCCCTCTCCTCACCCTCACCATCACCGTCCCTCCCACCCAGCCGCAGCGCCCAGGTCATCGACTCGCCACACTTCGCCTCCGTCTTCGAGCTCCCGCTCGGCCGCGTCCTCTCCGAGACTCCCGATACCAGCGCATCACCACCAGAAGACCCGGACGACGAACTGGACTTTGGGTCGATTCTGTACGCGCGCGCGGGCAACGAGGAGGAGGAAGGCTGGGACGAGGCTGTACGGCAGCAACTCGAAGCGGCCGAGGCAGCATCAGCACCACCAGAACCACCACGGCGGCGAGGAGGGCGCAAGCCGAAGAGCACGACGGCGAGCGGAACGGCGAGTGGGACAGCGAGCAGGCGGACGAGCGGAGGGGCAGGAGGGGCGGAGCGGGGGTCGTCGCCATTGACGAGTGATGGGGAGCCAGTGCTGCGCGGACGCAAGGGCGCAGGGACGAGGAAGCGGGGGCGGACGAGCACGGAGACGGCGGCGGACGAGGATGAGAAGCCAAGGGGGCGAGGGCGGCGGCGTTTAGGGTGAGCGCGCAGTGAGCGCACGCAGTGCGCGAGCTGCCGCATATCATCGACCCACGGCCTAGCATGGGAGCGACCGGAGCCACTATGGCCCTCTCGCCTGTCCACTACTTCGCACAAGGCCCCCTCCCAGTCCCTCTCGCGCCATAGAACTCCGCTGGGCATGACTGCCGGCGCCCCAACCCAGCATAGATAGCACGCAGCAAGCAGCACGCAGCCGCAGCACGCAGCACAGCACGCAAGCAATTAGCATTCATCGACCGCCTAGGCGGCGCATGTAGAATAGCGATAGAGCATGGCATCGTGGCACAAGGGTGTAGGGGGAGGCGACTGACTGAGGCGCTAAGGGAGGCGGCTGACAGCTCGGTGCTCATCGTCGGGCATGTTGTCTCCGCGACGTCCTGCGGCACAGGGTAGACACATAGTGTCGGTCGTGTCGGCGTTGATTGAGTCGAGGACTATGTTGTTCGCTCAGAACTATCGTTTCGAATCTCTAACCCTAGCTGGCCCGTTCGACATCTTGTCCTCAACAACACATCGATCCACCTTCACCCCTCCACCCCTCGCTTCTCGCCTCTCCATCCCAGGCAGTTGGGCAGCGCAGCCCTCGATGACCTCCACGCATTTCGAATGCCTCTGTACACGCATTTCGAATGCCACCACACGCCTCACCCTTGACACCGTCCTCGCCCCCACCCGTACGCATCCCATCCCCGAGAAATCCGTCGGCCCTCTCGGCGTCCCCCGGCCAGCGCCGTGCCTCCACCCTTCTTGATCACCTATTTCCGGAACCTATCCAAGCACCCACATAACACCGTCGGCGCCGTCGGCATCTATCGGCCTCCACCAGGCACACATTTCCAAACGCGCGCGTAACACTGGTCCCTCTGAGTCGAGCACTCATCTTCGCTACTTAAACGTCGTCCTCGCTCTCCCCACCTCCTCACTGGCCTCGCCGCTCCATTCACTCCACCAGACCTCGCGACTTCGCCCGCCCACCCACCCATCTGGCTCGCTGCGCTCGCTCCCGCCCACCCACCCAGGACTCGCTCGCGCTCGCTCTGCCCACCCGCCCACCCTCGCCCGCTCGCCCGTTCGCTCCGCTCACGGTCTCGCGTCGCGATGCGCTCCATCTTCCACCTCGCGTTCCACGTGCGCGACCTCGCCGCCTCGCGCGCGTTCTACGGCGGCCTCCTCGGCTGCCGCGAGGGCCGGTCCACCGCCACCTGGGTCGACTTCGACTTCTTCGGGCACCAGATCAGCCTGCATCTCGGCGAGCCTTTCTCGACTAGCAACACGGGCAAGGTCGGCGACCACATGGTGCCGATGCCGCACCTCGGCGCGATCCTCGAGCTGCCGGACTGGAAGGCGCTGGCGGCGCGGCTCGAGGGCGCCGACGTCGACTTTGTCATGAAGCCCCAGATCCGGTTCGAGGGGCAGCCGGGCGAGCAGTGGACCATGTTCTTCCGCGACCCGTCGGGAAACCCTATTGAGATCAAGGGGTTCAAGGACCTCGACAGTGTTTACGACGCATGAGCCCGACGACGGCCATGGGTCGTCGGAGGGCGTGTTGGGAGCTGGGCGGAGACGTTGTGAAGGAGGGCATGAGGATGCCTTTGTCCACTCGCAGACAGTACGATCCGTTTTTCACTCCCGCTCGCTTGACGTGTCGTGACTGTGTATCCTCGCCTGTGTCTGTTTTGGACCTGTCCTGTCCACCTTGCTGTCGGGTAGACCCACCCGAGCCGCCGACCGCGCCAGGCTCCGTTGCGTCCGTAGTCCATCATGTATCTTCTTGCACCAAACAGCTCCGCGCTGATGCCGATTCTGACACCTCAGACCTACGCACGTACACCGACCCTGCAGCCACACAATCGCCCAGCTGCGCTGGGCTCTTGGCTGGCACTACCACGATACATCAGTACAACTATCTAAGCTCCCTCAGCCACGACATCCCCCGCGCCCGGCCCACTCAGCCCCTCGAGCGACTCCACCTCGCCCTCCTCCCTTTCGCGCTCCTCTCTTGCCTCCGGCGCGGCCGCGGGTGCCGGGGCCGGTGCGCTCGCATCCGCCATCTCGACGTCGCCGTCGGCGCCGATCTCCCCCTCCTCCACAACCTCTCCCTCCTCTGCCTCGGCGGCCGCAGCAGGCGCGGCAGCCTCAGCGGGCCCAGGGGCGGCGGCCGCTGGAGCCTCGGGCGACGCCGACTTGGATGCAGGCTTCGACGCGGGTGCCGACTTGTCCTCCGCCGCTCCGCCCTCCACGCCGGCCGCCCAGCGCTTGATGTCCATGCTGGCCGGGGGCGCGTCGGCGGCAGGTAGGCTGCCGTCGGCAGCGTCTGCCGGTGCTGCTGCGGCTGCGTCCGCACCAGACGCCTCGGATGCGGGCGGTGTTGCACCCGCAGCCTCCGTACCCGCCGCTGGCACGACCGACGCCGAAGCACCGCCCGACGGCGGCTTGTCCGCTACCGGCACTGGCGCCGGGCTCTTCGCCGGTGCCGGTGCCGCCGCCGCGCTCGCGCTTGCACTCGCCGCGGGCGACTTCGAGCGCCGCCTCTTCCCGCTCGACGCCTTGGACGCCGACGCCTCGCGGTGGCTCTGCCGATGCCTGCGGCCGCCCATACCCTCGTCCTCCGAATCGGAGAGCGACGCCTCGTGCTGCTTCTCCTTGTCCCACAACCGCATGGGCCGGCGCACGTCCTTGTCCTCGTCGTCCTCGCCCTCGTTGCCGTCCTCGTCGTCGTGCTCGAGCTTGGGCACCGTGTGTATTTGCACACTCGGGCGGCGGTCTTATCACGCAGCATCTCGAAGACAGTCTCCTTGATCTTGTCGAGGTACTCGCGTCTGTTGTGGTCCTGCATGTTGGACGGCTTGACGTCGAGCTCGTAGTCTGGGCCGTAGTACTCGTAGTACTCGTTGTTGGGGATTGGCCGCCAGCTCGACACCAGCAGCGAGACCAGTTTCGTACGCCCATGTCCGCGACACCGACTTGACAGTGTATCCGCCGCCGCCGAGCATCAGGAGCGGGAGGTTGAACGACTTGATGTACTGGACGCAAGCGGCGTGGCCTCTCATACTGAGGTTGAACGAGCCGAGGCGGTCTCCGGCCAGCGAGTCCGAGCCGCACTGCAGTACAATTGCGCCAGGCTGGTACCACTCGATGACGCGCTTCATCACCGGGCGGAAGATCGACTTGTACGTCTCGTCGCTGATGCCGTCCCTCAGCGGGATGTTGACGGCGTACCCCTTGCCCTTGCCGATACCGTTGTCGCGGATCTCGCCGGTGCCAGGGAAGAACTCGCCGTACTTGTGGAAGCTGCATGTCATGACGCGGTCGGTGGTGTAGAACGCCTCCTCGACGCCGTCGCCGTGGTGCACGTCGATGTCGACGTAGAGGACACGCGTGTGGTAGCGCAGCAGCTCGAGGATGCCGAGCACAATGTCGTTGACGTAGCAGAAGCCGCTCGCCTCGGCCTTCTTGGCGTGGTGCAGGCCGCCGGCCCAGTTGACCGCGATGTCGCACTTGTCGCGCGACAGGCGTGCGGCGCCCTCTGCCAGTTAGCGCTGCGGACAATGCAATTCAAATGCCAACCCACCCATCGATCCACCAGCCGAGATGGAGCAGTACTCGAACAAGCCATCAAAGATCGGGCAGTCGTCGCCGACGTTGTCTGCGGTCAGCTAAGGAACTGGATCAAGGAGCTCACATTTCCCCTGCTCCTTGGCAAACTGGTGCTCGTTGTCCGGGTTGATACGGTGCAAGAAGTCGACATACTCGTCCGTGTGGAACTGGGACATTTCCCTCTTCGTCGCAGGCTTGGCGCGCTGACGTCAGCTCCAAGTCTGCACTCATGAGCTCACGAAAATCTCCATCTGTTTGTACAATCCGTAGTTCATGACAAGCGAGTGGCACATGCGGATACGCGTCGGCTTCATCGGGTGGCCTGTTGTCAGTCGTTGTCCCCTGCCGAGAGCCTGTGGGGGTACGCACCAGGCCCGTAGTGATAATTGCCGATGTCAGAGTCGAAGAAGTAGCACTGGCGTTAGTGATCAGCATGGATGCGCTTGTTATAGCTGCTAAGGACAGCCTGCCACTTACGACGCGCTTCTTGTCCTCGCCCATAATGGGCTCGACGAGGCCCGTCATCCTGGAGGTATAGAGGTGTGTGCGTGGGGTATGCTAGGACCGGCTTGTGGGGATGGTCAAGCACGCCGGCGATTGCTTGAGCGCGAGGTTGGATGGGACTGAGAGAACGTCGACGATAGCAAGATGGTGTCAATGTAGTTAGTTCCAACCGGCCGTAACCGTATGGTCTGCCTCCATCCACCATGATGCGGTCACCATAGGCACGCCAAGTGGTCAAAACACCGAAACGCCGCCACGAGACTTGCCTTGCCTCCACTTGCCACCCAATGCATCAACCGAGCTGGATGTCACCTATTGCATCCACAAACATCGACAAGCTATGAGCGCGTCCATCATCGACGCCCTCCCGTACTACGACAAGCAGGTCGAGGCGCCCGGCGCCAAGGCCAAGGTCGACGCCTTGATAGAGGCTGAGCTCGCGCAGACCCCACGAGTGGCCGCCGACGACCCGCGTCTCGGGCCTGATGTCGATGTGTTCCCAGTGCGTCTGCTCGAGCTAGCCTTAGCTGACAACAGAAATCCGAGAGCCTAGCCAAGCTGCTGGCGAACTACGCTGAGGAGCCTATCCGGGCCATCGACGCGAGCAAGTACGCCCCACCAACGGTGGATGCCAGCGCCGACCGCTCTGCGCTCGAGGAGGCCGAGGCGCGCGGCCGCATCGGCGAGGGCCACATGGCTGTCCGGTGAGTTCTTCTTCTGTAGGCCTCGTCTGACGGCAGTAACGAGAACATCGGCGTGTTGCAGTCGTACGGCCCCAACGCATGGCTGGTGCGCAACTACCAGCTGGCGTCGCAGGCGAAGGAGCTCGACGAGACACTGTCGAGCCTCAAAGAGGAGGTGACGGACGTCAACCGCCAGCGACGGACGTTCAACGAGGCGCAGGGAGAGCACCTCGCCCGCCTCGAAAACCGGTGGAACGACCTCGTAACGTCGACGCTCCAGCTCGAGATGGCGTGCACGGCGATGGAGGGCGAGGTGCGCGGCCTCGAGCGGCGGGAGGCCGACCTGCGCGCCGAGGTGGCTGCGCTCGAGGACAGCATGGCTTAGCGTGGTAGGCAGGGAGCAGGATAGACAGTAGACTATTTGTATTACTATAGCTCGACACGCTCGAGTACGTGTACATCATCATCGCTACTATTTGGGTCTACGATTTAGTCGCCGCGGAGCTTCTGCACGCGCTTGAGGACCGAGTCCTTGGCGGGGTCTGGTGTGAGCGTCCGCTTCGGGCCCTAGGGAGCGCAAGAGAGTCCAAGTGGATGGACGGAGGCAAGGAGAGTTGGGCGTAAACGTGCCAAGCCGATCATCTGCGGGGCGAGCAAGTGCCAGCACACATGCATCCGGCTGCCCTCCCATCAACCCCGGGATGCCTGAAGGCGTTGACGTGAATAGAGAGGATGTGTACCGTCATCACCATCCACACAACTCACCATACGGGTGCTCCTTCGAGGGAATCTCAAGAAGGGCAGGGAAGGCCGACTGGTACCTGTCGACGGTGGGGCGTATCCGCTCCGCGACCTGTTGTCAGCTTACCTCCCCCTGTGGAGCAGCTCACATGCTGGTTAATGAGCAGGATGGCAATGTCCTTGCGGTCCTCGGTGTACTCCTGGAACGCGGCCTCGATGGCGGACGTCTGCGTCTCTGCCCGTCAGCACGTTGTCGAGACGCCCCACAACCAGCTTATCTAGCTTCCCCCTTCTTTCCCCCTCTCCTCGCCCCCTCCCCCCACTCCCTACCACCTGCTCTCGCCGTATATCGCACCACCCCGCCGCCATACGCACTCGGCTCGACGATCAGGAAGTTCTTCTCCTGCTTGTCGTTGACATCCCCAATGCCCGCGAGGAGGAGGCCAGTGACCGAGTCCTGCCGTCAGCTAGCCCCATACACGCACCCACCTCGTCGCCAATCACAGCAATCAGGTTGCGGCCCTTCGGGTTCGACGTCGCAGGTGCGCTCATGGTGGATGAGCGATGGATGACGGGTAAGTGAAGGAGAGTGTAGCACCACTACAGCTGTGTACGCGGATGGTGCGTCACCGGCAGCGGGAGGGCGGAGGCATCTGGGCACACTACCAATCTCAGGCACGGGCCGGCCGACCGGGCCTTTGTCGAGCGAGCCATCTCGCCTGTTCTTGTTGCTCCCTCCACTTCACTTCGGCGGTATTCACCTCTCCGACATAACAGAGCCATGGCCGCATCCATGGACATACGGGACATCACTGGAAGGGCGTGTGCGCGCGCCGTCCTCCCGAGGAAGGTGGGTCTCTTTTCTCCGATGGAGCGGAGCTGATGCGCAGTGGGTCGAGCTCGTGACCACCACAAGCGAGCGGATGGGCCTCGATGCCGAGGCTGTTGGGCGTGCTGTTGCCGGTACGTGTCTCTGTCTCTGTAGAGCTCTCTAACGCCAGGTGCCCTTCTCCACCACTTCTCCCGCCCGCGGCCGCCAGCACTGCTGGTGTCGTACCTCTCCCAAGCGCTTGAGAGCGGGCTCCTCACAGCCCGCGTGTTTGCACTTGCCCTACTGGCCCACCTCCATCGCGCTGAGGGGTCCGATGGCCAGGCCATCCCCACATCGCTCCTAGCTTCCATCGCGACAGCCTTGCTCCGCACGCCGACTGGCCTCGACCCGTCCGAGCCACTGCCGAGCCCCGTCACCCTCCCCACTCCGGACGTGGGGACGTCGGCATCCGGCGAGGCTGAGCAGGTATCAGCCCTCACTCTCGTCCTCCCGCTGCTAAGGCAATGTGTATCCGGTACACCTCAGCTGGTTGCGCTAGCGGCGCGCATTACTACCCTCATCCCGCCTCTCCCATCACCACCCTTTGAGGCTGGGCTTGAGGCGGCCCAACTCTCGGGCGTTCTCCCCGAGGACGTGGCCAAGCCATTGCGCGATGCGCTGACGGGCCTGATGGCCGACCTCCCGATGCCCGACGCCGCCCCGCAGCCACAGTCCGCGATGTTCACCGACATGCCGATGGGCATCAGCGGCTTCGGCGAGCTGGTCGACGGCGTCCCCCAGCTCTCCAACCTCCCCACCACGCTGCCGTTGAGGCAGATGGCCGCCCTGATGATCGAGTACGCCGAGCGCGCGCAGAGCTGGACCTCGAGCTCGCTGTACGCCTCCCACCCGCCCATGCCGCCCCAGCACCTCATCTACATGATCAAGATGGGCCGTGCGCTCACCTCCGACTCGCAGGCGTACCTCCTCGCCCTTCTTGACGCCGCGTCGACGCGCGTCATCACCAGCCTGTCGGGCGCGCCCAGTGCCGGCACCCGCGCCTACGTCTTCTTCACGGAGGAGCTTCCCGTCGCGCTGCGGTGGTGGCGCGACCACGCTGATGCCAAATGGCCGTTCCCGTCCAACATTCACGGCGCACTGGCTGGCACGTTCGCATCGCACAACCAGGGCATGAGCCAGTGGCATCAGACGGTCAACGCGGCGCACTCGGCCAAGTCGGCACAGCTGATGGACGACGACGAGGGCGGCGGGTACACGCCCCCGGAGGGGTGGAGCATGCTCTCGCTCGAGGCGACGACCGTCCGGCGCTACTTGTCCCTCGGCCTACTGGGGGAGGAGGAGGCTGCGTCGCTGGCTGAAGGATCCAAGGCATCACCACATGGCGAATCGTTAGTTGAGCGCCTCTCCATGTCCATGGAGCACCATCTGGAGGCCATCGCCTACTTCATTTCGTACGCGACTGGTGCATCGCGCTCCCTCGGGGCCGAGCTCGTCCACGTGAGTTGCACGGTGCACGTAACAACTGACGCCAGGTCATAACGAACGCGCCCACGACTCCGCCACCTGAGATCTTGTTCCTGCGTGTCGCGCGCTCGCCGCCTCTCCTCGCCCTCGTCACGGCATACATCACGCCCAAGTCCCTACTCGACCTGATCGTCACACACCTCCTCGACCACGTTGAGGACCAGTCGTCCAGAGCTGAGGACCCGCAGACGAGCCTCACGCACTTCGGCCCTGGTGTGGTTCTCGCCGACGCCCTGTGTGCGCAGTTCGACCTCCCGCTCCCTGACCTGCTGTATGACGGGCAGCGCGCAAGCAATGTCGCGGACCTGTCCGCATCCGAGCAATCTCACCTGAATGGATGGATCAAGGCGCTCTTCGGGTCGGACGGCATCGACGACGAGATCATCTTAGCAACCTCGTCCCAGGGATTATGCCGTCTGGCACCGACCATCGTACAGCAAGCAATCATTGCGACCATGTCCGGCCAGATCGACCTCGACACCTTACACTCGGGCTTGTCATACTTCGCCCAGCCCATCCTCAGCTGGTGCCTAGGCGGCGTCGTGGGGTGGCTGTGCACCGAGATAGAGCGCCAGGGCATCCTCTCTGGCGTGCATCTGAACGTCCTTCAGACTCTTGTGCTGGACTCGGCCTTCCCCGAGCCGCTGCTGCGCGCCAACGCGCGCGCCATCTCGCGCCTCCTCGTTCCGTCGAGCGGCCTTGAGCCCGTCCTCCTCTCGTCGAACTTCGACACGGCCTCCGTCCGGGCGCGCATCGAAGCCGTCGGCGGGCCTGACGGCGGGCTCATCCAGCTCCCAGCCGACCCGAGCGCGCCGATCGGCGCGCTGCGGGCCGAGCTCGCCAACGTGCCGCATCTCGACCTAGCGGGCCCGGGGTGGGAGACGCGGATGTACGACGTGCTGGACGCCGCGCTGCGCGCCGGCGCGCTTGCGCTCCTTAACACAGTCGTGGGCGACATCCTGTATCCGATGATGGAGGGCGCGAACGCCAACTCGCCCGAGGTGCAGTTCCTCTCGTTCGCCGCGGCGCTCGACATGCCGCGCGCGTGCGCGCCGCCCCTCGCCGCGGCGCTCGTCGACGCCTACCTCCCGTCGCTGTTTACGCAGCGCTCGCCGTTCGTGCCGCAGAGCCCGCTGCCGGCGTCGACCGCGCTCTTCGGCGCGAGCAAGGCGGGCACCGCGGCACCGCCGCTGCCGTACGCGAGCCATGCGCTGCACCAGCTCCTGCGCGGCGCGCTGCTGGCCGCAGACACGTACAGCGACGAGGGCGGGTTCGCCGACGTCCTCGCCGCGCACCTCGCGGACGAGCTCGCGTGCCAGCGCGTCCGGCCCGCTTTCACCGCCGGCCCCGGCCCGAAACACAAGCGCGCCAAGCGCGAAGAGCGAGGAGGCGGCGGGAGGGTGCTCAGCGAGCCGCTGTGCCCCGAGCAGAAGGAGCTTATCTGCGAGCTCATCACGCTGTTCGAGGGCGACGACGAGATCCGCGCCCGGTGGCCGAACCTCACTCCGCTCGTGACTATGGGGTCTGGCTCTGGGCCGGCGTCGTAGCGCGCTCACCCGAGACCAATAAGTAACGTAGCACAGTAGCACAGTGTCAACCTCCACTGCATGTATCTTGAATCCAACTGGCGATAATGAACGATACCTTGGTCTGGTTGTGGGGGTTGAAGTCCTAGGTGCAGAGCCACGTCCACATTCAGGAAATGCAAGCACGAGCACGAGGTCGCGAATTGTGAGTCCTCGCCCTCGCACTTCTTTCAAGTCAGTTGAACGGGCCTGTTACTCCCTTGGTTCTCCCTACCGAATCCCCACGTCCTCCGCCTCGAGCAACACATGAGCCCAGCTGATCTCCCTCTTCCTTACTACTCTCCGCGTACCCTCGCTAACGATCTTCCCTCGCCATGCAGCCCCATGCCATGCATGGAGCACAATGGAGACGCCACGGATATGGATACGGATACGGTACGGATAACGATAACGCTACGGATAACGGATACAAGGGTATGTTCCAGCGGCCGCTCAGGCGGTGGGCGTGCCGCACCCAAAGGCGCACGATTCAGAAGACACTTGAGCGATATTGAGAAGAGAAACTTTTAAACAGATAGGATCCGGGCCGCTACATGGTCTCGCCGGTGCTGTTGGCGAACTTGGTGAGAATAAAGTTGAGGAAGGTCGTTTCGTCGTCGGGCCCGGGCTCGCTCCCGCTGCTGCGTCAGTATTAGAGGGTGTATTCGTAGGAAGGTGGATAAGGCAGCGCAGCGTGCGTGCGCGAGCCAATCACCCCACCGCTCACACGGGCCAGCGCCGCCAGCCCTAGACTCACCCTTCATCGCCCGTCTGCTGGATCGCGAATGGGTTGAACGACATCTCCATGTTGGATTGCGGAGGGCCGAACACACTGAAGTCGATGCCCTCGACGGCGGCGCCGAACTCCTGTCCAGTTCCCGAGAAGTTGAGGTTCTGCTGCGCGTTTGCGTTGGCGTCCGCAGCAGCGCTGCCGCACCCTGCAGTGCGAGCTGCTCGGACGGGCTCAGCGTACCGCCGCCCGGGAGAGGGATGGTCATCTCCTGGTACGGCGAGAGGTTGATGTTCTGGCCCTGGTTGAAGCTCTGCTGCAGCATGTTCGAGTTGCCGAAGCCGGGGCTGGAGCGGTTCTCGTTGAAGCCGAACGGGTTCTCGGGAGACCAGGTTGTGTTGAGCGAGTTGGGCTTGGTATCCATGTCGCTGTCGGAGCGCTTGCCGGCCCCAGGAGGCTGGAGGGGACGGGGAAGGCCGCCGAGCTGTTGTTGCTGCTGTGGGCGACGAGGGCCAGGGCCACTCGCGCCGAATGGCTGGTGCACGTCCAAGCCGGGCATCTGCGGTGGCACGTAGCCCCATGGGCTGGGTGTGACTTGGTTGTTGTTGCCGTTGACGCCCTGCTGCTGCATGCGGCGGCGCGCCTGCCGCTGCTCCTCCTGCTCGCGCGCCTGCTGCAATCGCAATTGCCGCTTCTCTTCTTCGGCAGCGCGACGGCCAGAGTTCGTCTTGGCCAGGCCAAGGAGCAAGTCGACGGGGTGTTCTCGTCGCTGTTCTCGGGGCGCGCGGTACCGTTGGCAGCGCCGTTCGCTGCCGCGGCCTGCGTCTTGGAGGGGTTCTTGGCAGTGAGGAACTCGACGATCGCCAATTCCTCCTTGACGATTGGTTCAGACATGCGTCCCTCCTGGTCGCGAGCTCTCCCTGAGACGACGTTGAGCAGGTGACGCAGCTCGTCTGCTTGTGGTGACTCGGGATCCACTGGATGTTAGTTGAGGACAGCCTTCAAACAACTCACGCTTGATGGTCACGCCGAGCACCATGTACGAGTTGAGGACACGGTAGCCACCAGAGTTGATGATGAGATCGCCCTTCTCCATGATGAAGGCGCGGCGGCTCAACAGGTCCGCGGTGGCGGACTCGATGGCAGCATTGCGCGAGTACTCGTAGCGCCCGTCCTGAGGCTTTCGTCGCAGCAGGTAGGGTCGGTTGAGTGTAATGCGCGTGTAGTACCACTCGCAAGCAAGAAGATGTCGCTGGACGAAGAGGTACGGGTGTGTGGCATCGAAGCTGCAGTCGGGGTTGACCATGGCGAGGAACGGTGGCAGCGAGTCGCGCCAGGCGAGCAGCTCCTTGTCCAACGCCAACACGGTCTGGTAATCGGGTAGCTGAATCGTGAAGGTATGGTACGCGATGCGACCCATGATTTCGGCGAGCTTATGCCTGAGAGAGTCAGCATCGGCTTTTGTGGGCTCTACGCGTCGTCGTCCCCGCCAAGGCCACCAGGCACAAGAACGTTGAACTCCGCGCACAGGCATGGCAGCCTGCGCGCTTCCACATTGAATTGTCGCAAGCTACTCACCGCACAATAACGTAGGTGTAGACCGTGGGCTTGGTCATCGGATGCCCTGCGGGGTCGAAGTCGCCGCTCAATCTCTTCGTCGTCGAGGTTTGCAGGCGGCCGAGCATCTGTGTGCGCGTCCGAGATGGACGCTGGGCGGCCGACCAGAAGTGAAATGGTACGGTCGAGGTGGTACAGCATCGCCCAGGCACGTCGGCGGATCTCAATCTCGCGCTTGTCCGACAGGTTGAGCACCGTACCATCACGGTAGAGACCGAGCTGGAAGGCGGTGGTCAATGGTGTGGAGCCCTCGGCAGGTCGGCGAGTAAGAAGCCTGCACATGGTCAGCTGAGACAAGGAAAAGTAGACGCACATGTAACGAGACGCCAATAATCCAGCAAAGAGGACATCCAGGTTGTCGCGCTGCAGGGCCTTTGCGTACTCGAGGCCACTGCGCGCCGAGCCGTAGAATCTTCTTGACCACGCCTGCTGCTCGTCGCCAGGCATAACCTCGGAGTTGGCCGAAAGCGCAGCGATGGCGATGCCAGTCAGCGAGGTTGCTCTGCTGGCTATCGCCCAGACACTCACGACTATGAACATCAACGGGATCCACTTGATAGTATCGGCATCGACCTTGGGGTTTGTTGGGTTACGCCCAATCGAGTCGAAGAACGCCTGATACCTGCGCTCGAACTGTGGCCTGTTGATTTTGTATCGTGTCCAACTGCACGCGTCAGTATTTTGACCCTTCTGTTTCAAGGCCCGAATCGCATGACCATGTGACATGACACGGATGCACGGGCCGGTTACGCCACCTACTCATATCCCTGTAAATCATCAGCATTGTCCATCACTACGCAGGTGACCCATCTCAACGCACCGAAAGTACATCTCCACCAAGGCATCTGCCATCCTGCGGCCGGAACGCCAGCGATGAGCCACTCCAGGTGGTTTTTGTGACGCCTGACTCGCGCAGCGTCATGAGCACATCGCGCAGCTCGGCGTTGTCCTCGACTGTGAGGTTGATCATGCGCCCTTCTCGCAGTCCCCAGCCGTAACCACTTCTTCCCAAGGCGTACTTGTCGACAGGCTTGCTGGGAAGAGGCCCGAGGGCGGTGGCTTGTGAGCATACGCCTGTCGTGGTGGCTCTGCTTGAGGCGCCGACTGCGGGTGGAACGTCTCTCCACTCGGCAACGACGAGACATCTGGACTTGAGCCATCGTTGAATGGTCGTTGGTATGCCTGCGGGATCACCTGCACAAGGCGAGTGAGCATGCCTTCAATAGTCGCGAGTCTGGCGTGCACATCTGAGTTCCTGCGAAGCGAGTCAGTTGACCAGTTCAAGAACCGATTCGGCGAAAGCTCAGAGTTTTACGGGCCCGTGCATGGTACACACACGCCCTTGCTCTCCCCCATCTGCGCCCCATCTCCCGCCCGTCATGGCCTCCACTCGGCCCGTGGGGTTCGGCGAGACGGAGGAGCGAGAGCGAGCGAGTGTCGGACCCGGTCCCGAGCTTTCTTTCAAACATAGACTTACGCATTGGGGTCCTCGACGCCGTTGAGGAAGGGTCGGCAGAGATGCGGCACTCGGCGCGCAACACACTGCGAACATGGCTCTTTGCGATCACACTTTTTGCTTGCGGCGGTGACACTCGACACACGAGAAGTGGACACGGTGCGCTTGGCTTCACGAGGTCGCGCGGCTGCGGTAGTACCGCGCCGCAGACGCGTTTGGCATTGATCCACCAGCCGCCGGCGTCCCTCCTGTTGAGTTTGTGTGCTACCTCCTCCTGACGCGTTGGCACTGCCGCCTTGCATTTGGCTGCGGCGTCCTCCTCTTAGAGAGCCAAGCCGATCTTTGCGAGAGCGGGCGCAGCGTTTGTCGGGCGCTTTACGTTTCTTGTCGCCACTACTGCAACGAGATTACCTGGACGCGCCCAGATCCAGCTGCTCCTCCGTCCATGGGAGGCGCAGCGGCGATTGGAACGCCGGCAGGCGCGACATGGCGGAGGTGTGCAGTCAGTGACTAATGTCGGCCTCGCGTTTGGTGGGCGAGCCGGGGTTGGGCGTGGGGTGGGTTGTCGCCGAGTGCGGGGTGAGCCGAGGAGGTCGGTGGGGAGAAGGAAGAAGGAAGACGAGGACCTTAGGAAGGGATAGATGCCGAGTTGGTTGGAGGTTGAGAAGTTGGGATTGGAGGCGGAGATGGGAGGCCGAGCTGTGTGGGGAGTTGTGGGGCGAAGTTGAGTGAGTCGAAGAGAGGATGGGATGGGGAGGGGTGGTGGGTTGTCGTCGATGATGAGAAAAGAGTTCAAGATCGTGAGACTTGTTGGAACTGCGACTTGGTCGTTCTAGAGGAGGACGACTAACGTCCGATGGAGGATGGTGGGCCTTGTGGGCCTGGTGGGGAAGGGGGGAGAGGCAGGGGGAGGGGGTAGAAGGAGCAAGGGGGAGGTAGAGTGGGGGGAAGCAACTTGCAAGGATAGGCCAAGGACCACTAGTTAGGCCAGCAGGGTAACAGGCAAATACCGCGTTAGGCCGGCGAAACGGCGTGGCAAGAAGCGGGAGCAAATTTGCCATCCCACCCCCGGACCGTGGACCGCGTCCTCCCGCCCAGCGCGCGCTCCCAGGCTACCATGAGAGGTCCCAGCCGGACTAGCCGTCTCTCTGAGGCAAGGCACACGGTTATGCCGGCGCACAGGCACTAAGCATCATGTCAAGAGGGCGGCACGGTGCGGCGTACACTACACTACAGAACGCATGTTCATAGTACTGTCAATACTAGCAAACCCGCCAAGCCGGGGGGTGAACGTAGAAGAGGTGAAGTCGAAACCAGGGAGACCCCATCCTCTCTCTCACGGGATGTAGGGGTAAGAGCTTGGCTGTTGATAGGCGGCAAATCATTGGATAAAACTTGATGGTGAGTGGGTACTTGATCGGCCATTAGCATTTTATCCGTTAAACACCGCAGGGGTCCTTCTTTGTACTCGCTCTCTAGTTCCAGGTGCATCCCCACATGAGCATGCAAAAGCCGCTCCATCCCCGTGCTGCCGTTACGATCGACGATCATTCGCTATCAGGAACATCCACATCCATCAACCCCACATCGATTCGGGCCGTTTACTCTCCACTTGGTCGGTCCATTACTCCCCTCTCTCTTTGACGACATGTACATCATAGTTACAAAATGCGCAGATGACAGCTATCAATACACAGTTTCTACAATTAGGCTCGTTGAACGACGAGCGATACAGCGGGGACGCTGCCGCGATAATGGAGCGACATAGGCTGGTCTCGCCATCACCATCAGCTTGGGGGAGGTTAAGAAGCCTCTAATAGAGAACCCATTATGGGTCAAGGTCCATGGCAGAGCTTTCGCCCATCACCGCGTCAAACGTGAAGCGCGTAGGGGACGACTTGGGAATAGGAATGGGCGCAAAGAGCTTGGGCCCTGAGACATTGTGAGATGGAGCCGTGTCGACGCCGCTGGTCGAGTGGTTGGCAATCTGCGACGCGCCGAGAGGAGGGGTTTGCGCTCGACGAGCGCTGGGGAAGACCAAGTGCGGAGCGACGGTGAACGACGGTCCTGCTAAGGGAGAAGAGGCTGAACCGGAGATTCTAGGGCCAGCCTGTGGCAAGGGCGACAGGATTCTGATGGCGGGAGGAGCCGCTGGGGCACTTGAAGGTCCTGCGGAGGCGTTGACGGGCGACAAAGCAGTTGGAGAGTTGATTAAACTTGATATCGATACAGCAGGCTGCTGAGTCGTTGCAGCGGGAGCCGGGGAGGATGAAGCGGATGAGTGGTTCTGTCTCCATACCGGGAGCATGTGAGGCACTTGAACGGTGATCGTTGGGCCAGCCGGAGTCGGTTCCCATTGAACACTGGCGTCGGCATAGTTGGACTTGGGCAAAGGAGGGTTGCCGTTATCATCCTCCCCATCTTCGTCCGTATCCGTGGCCGCGTCGCTGTCATCGTCGTCCGAATCGTCCGAACTCGACCCCTCAGCCGCGTTGGGTGGAGGATTGGAGGATCCCGCCCCGCTTGGACCAGGCACTTCGACGACCGCCATCGAGTCGTCCTGATGAAGCTGCGCAGTTTGATCTCCTGGAAGCGGTTCGCATATATGGTTATCTGGTGTCAGCAATGGCTCCACGTATGGAAAACACCTACACTTCTTAGCATGCGCGTCATTGTCCTGCCGAGCGCACTTTCGGCCATACTTGCAGCTGGGGCGGCCTTTGATATTGCTCGGCATCTTGGCGGCCACCTCGGGCTTCTGCAGTTCACGCATCCACCACTCCAGAAGACCAGACTGATGTCAGCAGAATGAATCTCGGACAATGACATACGCAGAGGAGCTCGTCAGAGCAGTTGCTGCACACCCTAGCCTCGCTTTCGTTCCCTTCAACGGGCATAATGGCGTGCTGCATCTCGTTGGCAGCCCCTGTGCGCAGGCGAATGCCGACATCGGCGCGAGTCATGAGACCGAGGACACCACCAGAGTCAATGCCCTCTGGTGAGCGCAGCCATTCGAGAATGGCCTTGTAGATGTCCTGGGGAGTATTCCCTTCAGTGTTCGCTCCGAGATAGATGCCCAGGTTGTACATCTCGGTCCAATTGTCCTTGAACGCCAGAGCGAGCATGTCGGTAGGGCAGTCCTCGAGCAGATACGCAAGGGTGGTATACGAGCTGGACGGTTTCGACTGAGAGACGGTCGGGCAGTCGCACGCAGTGGCCTGCTATTAGATTATGGCCGTAACCAGCGGACTCACAGGGTCGCCGCAGAAGCCTTCACCGCAGATACCGCATGACACACTGGTTGGTGCGTTGGCAGGGCTGAGACGCTCACTTCACTGTCAGCAAGATCCCGCACGAGTAGCCCTCACCATCCAGCGCAGAGACGATGACCGTCCGGAGTGAAGCCATCGGTGCGAATGCACATAGGACGCTCAGCGGGCACCTCGAAGCGAGGAACCTGACGTGAGCATAGATCTCCTACCTCTCACTCACGGGCACAGGACACTTCCACCCGTCTCCTTCCGTGTAACACCAACGGCAAGGGCGCCAGTAATCTCTCTCATTCAGACGGGGCGCGGGAGGTGGAGTGGGGAACTTGCGTCAATATCAAGCCGTTGACTCAACTCAACTCACCTTGAGAACGCCATCTGAGGGTGTGTACAGTGCCTCAGCCTGTCTATGTTCGTTGGGAGGGCGCGCCGCACCGGCGTAAGCCTGCAGGAGTACTCCCGCCATAGTCTTCGCCATGCGCGATGGGGTTGCCGTCTGGATCGGGGCGTGGCGGCATTGAGGACAGGAGATGGGGTCGGGGACAGGGTCTCCAGGGAGAAGGGCGACAGGGAAGCGGGGAAGCGACTGAGCATCGTCAGTTATGTATCGCTCGCATCATAGACAACGGCACTCACCTTGATCCATTGGACAACGCAGCTACCACAAAATGTGTGGCCGCAACCATTGAGTGCAACTGGCTGTAGGGTCAGTTTCATAGCGCCCCACAGTTTCGCCGAGAGCCGGATGCGTGCGTGGCCAACTCACATCAATGTATAAGCCAGCACACATGCCGCATTCGAGCTCCTCCAGGAGAGCGAGGACGGTGGGGTCCGTTGGCATCGTATCTTGGGGTTCGTCTGTGTGGTTAGCATGGGCTCTGGTGGTTGAAGGGTGTTGGGGAGTGCGAAGCTGCCAATCTGAAACACACCTTCCTTCGCGGTATCGGCTTGTCCTGCCTGGGCGATGTCCTCCGCATCGAGGCTCTTGCGAGCTACCTTGGGAGGATGAGGAGATGACACCGAGTCATTGTTGTCGTTGGTGTCTGCATCGAACTCGTCACGAGAGCGGGTAACGCCGCTTGGAGAAGTGACGCGGGATGCGATCGCCTCTGGCGGGGGCGTGGTGGCAAGGGTAGCGTTGTCGGCTGGAGTAGCCGACATGGCTGTACAAGTTCCGCTAGTGTATGACGAGCAGATATGGAGAGTGAAGATTGGAAGGGTTGGGAGTGGTTGGGAGAGCTCAATGGTTGGATGTTGTGGAAAGAGTTGACGTGTAAAGAGAAGAGGAAGATGTCTGAAAGGAAGAGAGGTGTAGTGTTGGCGGGAAGGGAAGTAGAGAGCGAACCGGTTGTGGCAGACAGACGGAGGCTACATGCGCCAAGGGGGGCATTGGAATGCTCACTCAAACGTGAGCCGGTAGTTGCGCCATCTCCCCCATCGTAAGGCCCTCCATCTGGTACCGTTGCCGCTCGGTGGCAAATCCTTATCAGCCGTGGTCATATCGAACATCCCCACCAACATCTTTAGCTACAACATAAACGAGATAAACATGACCAGGTTTCCTTCAACAATTATAGCAGCTGTCGCCTTCTCATTCGGTCTCTAACTACAAGTCTGCGTGCCAAAGACGTGTGTTGATAAGTACAATCGTGAAGGCGATGATGTTGATGGTGGAGTCTAGTCCTACTACGGGGGTGATAATCTCTTCGTCATTAATCGCGGGGAGGGCGGGGCCCACTTGTTTCAGGCACACCACGTGCAAGAAGGGGAGATGAATTTGTTTCCGTCGCTGCTTTCTGGATCGCAATCGAGCGTTAACCTTCCGTTCAGGCTTGACACATCAACATTCCGAACACAAATGACTGAACCACTGGCATCGCTGAGCGTGGTGCCCATAGAGATAGAGCCCGGAAGCTCGGACGCTTTGAACCAAAGGCAGAACCGCCGGGTGCACCTCGGGCCCGAGCTCCTGCGGTCGAAGAAGCTCTCAACTGGCGAATGGGTCTTGATCAAGGCTAAGGACGCCAAGGAGGACGCACTTGGTTGGGTCGTCGCCCAGGTCTGGCCTCGGGTTGGGCTCGATGATTACAGTGCGTTGTTACCTTTCTGCTCTGCTAACCCTACCAGGCCTTGCCCTCGCTCATGCCCAGCTGGCCAACCTGGGCGGCTCGGACGTCGACCTCTTCCGATTTCCCCAGCAGGCGTGCAAGGGTGTCGCCAAGTTGATTACGGTCAAGGATATCTCTCCTGTCAAGAAGGCTACCAATGCCGACGAGACTGGTCAGAAACGGGAGATCGAATGGGAGCGCGCGGCTGTCAAAGAGGCCCTCGGTATGTCGTTTTGTTCAGTTCCGCGGATGAGCTGACAGGACAGCCGCAGCCAAATACGTCTCCGAGGGCTTCAAGGTGGCTAATGGTGATGACGACCCGCGTTATGTCATTGTTGCCATCGAGATGTCGTCAAAGGTCGCCCCTCGGATTGCCGGGGCGGACGCGGTTGCCAATGAGCTCGGCTCGCTCTCCCTCAGCGACGCACCGGTCGTGTACGAAGCAGAGTGGCGCACCAAGGTCCAGTTCGAGTCCGAGACTCCATCTGGAAAGAAGGCATCCAATGGCTCTGCGGCTTCAGCACCTGTGAGCCTAGGCGACTCTACATCAGCTGACATCAGACCACTACGGCGCTGCCATCGTACATCAACATCTTCACGCCATCTGAGCAGTCGTCGTCTTCCTACAAGCTCCTGGGCGGTTTGGATCACCAGATCAAGCAGGTCAAGGCTCTGCTTGATCTGCCCTTGCAGCAGCCCGAGTTGTTCACTCGGTTCGGCCTCACCCCACCTCGCGGTCTGCTCCTGCACGGCCCTCCCGGTACAGGCAAGACTGCTCTCGCGCGAGCTATTGCCTCGTCGACGCCTGGGTGCAGCTGCATCGTTGTCAACGGCCCTGAGCTGTCGTCCGCCTTCCACGGCGAGACGGAGGAGCGTATCCGTGGCGTCTTCGAGGAGGCGCGCAAGCGCAGCCCGTGTATCATCGTACTGGACGAGGTCGACGCTCTTTGTCCTCGTCGCGACGGAGGCGAGGGCGGCGAGGTCGAGCGCCGCGTCGTGGCCATGCTGCTCACGCTTATGGACGGAATGACTGCCGACCCTGATGAGAAGGTCATCGTTGTCGCCGCTACCAACCGGCCCAACTCGATCGACCCAGCTCTGCGGCGACCTGGGCGTTTCGACCGCGAGATTGAGATTGGCATTCCCGACGTTGCTGGGCGCAAGCAGATCCTCGACATCCTCCTCGCTAAGATGCCCCACTCTCTCACCTCTGACGAGGTTGCTGCCCTTGCCGCCAAGACACACGGATACGTGGGCGCCGACCTCACCTCGGTTGTGCGCGAGGCTGCTTCACTGGCCATTCAGCGGTGGTACGACCACCGCGATAGCCCTGCTCCTTCCCTCTCCCAGGCCGACATCCTCGCGACTCTCCCGACGATCAGGCCCTCGGCAATGCGCGAAGTCTTCGTCGAGACGCCAACTGTTCGGTGGACCGACATCGGTGGCCAGGACGAGGTCAAGCAGAAGCTCCGCGAGTGCGTCGAGTGGCCTCTCACTCACCGCGACACGTTCGACCGTCTCGGCGTCGAAGCGCCCAAGGGCGTACTCCTCTATGGTCCGCCAGGCTGTTCCAAGACCATGACGGCCAAGGCGCTCGCGACTGAGAGCGGCATCAACTTCATTGCTGTCAAGGGCCCAGAGCTGCTGAACAAGTATGTGGGCGAGAGCGAGCGCGCTGTGCGCGAGATCTTCCGCAAGGCGCGGGCGGCGGCGCCCAGCATCGTGTTCTTCGACGAGATCGACGCCTTGGGCTCGTCCCGCGACGACGGAGGAGGCGCACACGGCGGCGTCCTCACCTCTCTCCTCAACGAGATGGACGGTGTGGAGCAGCTGTCGGGTGTCACTGTTGTCGCGGCGACGAACCGTCCCGACGTCCTCGACGCGGCGCTCACCCGTCCGGGCCGCCTGGACCGTATCCTCTACGTCGGTGCGCCAGATTTGCCTACGCGCAAGGAGATCTTCCGTCTGCGCCTGAAGAGCATGGCCATCGAGCCTGGGGTTGATATCGACGAGCTCGCCATGATTGTGAGTTGGTGTCCGTATATCACAACTGACGGCAGACTGAGGGTTGCTCCGGTGCAGAAGTTGCCTCTATCTGCCAGGACGCGGCGCTGGCTGCGATGAACGAGGACCTTAACGCGCCGTACGTCAAGAAGGAGCACCTCCTCCACTCGGCGCGCACGGTGCGCAGGCGCATCACGCCTGCCATGCTGCGCTTCTTCGAGCAGTGGCGCGACCAGTCAGGTGTCCGGAGCGCATAGACTGGCGTCATCTGGCGATGAGATGGGGCCGTCTTTGGGTCATAATGCTAGATTACATGCAGGGTATACTACTTTTATGCCGTCGCGGCCTCCTTGCCGTCCTTGCCCTTGAACACGAACCGCATGCCGTACGCGTCCTCGCCGTCCGCGTCTGTCATGTCAGCTGACGTCCGTTTGCTCCGAACTGGACTCACAGTACGCCTTCTCCATGGCGTGCACCTCGAAGCCCAGCGCGTCGCGGTACAGCGAGATGGCCGCGCGGTTCGACTTGCGCACATGCAGCGTGATGAACGCGGCGTTGTAGTGCGCAACCATAGCCTGCTCTGTCTGTCAGCTCCTTACTCGTAATCGTCCATCTGCAGCAGTACACTTGACTCACGCGACTGCTTCATCAAGCGGTTGGCGAGGCCGAGACGGCGGTATGGCCGGAGCACGGAGATGGAGGTGACGTGCCCGCTGGGCTCGGCCGAGGGGTCCTCCTCCCTGCTTGTCAGTGCCGAAGATAGATGGTACGTACATCTTCGCGAGGATGTAGCCAACGATGCGCCCGCTGGGGTCGACGGCGACGTAGGAGAGCTCGGGCCAGGTCAGGGCGTGGTACAGGTCTGCTGTCAGCTTGAGTTCATAGTCTTTTCATATCTTGATAGCTGTCGCAAGAGAAGGTGAGGAGTTAAGGGAGGGCTCGCACGAGCGAGGGCAATGAAGGTGACAGAGACGAGAGAGCGCAAGCCGAGGTGCTGCTCCATACCGCCCTTCGCAGCGCATCTTCCAACGCCCTTGGCCGAGGCGATACCACTCTGCGTTATTCCGTTTGGAGAGGCGGTGTACTCCTCAAACTCCAGCCCGCTACACCGTCACTTGTCGCACCGGCTTCCTTCGCGCGCATGCCGAAGTCAGAAGACACGCACAGTACTTGAAAGTATAGTTCTCCGGGAGGTTGAGGAGGTTGGCATTCTGCATGCCAAGCAGATCCTCGATCTGCTGTCAGCTAACGAAGAGGACTCAGCTGCACGCACCGTTGCTTGCCTGATATCCATGATGCCGTCCAGCTGTTGATGACTTCGAGCTGGAAAGCGATCCAACCTTGAACATCATCTGGCTCTCGACATGGCTGGGCAGTGATAAGGAGAATAACGTGTATTACAGTTGATGGCTACCACGTGCTCCTCCGCACCTTTCCGGCCGGCGCCGCCGGCGGCAGATTGGGCTTGGAATTCAGGCTCTCCTGGCTGGCTGGGCGTCCGAACAATAAAGACGGCGATGAAAGTTGGCTATGCCGGTGTCAGATTCCAACTACTCTCCACGACCACCATGCCGGGCCTCCTGCCGCCATCAGCGGCACTGCGCGCCCTCGCTTCGACGGCGAGGTGTGCCCGCCCCCTCCCCTCCCCCTCCCGTCTTCCGGCCACCTTGAGGATGCTCAGCACCTCGACTTCAAGGTTGCGCCCGACCTTCCCGGCCACGGCGACTGGTCTTGGGCTGAAGGCGTCGCGCTCAGCGCCTCCCGGCGCTGGGACGTTCTTCGCTCAGTCCTACCTCCCATTCTCGGCTTCCGCCCGCGCTTCGTTCTTCACTCCGTCTCGGTACGCGTCGTCCTCCGCCTCTGGTGCCTCTGAGGCGCCGACCGTCGAGGACGTCCGTACCATTCCCCGTTCGCTCCCGATTTGGCTTCTTGGCTGCTCTGCTCTCGTCTTCGGTATTATCGTCATTGGTGGCCTTACTCGTCTGACCGAGTCCGGCCTGTCTATCGTCGAGTGGAACCCTATCACCGGTATCCGTCCTCCCATCACTGACGCGGAGTGGGACGCCGAGTGGGAGAAGTACCGTGTCTCGCCCGAGGGTATTTTGTGAGCTTTGAAGATAGGTGTCGCAGCTGACATGCAGGATGAACGCCAACATCACGCGTGCCGAGTTCAAGAAGATCTTCTACATGGAGTGGGCGCACCGCATCGCCGGCCGTGCTCTCGGTATGATCTTCATCGTTCCCGCCATCTACTACTGCTCCCGGTACAAGCTCCCGCGCGGCCTTCCGACAAGGTTGCTCGCGCTTGGTGCTGGTATCGGTGTCCAGGGCCTTATCGGCTGGTTGATGGTCGCCTCTGGTCTCAAGGACGAGATTGTCGAGAACAAGGAGGTCCCCCGTGTTTCGCAGTACCGCCTCGCCGCGCACTTCGGCGCTGCCCTTCTTCTTTACATGGGCATGTTCCACACCGCCCTTGGACTCCGCCGTGACCAGAAGCTTGCCCAGCAGGTCAAGTCCGGACCCGCTGGCGCCGCTGCCGTCGACAAGCTTACTGCCGCCCTCAACTCGCCCGCTGTCAAGCGCTTCCGCGGCTTGACCGCCGTCCTCGGCGCCATGGTGTTCGTCACCGCGATCTCGGGCGCTTTCGTTGCCGGCCTCGACGCCGGCCTCGTCTACAACGAGTTCCCGTACATGGGAGAGCACCTGCACCCGCCCAAGGAGGAGCTCCTCGACCCCCGCTTCTCCAAGTCGGCCGACGGCGCCGACCTGATCTGGCGCAACATGCTCGAGAACCCCGTCACCGCGCAGTTTGACCACCGCGTTCTCGCCGTCACCACCGCCACCCTCCTTGTCGCACAGCACCTGATTGCCCGTCGCCCCGTGCTCCGCCTCGGCGCCAACGCCCTCCCCCGCGCCGCCCAGCGCTGGAGCGCATGGACTGCTGCGGCCGCGATGGCCCAGGTCGGCCTCGGCATCTCGACCCTCATCTACCTCGTCCCCATCCCGCTCGCCGCTGCCCACCAGGCCGGCTCCGTCGTCGTGCTCACCTGTATCATGGGTCTCGCGGCTGCCATGCGCCGTCCCGGCCGCGCGCTCCAGGCCATGCGCCAGGCCGTCAAGACGCCCAAGTCGGGAAGTGTATGAGCACAAGGTCGGTTGAGGCCTCACACCTAGTAGATCGGAAAAGAGCAAGCATATACCTTGCATTTGTACTATTGTACCCATCACAACTCATCGATAGCATCCCATGGAATAATATCCCATGTCTACGTCTGCGTCTGCGTTGTATTGATGTTGGAGGCCGACGGTCGCCGGCCGCCGGGCATGCCGGACGCGTTTAAGGAAAGTTGTAGTCAGCGAGCCTGGTGGAGGTCTGATATTTCAGTTGGAGGTGGCGTCACCAATTTCGATTCCTCCACCACATCATCCACAACACACCATGACCGTCGCCGACCTCCCACAAGACCTGATCGGATGCTCGGGCCTGTACAACTCCCCCCCCGCTCCTGCGGCGGTGAGTAGCATGAGTGCATTGAGGCGTGTTTGGAGCGACGACTGGGCCAGGCCGGTCAGAGTACCACCTCGAAGCTGTCGTGGCGTCACCACCTGTGAGGGACGAATGTTCGAGCAGCAGATGCTGTTGATGCGCGCGAGCCGTCGACCCACTGAATGCCCGTTGCCTTGCGCTGCGGCCATCTGACATTCCGAGTAGCTGAGCTGACTCCAGACTCCGCCTCGAGCAACCGAACGGCGCGCCCGTCACTGACATCCGCCGGACGTTTGCCGACATCGACCTCATCCTCCTGTACGCAGGCAGCGCCGAGGGACAACGTATGTGCAAAGTCAAGAGTGACGCTGACAGCAGATAACCTTGTGACGCTGCACAAGTCGCTTACACGGCTCATGTTGAAGGACAAGGTGGGTTCCATAAGCTGAGTGTCCCCCTACGGACGTTGTCGCTGCAGGCTGCATGTTCCAAATCCAGTCTACAACTCCTCGCGGAGCGTCTGGCTTCGGTACACGTTCTCCTGCCATCGTCGTGGCTTGTCCCCAGCCGTCATGGCGCCTCCCATTCTCATTCTACCTCGCTCATCTGTCGCAAACGCTAACCCCAGGCCGTCGCCGTCATCTACGTGTCGACAGACGTCGATGCCAAGCTCGCCGTTGTGTCCACGGCCCAGCAGCCATGGTACCGCATGATCTTCGAGGACGACAGCGACTTTGCCCCGCTCACGCCTGGAGAGCCTGAGGTCGTCGAGATCTCGCGCGGGGAGGACTTCGTGCCTGCCATGGTGAGTCTTCGTCGGTGCAGTCAGAGCGGGGGTGCGCTGGACCGTACCCACTGGTCTCCCCTTGTCCCTCTCTCTACAAGCACCCTGTGTTCAGCAACAGCTCTGCATGAGGGCTGGTACATGTTCTTACAACCGTCCCCCATCCTCCTTCCACCGTCATAGCTGCCAACAACCCATGATTGCAGAGCTGACAACAGGAAATCGAGACGGGTGCCGAAGTCGTCAAGTACGGCGAGGAGGAGGACCCCCAGGACTACGTCCGCCCCCTCTCCCGCGCCGGCGTCTCCATCACCATGAAGGCCTACTCCACCCCCTCCATCGCCGTCTAGTAAGCCCCGCGCCCCTCCATGGCTCCGCTGACAGACAGCAATCTCAAAACCCACAACTTCGTTGCGCACAATGTCCGCGCGCCCCACTTCGCGCCAGACAAGATCGACGCCAACCTCGCGACGTGGAGGCGGGGCGAGTCAGTGGGCTTCACGTTCCAGGACTTTGCCGAGAGGATGAAGTGGCCCATGATCGCGCTGTTCTTGGCTATGCTCTACCACGCTTATGTGTTTATCAATGGCGGTGAGTTGTCTTGATGGGATGGAGCGGAGGGCAGAGCTGACGCGCAGAGGAGGCGAACTTCATTCCGAGGTGGTTGGACGAGTTGTCGTGGCGCATGCGCTCGCTTGCCAGTCCCGCGTTGTGATTTGCTTGTACTGTTAAGGTTAGAGTCAGCGTAATGCGAGTGTGCTTTCTGGTGCGCGGGTCGTCTACAGTCAAGAGTTCTTGCAGCTGAGTCACATGCGGAGGCTGAGATGAGGGAAGAGGACCAGTAGCGTCACGCCCAAGCAACTCGCTGCTACCACGCTGCAGAACGCGGTCATCGGTAACCTGATCATACGATTCATGCTGTCTAGCACACCGCCACTGGCTAGCCCCAGCGGCTGCGGCCTACGTCGTGAGCACTGCGGCCAGTGCACATGCAAGGGATGCACGATTACTGCACGTCAGTTATGCTAGACCCAGGATAACTCACCAAGCTCTCCATCTGCGAGACGACCTCGTCGAGCTCGCGCTTCGACTGCTTGTACTGCTCGTCGGCGTCCTGTGATGTCAGTGATACTATTCAGATGCAGAAGGGGCAAGGTGTGGTAGAGCGCAGTTGCTTGGCCGAGTCTCATTCCTCGCTTGCGCTATCCGAATGAATGGGTGGCGATGCTAGGCCACTCTGGCAGATAGGTGGTGGTCCTGCACCGCCATCACGTGCCAACAGCTGGACACTCATCGCCATCACGCCAGCCCACTTGGCCAAGGCAGCCGGGGTTGGCAGAGCGAGCTGAACAGCACCGCATCGTGCGCACCGCGCAGCCCAGGACAGCGTCCCACGCCACAGCATCCACAACACACTCACCGCAGCCTTCTTCTCCCACTCGTCCCGCTCCTGCTCGGCACGCTGGAGCTGGCGCTCAAAGTGCTCAGCCTTGACGTCGACCTGGCGGAGCTTCTCGGTTGTGTCCTTGAGGTCCTTCTCGGCCTTGTCGAGCTCCTCCTCCAGAAGCTGCACCTTGCGGGCAAGGTTCTCGCCGGTCGTCTTGTGGGTGTCGCCCTCCTCGGCCTGGCCCTTGAGCTCCTTGACCTTGTCCTCGGCCTTCTCGAGGTCGGCCTCGGCAAGCTGGAGCTTGTGCTGGAGCGATGCGATCTCCTGGTCGCGCTCGAGGACAGTCTGGTTGAGCTGCGCGTTAGTGCTGATCTGCGCCCTTGGAGCATCCAGGAGGTTCTGTAGGGCGCAATGAAGTGGGAGATGCGAACACGTCGCGCTGTCGACGAGAAGTGGGCGGCGGGCGGGAGGTTGCGCTAGAGCACACTCACCTTCTTGTTCTCAGCCTCGGCGGCCTCGGCGCGGGCCTCAGCAGCCTCGATCTTCTGGCCGAGAAGGGCAAAGCGCTGTGCGTCAGTATTTGTGGGAAGAGGCTATGGTGCTCTCGCGCGTGCGATAGCTGCAAGTGCACGCCAAGGAAGCCGGCGAGTCTCGAGGGAAGGTGCACTTAACCGAAAGGCATGACGCAGCCGTCTTATCGCACTGGCAGACTGCGAGGCTTGCACGCGCGCGAGTCTCTTCATCGAACATACCTCCTTGATCTTGTCCTGTGGGCGTCAGCATGGCTCATACATGGGGTGGCAATGGTGGGTGTGGTGGTAGGGCCATGGGTGCGCGACGTGGAGGCTCGGCCAGCGCCGCGCGCGATAAATGACGAGCGCACGATACGCGATCCGTAATGAAAGAGATACTCACCATTATTAATGTAGAGGGAAGGGGGGTGGATAAGAGTATCAAGAGAGAAGTGGTGTAAGAGCTGAAGGACGGGGTAAGGTGTTGGATGATATGACCTCGATGTGCTTTGTCGACGGCGGTGGTGATGGCGATGGTCGCTGTACCTGCGCCCGCCTCCCTGGGCTCCAGCCCCGTCCCAAGCCACGTCGGGACCTTCCTTAGCCTGCTCTTTCCCCCATACCCCATAGTCCAAGCGCGTCGCGCTGGCCACGCGTATTCGGTCACGTGCAAATTCCGCGTGGGAGCCACGAGATGGGGCAACTTCATTTCCAGGTTAGATTAATGAATGATTTACTCCCAAACGGCCCGGTTCGCTCGCACCCGGACCGCGCGCTGCCTTTTCTTCGCGGTGAGATGGCATCTCTCCTTCTTCTTTAGTATTTCCTTGCCTCATTTTTTGATGGCCCGTCTTCACTTGTGACGGCGCCGCTGAAGCGTGCAGGCTAGACACATGCGCAAGCTCAGTACCCCGCAGGACGGACCGCATTATTCCATCAAAGGGCGGCCCGTTGTATGGGGAAACTGACATCTGTAGCGATGTGGGCGTTCTGGCGCTGGACGCGACTACGACTGCTATCCGAGTGCTACTCCACGAGTGAGTGGTAGTACCGCTACCACTTTGTCCTCCGCTGGCTCTGAGGGGCGACGTTTTCGGCCTCCCATACGGCTCGACCACGACTTCGGCATCGCATCACCCAACCTCGTACTGACAACCATCTGTCAACCACAGGTACTAGATCTATCCTCGACATGCATTCATGTCAAACGTTCAGCGAATCCAGCAGTACGGATCTATGGGATCTTTGGTCTTAGCCGCGGCTCTGCTAGGCGAGACTAACTCAGGTCCCTCACCAAAGCCTCGTCCCGCAGGTCTACGACGCTTGCGGCCCAACTGGAAATGACTTACGCCCTTCTTTCCGCGACTTCGTGCTCCCTTCCGCAACCTTCCACTCTCACAGGCTTCGACGGCCCCTTCTGACACTCGATCCACTCTCATCCCCTCCCACCCCTCCCCCACGCTCCGCCCTCCCCCAAATCCTCCTTCCCCTCCTCCTAATGGTCGCGTGACCAGAACCTAGTCCTCCGCGACTATCTACGCCACTCTTATCTTCTTGCCGATTAGTTTCATACGTCGGTGAGATAAACTAGGTGGCAACAGCAAGCTGCTCGTCAGCCGCTGGATGCAGATCGCTCTGCTCTTTCCCTCGTGGGCTGCGCGTTTTGAAGTCTAGAGACATCCACTCTTCAGTTGATTAGTTGTTGCTCGCGTGAATGGAATGCATGATTGAGTTTTGGCTCGATGGTTTGTCCGTCTCGCCGAGACATAGGCTATAGTGGCTTACTCCAATCTCGGCCATGACAAGGCTCTTTGAGACCTTTGACGATCATTACTCTATACTACGGCCGGCATTCGCTAGGCAGGCCGGCCCGGGCACTCTTGCAGGCATTGCAAGGCTTCCTCCTGCTAGCCCCCCTCTCGGTGGATTCCAGCAGATTGGCCGGGGACCTGGCACGCCTCACCGGCGATCCCATGGGCAACTCGGGCCAGTTAAGGTTCACTTTTGTGTCCGCCATATCGACACCATATTGAGACCTATTCAACAGCCTCGGGTCTATGCTTGCAGCAGCTACCCATGCTTCCCATGCACCGTATGACCAACAAGCCCATCGCCGGACATGACATGGACGAATGACACCGAGATGGCGGTACACGCCGCCGCCGTCGGTCGGGCATCGCTCACCGCGCCTGTTGTGGCTTGCAGTGCCGCTGACGTCCGTTGGGCGCTACTGCGACGTGGGTTGCACGTGGGCCAAAGAGACTCTCGCAAAGAAGGTTGGGCATGTAGGATCGCGATGAAGCTTCCTAGAATACCTTCCAATCCCAAAAACTTCCCAGATGATGTGTTCCATTCATGAACCCTCTGTGGCGTACATTGTCCAGAGTCATTTAGCTCTCGGGGCTCTCCGTAGCTCTCGGAGTTACCCATGGCGATCCCTCCGTCGTTAGTGAGCGCTAATGTCAAGGCATTCCAGGCGAGGAGGAATGAGATGGCGTCGAGGGAATGAGACGAGGACGAGGGCGAAGGCGAGAAGGCGAGAAGGCGAGACGACGAGGAACAACCGGCAGGGGGTAATGCGCACTCCACCCACGGCTTCAGACGTCCGCGATCGCCCACGGCCCGACAGTGGACTAGTGCTCATCATCTCGACGCCACCGACGACCCAAAGATCAGATTTACGTTTGACTCGACCCAGTGCCGAGAGTTGGAAGCTCCTGTTGAATTGAGAAGCAAATGATGGCGCAAAGGGACGAGCTTGTGGGCGGAGACGAACAAGTTCCAGTGGGCAAGAAACAAGTACCAGTCGCCGCGCCGAGGTCCCTTCTTCCATGATCGAACAGAAGCAATGGGAGACAGCTGAATAGTCTGATATCTCCCCACATGACTTGCTGCTACACGACACGGAGAGGGGAACGGGAGCGCTTGACAGCGGCACCTCACCCGCTGCTGCCCGACACCTCGATTGTTTTCCGATCAAGTTGAGGAGAATGCCCAACGCCGCGTCGCTCGGGGAATGCAAACTAGCAATGGTATTGACGGTAGCCGGACCGCATTCCGACCGACGGACGGCTGTCGGCTGGCGCTTGTGGCGTCCAAGGTGTCTCTGAGCTTGTTGATGAGGGTGACTCACGCGGGCATGTCGTGTCCACAACTCGGGTCTCTCCACGCGTCCAGGGATGAACCAAGAATTAGTCGGCGTCGAGTTTAACACGACCCGGACGCGAGCATGACGTGGACACCAAGCCGTATAACGAGAGGACGATGTGTACCCGGATGAGTTGCGGCACCCCAAACTGACGCGCCCGGATGGGTGGCGTAGGTTAGCCCTGTCGACCCGTCGCGACCTTCATGCAGACGTTGTGCCCGGTATGTTTTCAGCACCTGTAGAGAGGCTTCAAGCGATGGAAGGTTTTGGTGCGGAATGAACGGTGTGCTCAATACTCAATTGATGGTAGAATGGAAGGTGGCGACTTTGATGATGAGAGCAGTGGCGGCGCGGCCGTTCGGGTCTGTCATCATTATTGTCCCGACAGGGTTACTGGGCTTGGACCCTGCCCAAAGAAGGGAAAAACTCCCAACCCCGTCCTATGGATCCCAACCTGCTCCACCGCGCACGACCACCTTGCTTGTCGAGCTTGCAACGTGGGCATGATTGGGACTGGAGAGAACACTCTTTTTTGACACTTGTACGAAATATACAGTCACTTAAGCACTGGCATGGACTATAAGTCTTATTGGTGTGGTAATGCGCACCCACAAGAGAGCGTTGTAAATAGGGGGAGCAATTCGATCGGGGCTTTTTTTCACGCCGACGAGTAATTCCTGTTATCAGGGGGGGTTGAATGATTACGCCATTCCCGTTCATACGTCCCGGCCTTTCTCTCCTCCACTGCCTTACACTTGCCTTACACCTGTCTATACATCATCTCCCCACATGAGGTCTCACTGACCTGAATGATTACGGCGACTGACAATTCCCCTTTTACCCAGTGGCACACCTACTTCCCACGGCACTGGGCACATGCCAGAGGGTTCATGGCACGCGCATGGCACTCCTCTGGCTGCTCGGGTAGCCAGGTTATGAGAGTGGGGTCCGGGAACGTATCCCTTACCCTGTAGAAGAGACCTAGATGTTCGGCTCTTCCTTGCAATGCAGTGCGCTTGCCTCCTCCCCCACGTTGATGGCGTTTAACGCCCCGTACCCTACGCTCACGAGGACTTTTCGCCGAATCCCTTTGATCTTTAGGGCCAGATTGGTGGTGGCGCCTTATACACTTAACCACCTCATTTTACTCGGTCGGTGACAGATGAGCTGCGCAAACCGCCCCTCCTTCTGACAAGTCAACAGAGGCGCCAACCCGCCCAAGACACGGCTTTACCAGGGCTCAGGGGCAAGCATGCCTTACAGGGGCCGAGTTTGCATTCGGCGCAGGAACAGCGAGCCGAGGGGAGGTTAATGCACGACGCATAGATGATCGTCTGCGGCACGTAGAATATGCGCGCTTCCATCAGTGAAAAACAGAGACACTACTCTCTGAGACACGGCCTCACCAAAGCTGCGACTGCAAGTACAGGAGAGGACCTGTAAGACCTCGAGATCTCCCCCTCCCCACCCCCGCTAACTCCGTGTCTGTACACCCCACCCTTGATAAGTCCCCCGTTGCCGCCGATTCTTCTTTTCTTTTCCGTCTCTTCTCCTTCCTCAAACACTCCCTCCAACATACCCTCCCCTATTAGTCGCAAGTGTGCGACTTCATCCGCCACTTATTCTTCTTCGTCCCCTGCGTTTTCGACTTTCGACCCGCTCGACACCTTCTTCTCGTAACGCTGCTTCCTTCTTCGGGCCGACCCACAACACTCTCTATATACGACTACAAAGTCGTTCGTAATCCTTTGCGACAGGACGTAATCAGAATCCGCTCGCAACTCTCTCATTTGCTGGGTTACGGCAAGCCTCTTCGGGAGAGCTTGACTTCACCTTGCCCTGCCCGGGAAGGAGGAGACGTGCCCATTTGAGTTTAGCACCAGGCCCCAGGGGTCATCGCCAAAGTACGGCGAGGTCTTGCCTTGTGCAAGCTTTTCTCGGCTTCTGCTTTCTACCCCCTCTTTCGCCGTTTGGCCAGCTCGCGTCCAATCTTCTGGTCGCGGTCGTTCTCAAATCTGGTCTGCAAACCTCGGGTCCCCGACAATCCGAACAGCACGTCTACCTTCGACTTACATCCGGATACGCCTCGGCCCTTCTCCGAACTTAGAAGACGCGGCGACTTCCTTTCCTCTCTCATCCAACCACATCAACCCGTTCCGACATAAACATCAAAACCGTCTCCACATACGCGTCTCCTTGCCTCATTCAACTCTTCACAGAGTAGGACGAGACAACAGGTACAAAGGTGAGTTGCATATCCTTCCCAAGCTGCACAGCCTCTTTTCGCATTAGCACACCTCGAAACCGTTCTTGCTCTTTTGTCCTATTCATCTTCCACCTGTCCTGGCTTCACTCTTCCTTTGCCGCCACTAGCCCCATCCCGAGAACCGTTACACACACTCTCTCTCTACTTGGTCCGTACGATGGCTCGAGTACGGACTGCTTTTCGCATCTTGTCACGCCCGACCCAGCAAGCTGGGCTCGGGTCGTCCCCTTCTGGGCATAATGACGATCTCCCGTGCCGTATCGAGAGTCAGGCCCATTACCCCTTCAAGGGCAAATAGTCAACACCCGGCTTTACCCCTTGGTGTCGTGTCTCGTGGTCACATTCTGCCTGCCCGCCCCCCTTCCATCCTCGACTCTTCCCCTTCTCGCCCGTTGTGGTTGTATTCACCACCTCGGCCTGCACCTCCAATACATGCCACCCCCGCCCGGCAGACCAGGTACCGGGCTGTCACGCCGATATTCTCGGGAGTGTGACGTCTGCATCAACCCACATCCCTGGTCTGGAGCATGGTCCATCTCTGCGCCGCCTCGCTGGCCCGCTTCGTTGCCCAAAGGCAGCAACTGTGACCGGTCTGCGGTTTGGGTGCAAGAGACAGATCATTATTCTCCAAAGGTGGTAACTGCCTACACCTAGGTCCACCGTGCCGGGTTGGGTATGCATCAAGGGGAAGAGCTCAATTGTCCTGTCGGCCTTCTCTGGTTCTCAAGTAGACGACAACCTTTCTCGTCGTCTTCGTCTGTCATTATCTCGCACTTGCACTATCATCCATCTCGTCTTCCACCATCCTCATCACTTCGACCCTCCCATCTCCTCCTGTCGGTGCTTGTCGACCAGGGCGATCGGCCTCTCCCACTTGCACTTGCTTCCCAACCATCTCCATCTCCCTACCTTCGTCGCGTCGACCTGTCCACCACTTGGGCACTGTCTGATACCGA
>JAIGNX010000018.1:0-62116 GCA_020011015.1 Cutaneotrichosporon dermatis
GTCGACAAGGCCAAGAGCGAGGAGGTGGGTGTCTCTGATGGGACCTAGATGTGGCATGTTGCGCCCTTTGCTTGCTGCTTCGCTAGCGAAGCGCTCGCTAAGCATGCTCGTCTGATGGATGCCTCGTCCTCGCAACTGTCGCTAACGAACAGGGATTACATTCCACAACCACGCTGCAGGCACTCGTCAACCTGAAGCGCCCATCACTCCTCTTACATCCCCTCGAGCAGGTGCCCGAGGCGGACGTGACTTCTGCGCCTGTGCCCCCTCCGCAGCCGCTCCACCTCCTCAAGTTCAACTATGATGCGATGACCAGTCTCGTCAAGATCACCCTCACTCTCCACCCTGCTCCGACCAACAAGAGCGCAGAGGCTGTCGCCCCTGAACAACCCCGAGTTCTTTACTCTGGGCTCCACCCTGGTGGCTTCAACCAACCGTTCGCCTTGCCAAAAGAGGCCGCACTCGACCTCAACATGGCCATTGTGCCCATTTCGCCCGTGGATGAAGCTATCGAGGAGGACAAGGACGACGACAAGGCTGGCTCGGCTCGTAGACCAAGTGAGGACACCAGTCGTACCAGCGGCGAGCGCGGCGAGCCTCCCGCCCAGCCCGACCTCGAAGCGATTCCCGAGCTCAACCGTGACCAGCCGTCACGCCAGAACAGCGTTCGCCGCTTCGGCCTCTTCAGCCGCAGGCGCGAGCACGACCTCGAGGCTGGCCACATTGAGATGACCCAAACTGCGTCCGCGGCAGATGCTGCTGCTGCCGAAGCCGACGCTGAGAAGGAGGCCGAGGAGAAGCGGAAGAAGGAAGAGGAGGAGCACGGTATGCGCCTTGTCATCCAACTGGATGCTGTAGGCGCCGAGGGCGAGCCTCTTCGCAGGCGTAACGGCCAGCTCACGCACATCCTTGTGAGCGGCACCTGGGTTCCCGACGCTGGATCGACCCAGCACTCTGGCACCGGCAAGCGAGTTTGGGTCGTCAAGGTCGTTCGTCGTGAGGCGCAGATCGGTGCGCACAGCTTCCTGCTCAAGGAGATTTACGGTCTCTCGTCTGCCGCGGGCGCGGACTCGACTTCGTACCCTCCAGCCGCGGCCGACCCGTACGCCTCCGCGCCGAACGAGTGCATCGTGTGTCTCACCAGCCCTCGTGACGTCGTCCTGCTTCCATGCCGCCACCTTGTCGTCTGCCGCGAGTGTGCTGTCGGCATGGTCGAGTTCGGTGCTGGCGGCAGAGTCGCACGGCGAGAGGAAGAGGGAGGCGCAGATGCTGGCGGCGGCGGCGGTGGTGGTGGCGGTGGCCCGGCGGCTGCCTTGCCGACCATGGGCATGGGCATCGGCGGCGGCCTTACCACCCCTGCGCCAGTTCCAGCGCCTACTCGTCGCAAGAAGAAGGCTAAGGGATGGTACTGCCCCGTGTGCCGGCAGCCGTACACATCGCTACTGCGCCTGGCCCTGCCGCCGAGCAAGGAGGGCGGCTCGCTCACCAGCGGCCAGGCCACGCCAGCACCAGTGGGCGTGACGACGGACGCCGAGGGTACGGGCATGCCACACCTCCATCGCGCGGCGTCGGTCCGTTCCGTCCGCACCACGCGGTCGACGCGGTCGGTCGCCACCCTCCCCGACGGCGCCGAGGCCATGCTCTCGCGTCTCGGGCCAGAACTGAGCGACGACGAGGACGACGACATGGCGCTGGACGAGCGCGAGCGCAACCGGCACATGAACGGCACGCCGTCCGGCGAGCGCCCACAATTCGTCATCGCCGAGTCCATGACCACTCCATCACCACCCAGCGCCTCGACACCAAGCGCTCCGGCCTCAGCGACGGCACCAGGCCCGCCCGTGGCCTCGCCCACCTCCCCCGGGCCCCCCGTCGCCGCCCCCCTCCCCTCAGCGTCCATGCCCCAACCACCCGGCTCTGACGATGCCGCGGGGGCCCCAGCCCCAGCGAACACTGCCAATACCGCGTCCGTGACTTCCGGCGTCGCCAATATGCGCGTCCAGTAATTGATCTGTAATCCTCTATTCTCAATCTTAGTTTCCACCGTCTCGTCCCGTCTTGTTCCTTGCGTTGTAGGCCTGTAGAACTGCGTCGTATGCGACTGCGTGTCTGTCCGCATGTTGGAGAGCAGAGGGACCAAGGTGTCCGTGGCTCAATGTCAATGCGCTCTAGCGGTGGATTGCCACCGGCGTCTTGCTTGATCGAGATTCCAACTCGAGCCTCACCTGCTCAAACCTCTGTGCATGCCCATTCCTCACCTCATCCTACGACATCGCGAAGAAAAGGCAGAGGTACTGCAGAGCGCTTTGTGTAGCATGAGCGGGGGCGGGCGGTAAGTCACCAAACCGATCGTCAGACCCGGATCCGAAATCCCTCGCCCTCTTCATCAGACTCGAATATCAACGCTAACTCGATGTGACATTACATTAAGCCTAACTTCCCCTCTTATACTCATGCACACTACTTCTTCGCTCCTTACTAATGACCCACTCATCTCATTTGACCAGCCAAGGCTCCAACTTTTCCCAAAGGCCCCCTTAGACCGGCCGAACTCGCGCCATTGCGCCTAGCTCAATCATCACCTCTTGACGAAGAATCACGAAGAACACCAAGATGCACCTAGACCCCGCGGGCCTCAAGCTCGTAGAGTATCGCGGCACCCTCTCTCTCGTTGGCCCGTCCCTCTCCACCGCCTACGCCCATTTCGTAGGCGGCGAGCCCCCTCTCTCACTACACATCACGCTCCTCACAGCAGCAGAGCGGAAGAGGCTCCCGAACCCGCCCAACCCAACGGCCAGCGTCTCGCTAGACAACATCTATGCCGCAGGCGTCAACTCGTCGGGCCACGTACGCTGGGTCGTTATCCTGTGGAACCACGGGGACGCGTTCCGCGCGTCACTGAAATTGCCCAGGAAGCAGTATCACATGACTCTAACTGAGAATGACGACCATGCTGCCGACAAGGGGCTCGATGCGCTCGTGAGAGCTGTCGGCCATGAGGCTGTGGTGCAGGAGTTGGGCGGAGAGGCGGGGCTGGATCATGCTGTCGTCGCGGCGGACGAGGGGTATTTGGTAAGTACTGAGGGACGATTGGTTCATTGAAGCTAATGGCAGAAACTCCACCTCGCCGAACAGCTCATCCTCGCCTCGCCCGACTCGTACAAGGGATACGCCCGCCTCGCCTCGGCGTCCGATACGCATCCCAAACTCGCGGCCCTGTCGTACGCCCGGGCTGTATCTCTCAACCCCTCCCTCCTGCCGACCATCACGAAGCAGATAGTCAAGCTGCGCGACGCGGTCCCATACGGCGGCCTAATCACTGCCGAAGAGCGCCAAGCGCTCCCTCCCGCCCTTCTTCCTCACCTTCTCCACCCGTGGCCACGGGAGCTCAGCGACGCACTCTCTCATACCCTCTGGACGGCCGAAACTGCCAAGCGCACCCGTCAAGTGTCCCTCGACACAGCTACCGCAGAAGCCCTGCCGCGCTTCTTCTCGTGGCTCTACCCGCACCGCCTCGCTGGCATGTCCACCCCGCGCCGCGCGGCGGATATCGAGATGCTCGCCGATATGGGCTTCAGCCACGTCCTGAGCCTCACGGAAGAGGAGCCGCTGCGGAGTCGTGGTTCCCCCGACGGTCGAGCACGTCTTCATCCCGATCCCGAACTACGGCGCGCCGACTCTGCAGGAGATGGACGTGGTGTACTCGCGTGTAAGGGAGGGCGGGGTGTGGCTCGTGCATTGTGGCGGCGGCGTGGGGCGGGCGGGGACTGTGCTCGCTTGCCTTGTGGCCATGTTCGGCCGCGGCGGCGAAGATCAAGGAGAGGGAGAGGGGAGGAGAAGCCGCAGTTGGACGCGCGCACGGCTATCGGGCTGGTCCGCCGTGCCCGTCCCTCATCTCTCGAGACGGAACAGCAGGAAAGTTTCGTTGCGCGCTGGGTCTCCCACCGCTGGAAGTATCGCCGGACACCCACGTCGAGCCGGTCACGTCCCTCGTTAGCATCGGCGACGTGCGCACGCCGACGAAGGCGATTGTGCTAATCGGCCGCCCGGGGTCAGGCAAGTCGTGGCTCGCGGCCGCGATCTCTAAGCGGCGCACGAAACCGACTATCGTCGTGAGCCAGGACGAGAGCGACGGCGGGCGGGCGGCATGCGAGCGTGCTGTGGCCCGCTGCTCCTCCCTGGCGGACGGCACGCTACTCATCCTCGACCGGTGCAACCCCACATCCAAGGAGCGCTCTACTTGGCTCCGCCTGCTCGGATGCCCAGCTATGGCCGTGTACTTCGACTATCCCGCCGCCATCTGCTCGGCGCGGCTCGACGCGCGTATCGGCCATCCCACGCTGCGGGCTGGGCGCGGCCGCAATGCGCTGGAACAGATGGACGCGCTCATGTCCCCCCGAACACTGCGTGAGGGGGGGCGGGCATCCTGACAGTGTCGAGTTTCGCGCCGCGCGCGACGCCGTGCTCGCCTCACTGGCGACGTCCCTGCTCAAGTTCCCACGCACGCCCATCTTCTCAACCTCGGCGCCGCAACTCCTGACGACCTGATCTCTCATCTCGGGAGGTGGTCGAGCTCCGCGGCCGAGTCACGATCGAGGAGAAGATCGACGGCGCAAACATGGGTATCTCGCTCGACTGGTCCGGCGTGATCCGGGTGCAGAATAGGAGCCACTGGGTGTCGTCTGCCGACGCGCCGCAGTTCCGGCCGCTTGACGCGTGGATCGCCGCGAACGACGCTTCGCTGCGCGCGATCCTGGGGCGATCAGCACTTTCCGGAGCGGTACGTGCTATATGGCGAGTGGATGGTGGCGACGCATTCTGTCAAGTACACGTCCCTCCCTGGCCCTTTTGTCGCCTTCGACCTCTACGACCGCGCAGAGGGGTCGTTCGCATCCCGCCGCGTGTTGGCGGCTACGTTGCGCGGATCAGGCATTCCTCTCACCCCCCTCATCGGAGAGGAGGGCGAGGGCGGGAGCGTGAGGAGGTTGGGGAGGAAGGAGATCGGGGAGATGCTGGCGCGCCCCAGCGCGTTCTCGCCGGGCGAGAGGGTGGAGGGCGTGTATATCCGCACAGAGGATGAGGGGCGGCTGAGGACTTTGGGGAGGGGTAAGATTGTACGCGGAGACTTCATTGCTGGGAACGCGCATTGGACGAGGGGGCCGCTTGAGCTGAACAAGTTTGAGCAGCGCTGGGACGAAGGATAGAGCGGGGGCTGCAGGAGGATGGAGTGTGGTTGCATGTACAGTGCATGTATGCATGTATGCATGTATGCTTCGGCAAGCCCCAGTACGAAAGGCTACATGGCAACAGTCCACGCGCACCTACAGTACTGCAGAATCCCCATCCTTACACGCTCCTACGCCTGCCTACTCCGTCGCCACCGGCTTCCGCACCGCATCATCCCCCAACACCTCCCTCACCTGGTCCCCGCGCACTTCACCCGTCATCCCGCGCCGCTCAATCGAGAACGCCACCGCCTGCGCCCGCCCCGTCTCCATATCGACAAACAGCGTAATCACGATCGCGGCCGTGAGGCAGAGCACGAACAGGAAGATGAACGAGTCCCACTGGTTGCCTGTCCTGTCCACGATGGCCGCGCACACGTTGGGCCCGATGAGCGAGGACGCGCGGTTCGTGATCCCGAACAGGCCGAAGAACATGCCCTCGAAGCCCGGCGGCGTGAGGTCGGACATCATGGTTTGTGCGTACGCGTAGTATGGCGCTTGGCCGAGGCCGAAGGCGACTTGGTACAGCCAGAACTCCCATCTGCTGTCAGCTGGCGGCGCTAGGCGACATTGGTTGAGTGCATGGCAATGCATTCGCAGCGCGCCGCACTCGCTGCGCTCGTGCGCGCACTCACGTGTTGTGGAAGCCGATCTTCTTGGTCCACAGCCCCAGCATGCCCCAGAACGGGATGAGGACGGTGATGACGTTGGTCACCTGGAACATGCGCTTGGTCTTGATCGCCTTCCATTTCTGGAGGTACCAGTACGCATAGCACGACAGGATGGACGTGCACGCCTGGGCGATGCCGAGATATGTGCTCTGGAGGAACGAGAACTGGATGTGCTGGTTCTGCACGATGCCCACCACCGTGCCGGTCGTATTCAGCCCGTCCGCGAGGAGGAAGTAGGAGAAGAGGTACACGAAAGTGTACGGCAGCTGCTTGTACTGCTTGAGGGCGAGTCCGATCTGCTTCCACCCGACCGTGAGCCAGTGTTCGCCCTTCGGCAGCGGAGGGCCGGGGCGCTTCTTCTGGAGGAAGAACCAGGGTAGGCCGAGCACGATCCAGTAGCAGTTCGTAAATGCGAGCGTGTAGTTGTCGACCATAGGGTGGTCGGCAAGCGGGATCAGGATGGAGAGGTTGAGCGCCAGCGTCAACAGGTATCCCCAGTTGGAATGTGCCGTCGATATGTTGGAGAGGCGGTTCCGCTCGAGCATCTCCACCCGCTCGTACCCCGCCACGTCGATCTCGCCATCATCCAGCTGCCGCCGCGCCTCCTTCGTCTTGGCGGTGTTGCGCGCCAGGCGAGGGAAGATGGAGGCGTAGAAGACCAGCGTGACGCCATACGACACGAAGCCGAGCATGAACAGTGCCATCGCCGCGTGCCATTGTCCAGGCTGCGTGACGCCGAGAAAGCCGAACTGCGCACCCCAGCAGATGACAGTGAAGACGATGAGGATATACTTGTTCAGACTGCCGTAGTCGGCCGCCGAGCCTATGGTCGTGAAGAGGAGCGTCATGATAGCGAACGAGATGCCGTTGGCGATCAGCACGACCGAGGTGATGCTCTTTGTCCCGCCGGCCCAGTTGATCACGCACTGGTCGTCGGTGCATGGTCCGCCGGTGTGTGGGTTGTGGCCGGCGCCGTTGGCGAGGGACTGGAAGAGGACCGCGGCGTAGTTCATAGGCCCGACACCGTTGTCGCCGTTGTAGTAGAGGTAGTAGGCCTGATGTTAGCCGCACTGGAGAGAATGGCCAGGTAGACGGCGCTGGGTACTCACCCACTCCTCCCATCGAGTGACAGTCGGCCCCTCAGCCATCTCATCTGGCGTGAGCCCGTCCCCGCGCTCGACATGGGCGACCTCGACCGCGCCATCGGCATCCTTGACATCGGCATCGCTCCCTCTCCGTACGCCCTGGGTCACCTCGATATCGCCTGAATGTGTGGCCATATCGCGTTGTTGGCCGACAGAGTCCGATCTTGTCTTCGATGATGATGCCGATGCTGATCCTGATATTGACGGTATGCACGTCGCTAGCAGCGGTGTCGTCTCGTCCACCCCAGCAGTTCTGGAGGGCATGGTGGGCACGACGCAGCGTGGTATAAATACCCACGCATAGCCCAGACATGCGCTAACGCTGCCATTGATGTGTTGAACAGTCTCAAGTGTCCAGTCCAGTGCGGAATGACGGCGATTCCACCGATGCCTCCGCGCTCAACTCCAGCGCGGTCGTGCCTGCGGACAGAGTGAATAACAATAACAATTGCGCGGTGGGCAGGCTATTCTGAGAGTGGGGGTTGTCGTGCATGTGTGCATCGGTTCATACATCGGTTCGTGGACCGGGTTTGCCGCTGCATGATCAGCGAACGCGCTCAGCGTTGTGCTCGTCGCTCACGCCCGCTGCGTTCGGTGTCCACGGCGGCTGTCAATGTTGCCCCCCACACCTCGCCGTTACACCTTGGGCAACCAGTGTAAGAAAGGGCAGGAGCGTATGTATGACATGATGCGCCGTGCAAGCTCTCGAAAGCGAGGACGGCATGCAGCTAGAACCCAGAAGACAATACAAATTAGCACCGGAGCAGGTGTCATTGAGAGCTTGACAGCTTGTTAAGGTTGGTGGTTGTGGGCAAGCAACCTCCACCGCGACAGCTTATCTTTCGCGTGGCAGTGACGGCCAAACTCGTTGATCACCGAAAACCAACGCCTTGGAGCTTGGAGACGCGCGAGTAGTACAGGGCTGCCATGCGGTTCATGCCCGAGGATAACCAGGATACCACCCTTGCGGCGCGCCAGTCGACCATTAACCCAAGGTCGACACTATTACACTTCCAGCCTAATTGATCCTAATGCCTGCAGGGAGCGGACTTTGTGCACCCGCCCGCCAACCCCGGTGTAAGTGGAATTTCAGGGACGGACGCTGTTGAACCCATTCATTCTGTCATCCACGGGCCATCCGGCGGGGAGATGCAGCACGTTGGAGGTAGCGGCCCGCGATCAATCGTCTCGGTCATCTCGCGGGCTCGGGGAGGCAATGAGGGGCGTGAGGGGATAGCGACGTGTAGCGGGGAGGCTGTAGGCTGGGATCACAACATAACATATATAGGCGAGGTCGTGGACATAACAGCACAACAAACTCACTGTACTCCTCCTGATCACTCACCATGGCTCCTCGCAAGATTGTCGTCTTCGGCGTCACCGGCACGCAGGGTGCCTCGGTCGCGCGCGCCCTCCTCGAGGACGGCGGCAAGTTCGAGGTTATCGGTGTCACGCGTAACCCCCACAGCCGCCATGCCCAGCGTACGTCTGTTGTGTCGTAGCCGCCTAACCCCAGCCATGGCCCAGATGGGCGTCAAGCTCGTCCAGGGCGACCTCAACGACCCCCGGAGCTACGAGGCGCACCTCCAGGGCGCGGACGGCATGTTCCTCAACGCCAACTGTGAGATGAGATGAGACTGTTCTACTTTCCTTCTGACACAAGTCTGGGCCAATTTCAGGGGCAACAACTCGCACGAGGCCAAGGCCATCGAGATCCAGCAGTCGGTCGACGCCGTCGACGCCGCCAAGCGCGCAGGCATCAAGCTCCTCGTCTACTCGGCGCTCGAGAGCTTCAAGCCCCGCCACGAGCTGCCCCACTTCGACGCCAAGGCTGAGGTGACGGCCTATATCAAGAAGGCCGGCGTGCCCGCGACCAACCTCTTCACGTCGTACTACTACCAGAACCTGCTGGGTGCCGAGACCTTCGAGACCCGCGAGGGATGCACCATCCTCCCGATGGTGCTCCCGGACGACGCCATCATCCCGGCGTACAACCCCGACCAGCTCGGCCTATGGGCGCGCGTCGCGTTCCGCAACCCCGAGGAGTGGGCCGGTGAGTTCGGGCTTTTGCTGGGCGTACTGACAGGGTAGGCAGGGACATGCAGGCGTGCGGCGACAACATCACTGTCGCGAGCATCGCCAAGACCCTCACTGAGCTCACCGGGCGTCCGTGGGACACTCTCCACGCCACCCGCGAGGACTTCATGCAGCAGCAGGACAGCATGGGCATGGAGCTCTGGCTCAACTACCTCGCCTTCGTCAACCACGAGTGGAAGCGTGACCCCGCAGAGAGCCGCAAGCTCGTGCCCGAGGCTCAGGACTTCCGCACCTGGGCCATGTCGTCGCCCGAGGCGTGCCAGTGCTGGGGCATCAACTAGACAGTTGTAGTAGAGATGTAGTCGTTGTTGTGTGTGACAGTGGCGTCTTCGCTCCAGTGGCTGGCGTGCACCGCGCATCGGTTTCGCCGAGCTGTATGCTTCCTGCTGCGTACTTTACTTGCCCTGTGCATAATCCCTACTTGACCACAATCGACGCGTCGGTATATGGCGCCTCCCACGCGCGCACGCCGAAGCGCTCGTAGAATCCGAGCATGCTGACCCAATCGATGAACACACCGTCCGCGCCGCGCCGCTCCAGATCCAGCATCGCCGAGGCGGTCAGGCCGACACCTGCGCCAGTGCCGCGCGCCGCAGCACTGACGCCCACGCAGGCGATCGCGCCGCACGCCTTGCCTGAGGTCAGCGGGTTCATGGTCGCTATCGCTTCCTCGGATGCGACCCACCAAGCGTCGCTGGCCACGCTAGCTGCCGATGCAGCGGGCCGCCCGGCATGGCCGCAAACGTCGCCCCTATGATCTCTCCGTCGCGCACCGCGATGTGGATATCCTCCACCCGCCCCTCCTCGAAGTATTGAGGGTACATGTCCGGCCACCCCTGCCGTCAGCTCTCCCCTCTCTGTCTGACTCACGGTATAAGACCCAAACTGGGAATATTGGAGCGCCATAATCTCCTCCTCGTCTCGTGCCGTCGCAGGCCGGAACTCCACGCCCTTCGCCCTCGCCGGCGCGATGAACTCCTCCAAATCCACGCCCGTCGGGAGCGTGCCGTACAGGTCCGTGCTCCGGCCGTCCTTGAACGTCCACCCGCGCTTACTGAAGAACGCGATGGCCGGCTCGAAAGCGGGCAAATCAGGCGGTCCGGGGAAGATACGCGGAAACGCGCTCCCGAGCTGAATCGCACTCTCCGTAGCGGGCGGGGTGGAGCGGGCAAAGCTCTCCCTCACGGTAGATGTCAGATAATCCAGCGAGGCGGCGTGCAGTGCCGAGCCCACGCCCTGTCGTTGGTGAGAGGGCGAGACGACGAGAGCGGGCAGGCCGCCCCGCAGGTGTTGGGACGACGGGTCGGCGGCGGAGCCGGCGCGGATGGTGTAGGTTAACGCGAAGCCTATGGGGGTGGAGTCGAGGGTCGCGATGAGGACGTGTGCGGTGGGGAAGTTGAGGAGCTCGTGGAGCTTGGAGGCGGGGAGCGCGTAGGCGGGGTGCAGCGCTGCCATGGTCGATTGCCAGAGCGCGTGCAGCGCATCGGTGGGGGTGCCGGGCTCGTAAGGAGAGATTTGGGGCGTCATTTTGGCGAGGAAAGCAGCTGGGGCAGTAGAGGATGACGATGCCGGCCTGCAGACCACTTGAGATGTTGAATAGAGCTGTGTCACGACAGTTTGCATCTGGGTTGAATGTCGACCTGAGCGCTCGACTGCTCACGTCGATTGTGTCATGTATCGCCGATCTCGCCGTGATCTCGGCCTCTCGGCCCGGCCGCCGTCAAACCCGGAAACCAGAGATTATTCCCTGTTTGCATGCAGCTACTGATACTTTTGATGGGCTCTGTCCATGCAATGCACCCCATAGATGCTTATAGTACGTATACGTCACTTGGCGTGCAAGAGCACTGACATGCCCATGCCCGACCACGCCGGCATCCTAGCATAACGGCATGCTGATAATCTTGCCGGCCAGGCTACATCCCGGTCACCGATCCACCGGCATCCGGCCGGTCACCGGTCCACCGACCTGAAGATATGCCGACGATCATCGTTGTCTGTGAGCCGGCGACCAAGTCTGCACAGTCAGCAAGGTGGAGCACATCACCTCATGAGTCATGCTCGTCGTACTGTCGGCGGCGGGCTCGCTTCTAACGCTTCAATCATGTCGCCGAGGTCACCGGCGGAGGACGATGTGCGGAGACATGCTTGACAATGCATATGCAACGCTAGATGTTGCAGCAAGCTATAAATAAGAGGTGTGCTGGGGGGGTTGAGCTCCATCAACCTCCAAGTCTATCCTCGAAACCTTCAACATTGAAACCATGTCCACACCGACGTCCTTGACGAGCTTTGCCGTTGTGCCCTCTCTCGGCTATGGCATGCCCAGCATCGCCTTTTCATCACCTCCCAGAAGCGCGCGCTCTGCAGCACCCCCACCGCCCTACGCGCCTCCAACCCGCTCCGCACCGACGCATCCGCAACACGGACTCGCGACGGTCCCGGCCGATAATAAGTCTACCCCTCCACCACCATACCAGCCGAGCAGGGACACACCAGCCCAGAGACCCTCGGGGCCCAAGCCCAGCTCCCCGTGGGGTGAGACGACGCCAGACTTGATTGCGTTGAACGCGTACCGCAACTTGCCTGCACGAAAGGCTTGGGCATGGTGGCGCGCGCGTCGGTCTAAGGTTCAAGAATAAGCCCCAGGCCCAGTCCGGATTCGAGTCGGAGTTCGACACCCTAGCTCGATGAAGGAGTTCAGATCTCCTTGTGGAACTTAGCGTAGTCTTAGCTGCTGTTCATTCTCCCAGCTCAAGAGAAGAGTGCCATACTTCTCCGCTGAGAGTAGTCTACTCCTCGTCGATCTTCTTAGCACCAGCGGGCATCTTGTCCTTGGCCGTGACGGCATGATCCTTAACTTGGACGCCGGCCCGGCACGTGCTTAGCGAACAGAATATCATAGCTGCGGCCCACAGTTAAATGCACCTTCTGATACTTCTGCTGGGCTCTATACATGCAATGTGCGTTCTAAAGATGCTTATAGCACATACACGTGCCTATCTGCAATTTATAGACACCCGTCCCCGAGGTCGCCGGCATCGCGGCATCGGCGCGCGCTGATGTTACACCATTCGTGCCGGTTCGTGTCGGCCGCCACGGCTATATCCGACCCCGACCCCGAGGATTGTTGTGATTTCGAGCCGGGTCAGTCGCACAAAAGTTGCACAGTCAGCGAGATCTAGCACACCACTTGCATGACTCATGCTGCGTAACGGTCGCGGCGGCCGCGCTTCTAACGCTTCACCTCGAGCTTCACCTCGGAGACGAGATGAAGCGGGTGAGGTGCGTGCCGGTGTGTGCCGGGCATGCTTGGCCGTGCATCTGCATCTTGCATCTGCAGTTGGGTGAGCGCTTGTTGGCGACCGGCTATACATAAAGCTCGCGAGTCTTCGCGACTTGGAGCAGAACTCACCAACGTCTAAGCCTATCCCCCAAGCGTGTCCAACTCAACGAACATAATGGACGGTCACATGCCCTCTCTGTCCTACGGCTTCTCCAGCCCCGTCTTCATCGCGCCTCGCGTCGGTTCCGCTTCCGCATCTTCATCTGCACCCCCGCCCTACGTGCCTCCACCGCGCTCCGCACCGACGTATCCCTATCCCGCACTTGCGACAGTGCCGGCCGATAACAACTCTCCTCCACCAGCATACCAGCCCAGCAATGCCAAGCCAGTCCAGGAGTCCAAGTCCCAGCCCAGCAGCTCCCCGTGGCGCGAGACGACGCCGGACTTGATCGCGTGGAACGCGTTCGACTTGCCGGGCCGCAAGGCTTGGGCCAAGTGGCGCGCACGGCGGTCTGGGTTCAAGGAGATCAGCCCTAGCCACAGGCCGGATTCGAGTCGGAGTTCGAGCGCTAGTTCTTCTGAGGCTGCGGGTAGTAGATGGATGGCTTAGTGTATTGTAATGTAGCTCCGCGCCAGGTATTATTGTATTCGATGATAATGTGTCCAGGTCTCCAGTGCAATGCAAACGCTGTCTAGTTTGCTGTTCGTGAGCCCCTGCTTCGTCTGCAACCTTTGCATCGATTACCCTTGCTGTATACTGATTGTCGCTTTCCCGGCCTATTTGAACAACTCCTCCCGCTCTCCTAGTACTGTCACAACCTAACACAGCCTGATCACTCCTCAAATGCCCCTTGTCACGCGCTTACTCAGCTCAGTATGAGCAGAGCAGTTACCTCCTACGCGGAGGCACCTACTCCTCGTCGATCTTCTTGGAGCCAGCGGGCATCTCGTCCTCAGCAGTGACGACATAGTCCTTGAACTTGCGCGCCGGCACACGCTTCGCGAACAGAATGTCGAGCTCGTCAAAGCTGCGGCCCCTAGTCTCAGGCAGGCGGAAGTACGACCACACGAGCAGAATCGCCGTGAAGCCAGCAGGGATGAAAGCGGCTTTGCCCTTGAGGTTGGCCTGGTCCGAGTTGAGGACGTATGGCGCGGCGACCGTGTTCACGATGGTGAGGACGTACTGCATGCCACGGGCGATGGCGATCGTCTTCTGGCGCAACTGGGCGCTGCCGACCTCAGAGGCGATGACGAAGGCGAGAGGACCGAGGGACCAGCCGTAGCCGCCGAACCAGACCATGAGGACGATGCCTTCGGCCCACTGGATCGCTGTGGTTTGCGGGACGCAGGCGAGGATGCCGACCGGCACCATGGTCACGAGCTGCGACGGAGTTAGCGAGGATGACCAGGGGAGAACGACTAGACTCACCATCCAGACGAGACCAGCCATCCAGAGGGTCCAGCGGTTGAAGCGCTGCTGGAGGGGCATGGAGACGGCTGTGCCGACGAACGCGATACCGTACGTGCCGAGGGTGAGCTTGAACGAGTCCGAGGTCGGCATGCCAGCCTGCTTGAAGAAGTAGGTCTGGTATCCCTGGACGATGAAGCCAACCAGCGCCTGGGAGCAGAGCGCGACAGTACCGATCTCAGTACGCCGGCGATCAACACCCTTGAACATGTCAATGTAGGAAGCGCCAAAGTCGAGGTCGCGCTCCAGGCGGACCGTGTGCTCGATAAACGCAACCGCGTCCTCGTGGTTGACAGCCTTGGTCGAGAGGCGCCTCATGGAGTTCACGGCGTCGTCGATACGCCCACGCCGGACGAGCCACCATGGCGACTCGGGGCAGAAGATGGCGCCGATGATAAGCGGGACGGGCCACATCCACTGGAGCGCGAACGGGATGCGCCAGCCCCACTCGCCCTTGTTGTCGAGCAGGCCGGTCTGGACGCCCGCGCCGATCAGGTGGCCGATGACCCAGCAGAGGTTGACGTAGCTGATGTCAGCGGGGGTCGGTGGGAGGGGGGCTTACGAAGGGCCGTAGTGGCGGATAGCAGGAGGGACAACCTCGACAGCGTACGCCGGCGCAATGACATTGAGAGTGCCCCATGGCAGACCGCAGAGGAGCATGCCGGCCAGAATCATGCCCTTGCTCGTGGCGGCGAACGGCAACGCCACAAAGCCCGAGAGCGCGATAAGTGAGACGATCATGATCTTCTTGTATCCGAAGCGGTCGACCACGAGACCGTTAAGCCAGATACCGATGATAATGCCGACCGAAGACGCGAGGGCTGTTGTCAGCCGTGCGGAGAGTGCCGATCAGTAATGCCACCTACACATCGAGGTCTGCCATTTCGCGGGAATCTCAAGTTTGCCGGACTTGCCGACTTCGCCGAACTTGTTCAAGAATGCCGGCTGGGCGTAGAACGAGTTGAGCAGGATAGTGCCGTACGACTCCATGACGATGTTCTGCCGTTAGACGCTGTTGCGATCGCGGAGGTGCATGCGGAATGCGGAATGGTGACCGGAGCCAACCAGCTCTCCGGTCACTCGGCGCCGATTCCCCGCCACCCCTACTCACCATGGACACAAGGACAGACCAGAACATGGCCGCCTTGTACGCATGGAACACTTCGCGGAGGGGCATGCGCTCCTCTGCCTCCTTGAAGCGCTGCGCGATCTCCGCGAGCGCAGTGTCATCGTGGATCCGGTCGATGTGGCTGCCGACGGCCGTGTTCTTCTCTGTGTCGATGTGCTCTGCCATCGTCTGTGTCTCTGTCTTTGGAGTGAGAAGGCGAGTGCGAGTGCAAGTGGTGAGGATGAGAGGGAGCGTCAGTCGCTGGATGATATATGCGAGCGGCGACACTCGTCGTGCTTGCTCTGCGATTAGCGAGTACAAACTCATCTGCTGCGCTCCGGGGGAGCTACATGTTAGGCGAAAGCGCCGTTTTGCTTGCATCCCCTGATGAATGTGGCTTGCGATGCTGCTGCAGAGGGGTCTTGGCGGCAGACAATAGCAACACCAACTTGATGGTGGGCGTCGGAGCGAGTGGGCAATAGGAGGGAGGCCCCGTGGGCAGCTGTCGCACATAGCCGACCTGGCCCCGTGCCCCGGTGACGGAGTAGGGCTCGGGCGAGTCTAGATAGGCGGCCCTCCAGCGCCACCGTCACTGCTCAGCTGCTCTGCGCCGGGTGCCGGAGCTCAGGGTTGGAGATTGCAAAGCCGTGCAAGTGGAAGTGGGAATACTGGAACCTGCTTCGTGATCGATAACAACGAAGGAACGCCAAGGTACCCAAAACGGCCTCTCGGCAGACCCAGGCGAGTGGAGGCATGTCGTGTGATCAAATCGACGTCGGAATGAGGCCGGTAGGTCAGGCTGCCTCCAGTGCGGCCAAGAATGAGCTTGGCAGACGGCAAGGCTCAACACATGCATGCGTACAGTGGCGACTCTAGTACTCATCTGAACGACATGTCCTTGGATCAACGAGCATGAGTGGCAACCAAAGCCAAGCCGCAGAATGCTATTGTTAGCAGAATACCTCATTGGAGGCTTATGTGGCGCCATCGCGCCACCGCCTGTCGCCACTTCGTCGTACACCATCACGAGCCATACTCTGTGCACTGTTCGCCATGGGCGTGCCAGCATGACTCAGCGTCGGGGAGGTCGCCGCACATTCACCTCCTCAGTTGTGTAGTTGGACAACTCGAATGAGTATTGAGAAGAACACAGACGAACGGGAATGTATGTGCTGGACAAGTGGAGGTGGAATGGGCGGGGCAAGCCAGGAGTGGAGCTCCAAGCTGAGATGGCAGATCTGGAGTGCAGAGTGGGAATGGACTGGAATGAATACGAACGGGAATCACGAAGGTCACGCGCCTAGATATAGTTGACGGACGGGAATGAGAGACTGGAATTTTGGTCGGTGAGGACGGCGAGGAGGTGGGGGCGGGGAGTGCGCCGTTTTGCGTCAGGAGGGCTGGCCGACGCCGTTCTGATCTCTGGCTTGCAGCTGTGGAGAAGGAAGGAGCTGGGAGTTGGAACGGCGTATCGCCCGTAAAGGTCAGCAGGTGGGCATTGCTGGCGAGAGGCACTTTGGGTGTTGAGGTAGTGAGTCACCGATGTCTCGGAGGCAGAAGTCGAGTTGCGGTGGCCATTCCAGTGTAAGCCTGTTTGTTCGAGTGGACAGAGTGATCATGCTACGTTCAAAGCCATTGCTGCTCTGAGGGCTCGATGCACCTATGAGCGCACTTTCGGAGCCCTCATGCTGCTGTCCACCCCCCAGCCCGAAATCCCTTGTACAATACAATGCATCCCAACGCCACGTCTACATGTTGAACGCGCCCGCCTTGACGGAGATGTTGGCTCCCGGCTTGTACATAGCCTTCAGCTCCTCAGCAGGCAAGCCAACGGCGTGTGCCGGCGTGTCGCCAATCTCCTCCATCTTAGCCTCCAGGAGACGGACCATGCGCTCGCGCACGTCTGCCAGCGCAGCGTCGTCAGACGACCACAGGTTGAACAGCTCCAATGGGTCCTCCTCGCAGTCGAACAGCTCCCACTCCTGCTCCGGATCGCTGGGGCCGCAGGCAGGCAGGCCGTAGCCCTCGTTGTACCAGAAGATGACCTTGTATCGCCTGTCGCGAATGCCGTAGTGGGCCTGAGTATGTCAGCCACTTCGCTTCGGTCTAACTGCCCAGTAGATCGCGCCACTCACATAGGCGTTGTGGAACTCGTCCGCATGCATCCAGTAGCGGTGGTACGCAACGGCGTCCTCTCCCTGCCACTTATCGCCCCTCAGTGAGCGCACAAAGCTCTCGCCCTGCATGTACGTTGGGATGCGGAGGCCGGCCCAGTCGAGCCACGTCGCGGCAAAGTCGACATTGGAGATGATGTCGTCGCACACGCTGCCCGGCTTGATACCCGGTGCGCGGATGAGGAGAGGCATCTGGAACGACTCCTCGTAGATGAAGCGCTTGTCGAACCAGCCGTGCTCGCCGAGGAAGAAGCCCTGGTCCGACGTGTAGAGCACCATGGTGTTGTCGCTCAGACCCTCGGAGTCGAGGTAGTCGAGCACTCGACCGACGTTGTCGTCGATCGACCTGCCGTCAACACAGCTCCTTCTCGCAGCAAGACTCACTGTACAGTGCGGAGGTAGCGCTGCATGTACCGCTGGTACTTGAACTTTGCCAGCTCGTCCCTCGTAGCGAACGTGAACCGCTCGCCCGTCTCAATATCAATAAGAGGGCGCATGGCCGCAACGCCAGCGTCCGTGTCCGGGTACGGGATCTTGCGAATCGTAGCGTGCCCCGGCCACATGAGCTCGCCCACCTCGTCGCCGCCCTCGGGCTGTGCGAGCCCGAGGTCCATGTAGGACATGTCCATGGTGACCTTCATCTTGGCCACCGACGCGGCCTTGGCGCGCGTCTTGTAGTCGTCGTTAAACGTGTCCGGCAACTTGATCTCCTCCTTGTATAGATCCCTGTGCTTCGGGTGACACTCCCAAGAGCGGTGCGGCGCCTTGTGGTGGAGCATCATAAAGAAGGGCTTGGACTTGTCCCTCCCCTCAATCCACGACAGCGCCTTGTCCGTAATAATGTCCGTCGCATACCCCTTCTCCTGGTGCTCGCCCGCGGGCGTGATGAACATCGGGTCAAAGTACTGCCCCTGTCCCCTGATGTCAGCTTGCCACAGCATGGGGAGCTCACGGGACGACCTCCCAGTAGTCGAACCCCGAGGGCTGGTGCGCCTCCCCCTCGCCCAAGTGCCACTTGCCGACCATAGCTGTCTGGTATCCGCCATGCGAGCGGAGCTGCTTGGCGACATTGGGGATGTTTTTGTCGATCTTCGAGTCGAGCGTGAACACCCCGTTCGTGTGGTTGTGCGTCCCGGTAAGAATCGTCGCGCGAGACGGCGTGCAGATCGAGTTGGTCACGTAGCAGTGGTTGAACAGCATGCCCTCGTTCGCGATGCGGTCCAGGTTGGGCGTCGAGTTGATGCCCGCGCCATACGCCGAGATCGACTTGGCCGCGTGGTCGTCGCTGGTGTGAGCTTGGGCGGAGTTTGAGGACAAGCTCAAGCTGGCCTGTCGGCGGGCGGACTCACGACATGATGAAGATGATGTTCGGGCGCTTAGTCTGCGTCATGGCTGTCGTCGTTGGTCAAGCAAGCCAGAGGCAGGAGGAGTTAGCAAAGTTCGACTTGCGCTGTGAGTTGTGAAGTGGACAAGCTCAAGTTCCAACGAGTATGATGTACTCGCAGCGCGCAGCTCTCTCCGGATCCATCAGCCCATCCGCGTCCGGCCCAACTGACCCGCCGGCCCGATCGATAACAAAGTATTCGAGATGCGCCATCTGCAACCATCTGCAATCAGAAATAGACAGGTGGGCATCGGCATGGTGGCATGGTGGCGTCACACATCTCGGCGTCTTCACCGGTCACAGCTCGGCGTCGTCCGGCCAATTACGGTGTGCCTTGCTTGAGCCGAGCAGCTTCACCCCGCACCTGTTTTGCCAATGCGTATGCTTAGACGGTATATGAATATGGAGGACGGCCGTTCCAGACTAGATGAGCTGCGTTAGGAGGCTGACGGACCGAATTCGAGACGCCACAGACGATCAATGAGGCTCGGCGAGCTGGGCTCCGCGCTCCGAGGTGGGTGGCCGGCGACTACTCCGCCTTCCAGATGATGATTCCAAACTTCGAAGAACACGAACTCGGCCAGTAAGGCTTCTTATCAGTGTTACGCTCGAGGGCATCTCGGAGGCTGATGCAAAACCGGCGAGTAGCACGGCAGGGTCATTCAGCAGGCATGATATGGTACAGTACGAGGTTCCGATCGGCCAGTACGCCGTGCGTTAGAGTTCATTGGATGTCCGAGATCAGCCTGACAGTGCTCGCAATCGACGCTGTCCATACCGTTTGAACATCCAGCGTGCTGCAACGGACATGCCGATGACCTCGTACACTTCGACCTCGAACGCTCCGCCGGCCACGGATCCATACGGACGAACCACGATCGTGGACGCGCAACGGCGAGTACGGCGAGCGAAGCGAGACAATAGAGAATGAGGAATGGTTTGACTGGTCAAGTGCATCTGACTGCCCGACTACGAGTGCACGGACCAGCGCGTTCTGTGAGATGGGTTGGCTCCAGAGTTCCAAATCTCGAAACTTGCATCCGTGCTCTGCACATTCTCGCATGGCGCGGACGGGGGGCCGGTATTCCAGCGTCCAAAAGGTTTCATGCTTCCAAGTCGAGCCCCATGCTGCAAAGACAAGAGCCACCTGTCGCTCAGCTCGCCATGGCACGTTTAAGTATGGGTGCAAGTCGATGAGCGCTATGCTTCAATGCCATTGACATTCCTCCACACCCGAGCCATTGACATGCCTCCACCCGAGCCGCTGGGCAGCTGAACGCATAATGAATCAATCGACAGCATGATGAAACGCCAAACCAGAAGGGGCGGAATGTTCTGAACATACTCGGGTGGAAGTAGGATAGGACCCAGGATGTGAGACGGAGACTTGTTCCATCTCGGTCACGAGCCACCTCCACATAGCACACCTTTGCGCCGTGAGAGACCTCCACGGTGCCCCTACTGCACAGTCCAAACACTCTCCGGACGCTCAGTCTCCTGGAACATCATTAACGCACAGTCGCTCCGAACACAGCCCCTTGCCCTCTTCGGTCACTGGGGAAAGCTCGGACTCACTCCTCCGAAGCCCAGTGTCGACTAGCGTTCGTGGTCGCGTGAGCGTTTCTCGGTTCTGCCTCGCCTGCAATTCTGCTCGGCTGTTCTTAACTCTGCGCTAGAAGCAACTGGTCGGTTCTAACTGGCTAAGACCATGTTCCGCAAGGCACACTTGATGAAGATCGGAGCTGGGCCGACTTACGCCAGCACTGGCCGACAGGGAAGCCTAATTGTTTACGACACCCGTCCCATTAGCCTTACTCTCCTGTCACTGGACTGGAAGCTAATCATTGCCCCGCCGCAGTACTGTGGACAGGGCGTCTCTTGTTTGGAGCAAGACCGAGTGGCGTATGGAAGCTCACGTCCATCAATTCAAGGCATACGAAGGTCCGAGACGACCGCGTCTACTGTCTATTCGGTGCGCCGCCGCCGAGGACGCCACGAAGATGCGCACAAAGACAAACATTACACGGGTCGCGAAAAGAGGAGTACGCCGCGCTCTCACTGGTGACTTTGAACATGAGCACGACTTTTCTTTTGTAGATCTGGCCACAACGCCCGACGCGATAGGCGGACCAGAGATCGGAAAACGGACGAGTCGATCAGAGAGAGGTACGAGGGCTCGGTCCGGTTATGGCGTCCGGAGTTCCTGAGTCAAGGGGCAAAGGCGCTGGATCTCGGGTGGTAGCTGTCTTGGCATGCTGTCGCAATAGCCTATTGCTACAGGTTTGTTTTCCTTGCAAGCGCAGAGGAAGAGAGGGGCAGTGTGAAGGGAACACGCAAAAGGTCGACTGGCTATTTGTCCGTCGGCGCCTTGAGTGCCACACTCGTGTCTTTCACGTGACTTGGACAAATAAGGGTGCCTAAATAAGGAACGGGTTACAGGCAGTAAAGCGGGGATTGGAAAGGACGGGGCCAATAGTGGGGCGCCTGTTGGGGCAATATCGATCCTTAACTTGGGGTAATTATGGGATTCCAACCAATAACGAGATTATTAGCACTAATCCGATCACTTTTGATTAGTCTCTATTACTAAATCACTAGCATTCCTTAATGAATGGAACGAGCATATTAGAAAATGAGTTCTAAATGATTAGTACACCAAGCTTGACCGAGGTATCCGCGGGACCATTTTTGTAATCATGGGTACCCGAGTCGTCGTCCACTTCAGTACTCGTCTCTCCTCGGAAGGTTCCTTAGCCTTGGGTTGCTTCCTCTCTTCCCCCGGTCTTTCTCCCCCCTCCCCTCATTCCAGCTCGTATCACTCCACCACTTCCTGCCTTGGGCCCTCCCCCCGGTTTACGTGCGCGCGTTGTGCCCCCCCCCCCCTTCACCCCCACTCGATCTAAGTCGTGACTAGTAGTAGTACTGCCACACCTTGCCGCCAATCATCAACTCGACCTTACCACTTGATCCATTTCGTCTTTTCCCCACCCCCGCATATCCCATCCATCATCGACAACATCCATCATCCATCAACAATCATCAACATCCACCAGCAACCATGCCGGACCAAAGTTCTCGTCCGAGCCAGGTCAACAAGCTCCAAGCAGCGGCAAAGCTCCTCGCTCTTGGGTACCTCGTGCATGTGACAGATGTGAGTTTTGATGCCAGGACTAGGACCAACCTTCCTCGCTGGTGGCCTTAGCAAGCAAGGCATGGACGTGCAAGCTGACATCTCAACAGGCCGTAAACGCAAAGCTCGATGTGGTATGTCTCAACGCCGCAACTCATCGCTCGTACTGACATGCTCCAGATCAGCAAGTACCATGCAGGAACTGCGCAGAGGCAGGCGTAACCTGTACCCACGACGCGCCGTTCTCAAACGTGGGCCAAGGCCAAAGTAAGTCTTCTCGTTGCGCCTCTGAGACGGGGCGATGACTTCTTCCTTCTCTATTGCCACCCATCACATCAGGTGACCGCGTCAACCGACATCTTCTCAGTCTTGTTTCCCACCTTGAACACACACACTACCTTCCCTGCGCCCCTCCATCGCTCGCAGCTTACTAACACCCGCCCCAGACCTCGCAACCGCGATGTTGAGTCTCGTCTTCGCAACCTCGAGTCCCTCTCGCGTCCATTTCCAACGGCAACTCATCTGCGCTCTATCGCTCTCGCGGAGAGAGCTCGACCAAATTCGCGTCGCGCCACATCACCCCTGGACCGGACACATCCCAGGATCACAACGACGCCAACGAGAAACCAAGCCTTGGGTAGGGACGCCGAGCGAAGCCACAGCCACCCCCACCGCCAACATGAATATGACTCCTGCTGCATCCAACCTGCCCAGACCCGACATCCCTCAACTCGACGAATTTGCCAAATCCGAACGGTGCTCAGATCGATGGCAACTATGTATCGTCGGTCATCTTCGATCCATTCGGCGTTCCGGGACCGAGCAACAGAAGATCCCGAACACGATGATCTCCGGCATGAACAGACTCTGGGCCCGCCGTCAATGATCCGGCGCTGGGATATGCAGCTGGCATGAGAGTCCGCAGCACACCAAGGGCGGCAAGATCTGCTTACGCGACGCGGAGGGGCAGACTAAGTGGCTTGGTCCTTCCTCGGCATGCCGTTGCTGGAGAGGCTCAAGGTCAACGGAAACTGGAACCCGCCATTGGACGACAACGGCAATGCCATGACGGACGAGTGGATGTCGCTCACCAACGCCATTGGTGGACGTGGGTAATGCGCAGCATCTCAACGAGTTTGCGTCGGCCAACCCATCTGCGCTGTTCGCCATCGAGCACCAACGACGACTTTATCTGGGAGCGCGTGACCAATGTGTCCACCAGATCGTTGACTCGCTCGTTCGCTCGTACTTTACCATCTCCCATTTGCGTGAGTAGCTCCGTCGTAAGCACTGTCAAGCTAACCCTCAGTGTGGCCCATCTTGCATGCCCCGACGTTCATGCAGTCGTATGTCGACCCGAGCACAGGAAGAACCCGTCGTTCGTCGCGCTTGTCCTCTCGATCTGCTCGTGTCGTCGCGTACACCCCGACGACAGGTTGCGGCAGGCTAGGAAGACAGGCAACCTTCTTGCTTTCGACTGATCGAGTGGCCAAGGACATCACTGCGCAGGCCTCGGCCGAGCGTCGGACCTGTACGTTGTCCAGGCGCTCTTCAACCTCGCCGTCGTCCAAGAAGGCACGCTCGCACGAACCAGCTGTGGACCTTCCTCTCCCAGGCGTTAGCATCGCTCGACCTGGGTCTCCACCGTCGCAAGGACGAGTACAATTCACTGCGTGAGTGAAGAACGTGCGGAATGGTTAGCTGACTTTAGCGTCGAGCTAGAGGAGCAAAAGCGACGTTCTGGGCTCTCTACTGTCCAAACGTGCAAGCATCGTGCACCTATGGCGCCCACCAATGCTTCCGTCTTATCGACATTGAACTCGATGAGCCAGCCGCTGTGGACGACGTGTACATCTCGTCGACGGTGGTATCGGCACGCAGCCTCCCGATCGCCCATCCGTGATGGCTGGCTTCGTTGCCGGCGTTCGCTCACATGATCCTAGAGCGCACATCCGCCGCGTCAACAGTGTGCAGCGCCCCAGGAGGACTCGGCTACGTCGTTTGCTGAGCTTGTGTCGGTGGAACTGCGGACATTCCGCATCCAGACGAGCTCGAGCTTCTGCCCACGTCACGACGGACTCGTTGGCGACTGGTCCTCTCTCCATCGACTGTGTCCGATCGGACTCTGTGCGCTTCTTCCAGCGTACCCGTGTTTCACCCTTCAGCAGTTTATCCGGCTTCTCTCCGCCGGCATCGCTTCACCGAGCTACTTGCGCAGCCGACGTGCCGGGTCGCCGGTACGCACGAGGAGCAGGCCATCCTGCAGCAGATCACGCAGTCTGCTTTGGGCATCATCGGCACGTACTCGATCATCGACACCCAGGCCGTCTCGACTACTTCGGAGCGCATGCGTGTAGTTTTGCGATACGCTGATACATGAAAAGTGACAATGCTGACATGCAGATCTCGCAGTTGACCCAGGCTGGTGCCGGCTTAATCGGTGTCATTCCTCCACGTCCGGAACACCCAGTCGGCAATGGAGACAACATTCTCCAGGTCGCTTGCAAGGCTTTGCGCGTCCATCCTTGTCCTCACAAGCTGGCCAACGCCGACCAGCGGAAACCGTCCGCCGAGCTTCTCATCGAGTTCGCCGCGTGCCGCATCATGATCCCTGGGTTCCAGACGGCGAGGCGCTCGCTGCTCCGGGTCCGTCGAGGTGCCCATGCTCCGTGCACTTCCCAGGAAATCGAACGCCTCCAACGCCAAGGGCGGCAACGAGAGCAGCTGAGCCAGGCCAGTTCGACGAGTGGCTGGCATAGCCTCCAGGGCGCCCGACGTATGGATGAACGCGCAGGAGCAGGCGGCTTTACGGCGCCCGAGCAGCAGACTGGCTTCACGCCAGACCAGTCGACGTTTGCGTTGTAAGCGCTGCAGTGTGCTTTGCGTGTGTCCGTCATTGTGAATACCCACCCAGTTCTCAGCTTGACATACTTAACCAGTGTTACGGATCTTGGTACCCGTTGATATTGCGCTCGATGCGCGTTGTATGCAGATCAGTCTTATCCATGGCATGTGGCTGACTCATGTCCTGGCATTCCCACCTCTGACGAGCAGCAGGCCTACAAGGCGGAGTCACCCCACACGGGAACATGCCACACCAGTTGCCACATCGCCACTCGGCATCGCGACGTCAGAAACCGACCATAGTGCATACAGTCACTAGTAGTATAGTAGTAATGTCGAACCGTCGTGTGACTGATATCAACCAATCGAAGCCGCGCCGACGTTACAAAAGACAACACTCACGCGTCAGCGCATCAGGGTACTCGGACATCGCGTCTCGCGCGCGGCCACCCGCGGCCCCGCAAACTCGTCATCCCTGGACTAACAAGTACGAGCTCCAGTATCAGTGCACAGCCTAAAGACAATACAGAGTGCGTGCGCAGGGAGCGAAGCAGCAGGGCAGCAAACAGCCTGGTAGGGTTGGCAGACTGAAAGCTAGGCGAAGCGCGCAGGGCAAGTAGGACGAACAAGGCAGCAAAGTTAGGCCGACAACTAAAGCCCAATTAGGCCCTGCTGCGTCTCGGCCGTATCGCGACGCGGGCGCTGGTCGTGGCCAGGCCTGCTCGCACTGGCCCTCCCTCTCTCATCCTCGCCCTAGACCACTCGCTGGCTTTGGTGTCAGCCCTGCGGTGCCGACCCTGATGCGAGCACAAAGCTCATCGCACAGCGCACAGACCAGACCAGAGAGCAAAAGCCGATGCGCCATCGGCCGCGGGCTCAGTGAGCGTGGGTGGTAATGGGCCGAGACGCCGAGCGTGCTTATCTCGGCCAGCGTTAGCTCAGTCTGCCATGTTGAGTCGTCAGCCGTCAGCCGTCAGCCGTCAGTTGCCGTCAGTTGTTCGTCTGTTACTGGCCCCGAATGGTACACAAGAACTATCGCATACTTTACTTGACACTTCCGACGACTTCACAGGTACTTCAGATACTTCAGACGCAGGCACTTCCAACTCGAGCTCGAGCTCGGCTCGATACTTTCACATCTTCGCGGGGAGCGATAGCGTTCCTCCACGGCTCTTTGATCTTGCTAGCGCTCGCCTTAAGCGACGGCGTCCGCGCCCTGCCGTCAGCACCTCCTTCCTAACTTGACCTCCCCCCCCTTTGCCATCTCCCTGTCTCCCATCTGCCATCTCACACGCCCCACTTACCGTAACGAGGATCGACTCGCCCGAAATAAACGACGAATCGTTCCCCGCCAAGAACGACACAAGGTTCGCCACATCGTTCGGCTGCACCAGCCGGCCCATGGGCGTGACGGCCAGGCGCGACTGCGTGAGCGTGCCCGTCGGCCCGCCAAGGTGCTTGCTGAGCGTGATGTCGATGTCGGTCCACATCTGCGTGTCGACGGGCGCGGGGCAGTAGACGTTGCATGTGATGCCGTGCTTGCCGAGTTCCTTGGCGGCGGACTGGTTGAGCGAGCGGACGGCGAATTTGCTGGGGTCAGCGCCGAGCTCCACGAGCACACCGAGCGGAGCGAGGTGCGCGAGGGGGGCGAGGTGGGTGAGGGGCGAGGGGATGTGAGAGGGACAATGTGGAGTTCTAGGTGAAGAAAAGAGGGGGACGACACATCGGAAGACACGGCGCCACCCAGCCCACCCCTACCAATGCCTTAGGCAACTAAGACAAGACGGTCGATGTCAAGGGTGGGACGAGTTCGGCGCCGCTACGCGGCACCTCGAACTTACGTCGCAGAATAAGCCGAGAAACCAGGGTATCCCTGCCACCCGGCCGTCGAGCACGCAGCGATCAGCTTGCCCCCGCCGCCCTGCTTGATGAACTGGCGCGCAGCAGCCTGGTAGCACAGGAAGACGCCGCGGACGTTGACGGCGTGCAGGTTGTCGAGGGTCTCGACTTCGACCTCGAGGAATGGGCCGACGGGGGCGATGCCGGCGTTGGCGATCATGACTGTGCGTGAGCCACGAGCAGCGAAGCTGCGAGGGGCGAGCGTCTCCAAGGACACAACAGTTTGGTAGAGAGGGTGGCAGTAGGGCTGGGAGGAAGAGCGGAGACGGAGGGTGAGGAGGAGGAAGGGGCAGGAGGCTGTGGCAGAAGAGACAGAAAGGCAGGCAGGCAAAGCATGTCGCAGATCTAGCCCGAGGGGCTAGTGACGGCGCCGTGCAGCTCCTGGCTGTCAAAGCCAAGTTGTCCAAGCCCGATCAACGCGTTACGCTCCCCTGTCCCTCTCCCGGGCCACCGATCTCCGTGGCACCAGCTCAAAGGAAGTTGAAGGAGGTCCTGTAGCCGTCGTGCCAAAGGATGTCTTGTTCCAACTCAGTCATCCACTCCGACGGCCAGTGGCCAGGAGTACCACCCTGCTAGTCTCCGGCCCACCCAGCCCTCCCCACGCCGCCTCGTCCGCCGCTCCCCCCCCCCCCCCTCTCCTCACACTAACCCCATGCAAGCGCCAGGACTCACCATCAAGCCGCCCCATCTCCTTCACCGCCGTCTCCACGAGCGCATCCACATCCTCCTTCTTGCGAACATCGCACTTGACGGCAATAGCCCGCGCGCCCTCCCCGCCCTTATTCTTGCACTCGCTCACCACGCCCTCGAGGGCCGACATGGAGCGGTCAAGGTCCGCGAGGACGAGGTCGAAGCCGTCGCTGGCGAGGCGCTGCGCGATGGCCGCGCCGATGCCCTGTGCCGCGCCGGTGATGATCGCCACGCGGCGGGCGGGGGTGGTGGGGACGTTGGCGGGGGCGGAGATTGCTGCCATGGTGTTGGGGAGGTGGTGTTGGCGGTGGTGGGGTGTTGCTGGTGGTGGGAGGTGAAGTTGGGGGTTGTGGGGTTGCGGAGGTCTGAGGAATGAGATGGGCCTGACTTAGATGAAGAGAAGAGAAGAGAGATGTCAAGGACAGCACAGAGGACACGACGACACGACGACACGACGAGCACCCGAGAGTCACAGTCGTCGGAACTGAGGATCACGCTCACGGTCAAGTGGGCATCTAGCGTGGGATAGAGTTGCGCCATGCGCCATGCGTTCCATCTGCCCAAGTGACTTGTAACAGTGACGCCGGCACGAGAGTTACCGCAACGGCGGCCGTCACCGGTCCCCCTTGTAGCTTGTGGTGTTGTCACCTGACAGACTGGCTATGCCGGCGATCTGCGATCGGCATCTGCGGCATGTACTCGGCGGACGTTGGATGCCAATGCCACTGCCTCAAGGGGGTTGGGGAGTGGGACCGGGGTTGGTTTGATGAGCTGATCTGCATGGGCCTCGTGGTCGTTGAGTCGAGGCTCGCTGCTCGCTTTGGCAGTGCTGTCGATCAGACGCAGACCTATGGAGGACAGTGGCCTGCTCGACGGACGCCTTGGATGACGTATTGACTAGCCGCATTGTCATTCCGCAACTTCGGTATCCGGTAGCTTATCTCCACTCGAGATCTGTTCCTGGCTCCAGCGGCGTGCCCTACTCATCTCGCGGACTCGTCGATCTCGTCTCCACGATCTGCTTCGACGACTGCCTGCACGACTGCCCCCACTAGAGTACTTCGCGAGCGAGCTCTGCCGCTCTATGCATAGACAGTGGAAATACGACGCCATGCCCCGATACTAGCTGCAAGACAATGAAACAATGCTCCTCCCTCCCTCTGCCTCTCCTATCCATCTCACTCAATGCAAACCCTACATACCGAGACTCTTCGGCTCTGCCGTCCGCGCTCACGCGCGTCTAGCTGCACGCACGAGACCGATCAGGCGCCTTCAGCTTGTCCCCCCGGCGCCGCCAAGTAGTCGTGGAGCTCGTGCACAAACTTCTCCTTGTCGGCGTCGGGAGGACGTGGCCGGGGATGTTGGACAGCGCCTCGTCGCGTAACTCTCCGCCTCGGCCGAGGGCACCGAAGTACCACGCCCTGGATGATGAGGGGCGCCTGATCGAACCCGTCTTCGGGGTAGCCCTGACGATGCCTTGCAGCACGAGCGAGAGGATACCCTTGGCATACTGTGCGAAGACGGGCTGGACAAGCGGCTGGAACTGCGCAAGCTGCATTCTCTCGGCCAGCACGTTGAGCGTGTCAATGCACACCAGCACCGTCTGAGGGGCCGGGCACATGAGCGCCGCGAGTGTGCGAGACCGCCTGCGAGAGCGCGGGCGAGGAGAGTGTGCGGCGGCATGGCGTGGATGTACGCCATGAAGCAGTGCACGTAGTCGTCCATAACGTCGGCAATCTCCAGCGCCGTCTTGATCGTCAGCAGCTTGGCCAGCGAGACAGTGACGTTCTCGAATGCTCCGACGAGCAGCTGCGCCAATGCCTCGTGACCGGGTTGCGCGCCGTGTCGCCAAACTTGGTCGCGACCTTGCCCGTGATCCATAAGTAGGACGCATAACCGGTCTGCGAGAACGAGGTCGACATACGCTCCAGCACCGGCTGGACCACTGGCTCGAGGCGCGCTCTGGGAAGAATGACAAGCCGCGGCGGAGGAAGACCCAACTCGCTCCGAATGTAACAGCTTGGCGTACCGTGCCAGCAAGGTGTCGAGGATGTGTAGACCGACGCAGCCGTGGGGAAGCACGACTCGGGAACTGGGTCGAGCGTGCGCACGACAGACAGGTACGAGTCGATCTGTTCGAGGGCGTCGGCCACGCGCTGAAGGTCGGCCTTGGGCCTCGGTCGGAGCGTTGGCGACGTGCACGACCCGCTCAATGAGAGGCTGGCAGAACTGCTGTAACGCGGTCGCCGCTCAGCGGAAGGCAACGACGTGATGACATAGCCGATGGCCTCGCACACCTCGACCATGTCTGCTGGTCCAGCTTCTCGCCGACGGTGACCACGAACTGGTGAAGCTGAGGCAGGAACGGCACGAGGTGCTGGTGGCAGTCCTGGCACATGAACTTCATGGCCTGGCAGCGGCAGCGGACACCTCGTCGTCGGCCATGTCGAAGCCCGCGGAGATGTACTGGAGCTGGAACGCCAGGTTCTGGGGGTGGCGGTCGATCCAGAGGGTATACCGCGAGATAACGAGGATGGCGGCGTAGCGGATGCGAGGGTGGTCTGGGAGCTTGGGAAGCAGCTCCATAATGTGCGGCATGACCTCGTCATCGTCTGGGTCGACCTCGGCGCCCATAGAGCGCATGGAGAACAGAGGCGCCTCAATCTCCTGCCACGAAGGGTTGGGCTTGGCCATCGCGGCAACGACCATGTCGTACGATCGCCGTAAGCACACTGGAGCGCCCAGAACCTGGCAGCAGTCCTTGAGCGTGTCGCCCATGCGGTGACGGAATGTCCGGAACTCGTCCCTCTCCTGGGCCGTCTGCTGCTCGTCGTCGCCGGGGAAGTGGAGATGGCCAATGATGGTGGACTGCAGATTCGCGAAGATGTCGAGGTAGGGGCAAAGTTGTCGTCGCCAGCCAGGCCGGATTGTCTATTGACAAGGCCGGACAGGATCCACCAGAACTGGAAGGTGATGGGGACAATGTCGAGATCGGGATAGGCAGTGCAGGCCATGATGGCCTCGACGAGGGGCAACGACTCGCGGGGGTGTAGCTTGATGACGTCGCGGTACGACTCGCCAGCCTCGCAGAACAACCGGCAGTAGCCACGTATCCTGTCTGGGTCCTCCTTGTACTCCTCCAGCTTGGGGCGCAGAGCAATGAGTCGAGGAAGGATCTGCTGGATAATGTCTGGGTTGTCCTGGATCTCCTGCGTCTCGTGAATGAGATCACAGATGACGTCGACGGCAGCGTCGAACAGGTCGTCTGGACCCAAGGCGTCGAACATGGCGTGAAGAGGGGGGACTGGGCACGACAGACAGGGAACTCGCCGGCACGCAGCCATGCCGCATCGTCTCGAAGATGGCCACCTGAATGGGTGATGCCTGGTGGCGTGTGCATGTTCTACCCGAGCTAGACTCACCAGGAGCCTGGATGTACATCGACAGACGTTGATGACCTGCTCGGCTGATCCGATACAAGCATATCGATGACGTTCGAGCCCTCGGCCTGTGGGGTGAGCATGAAGGTCGCAACCGTGCGTGGGGGGAAGGGGCGTGCATGCGTGTTGCGGCGCCCGTAGGACTCACTGGTGTGGCAACGTGGGTTCAACGACTCCTCTGCCAACGACGACAAGAATCGCAGCAGAATCATGACGTGCTTGGGTCGTTTCCGTACTGCTTGATCATGCCCTGCACAACATCGGTCCATTCGGCATCTGCAGTGCCAGGTCGCAAGTGCCAAGGCGAGCTGCGTCAACGCGCGCGACCTGCTGGCGCTCCGGGCTGACCAATGGTCCCAATGCACCCAGAGGAGTCCGGAGGGAAGGCAATGCGTCTCTGGAAGCTGCGAAGGTCATAGAGTATCTGTCCAGTTAGCTACATAGTTCCCGCACCAGCAAGGCTCACCTTTGCCCTCAACGTCTGCGCCGAGAACATGCGGCCCTCGAGCGGCGCCTCAGCGCTAACGAGAAGTGTGGCATGTTTGCCATGCATCGACCTGTTGTGGTTAGTGATTGACTCGTTGGTCGTGGGAAGTTTGGGTTGCATTTGTTGTTGTGCGGGCCCCGGACGGAATACGCACGCTGTGCTGAAACTCTTCGAGCCAGTCGTTTGCCTCTTTTTAGCTTGCGCGTCGGGTCGTGATACAAAGCTTGGAGGCTTGGAGCACGGTTGCTGTTGCCTGCTCCTGTTGAGGTGTAGCCATGCCGCTGTGAAGCGTCGCGATGAGAGGTGGGAGGGGTTGTCAGCTAAGCGAGTGGTTATCGAAGTCAACTATTGCTGGGACGTGCGTAACTGGTGAGGTAGCAGTCGCGTGGCAGACGCCGCACAAGTGGCACTTTATCAATGGCCCCGTGGAAGTTCAGTTGTAAAATCCACATCATTAGTCACGTGCTCGGAGATCATCGTCCTAAGAAAGCCGAAATCCTTAACCGCCGACAACCGTGCGGTACACGATGCGTTTCAAGCTATCTCTCGCTCGGGTTCTTGGCTCAAGCTGTGCGCGCGATTGTCGGAAACCTCACTTTGGGTGATTGGGCGATGAGTAGAATGGGATAGAGATAGGAACCTGTGCATTGCCCACTATCCGTTTCGGGAGTGTGATGGCTTTCGGTATTTCTATTTGCGCGCGGCAAGTGAGAGCGAGAGGTCTCTGCTTAAGTAAACGGGCCCATGCGCGACTTGACTTCGCTTGGAGAGGCAAGTTGACATTGATTGATTGAGTTGTGGCCCCATGGCCCCCACCGTTTGGATTGAGAGATCAGTGGATCTCCATGAATTCACGTGCGTGGATGATGCCGGCGGGTGATTGACTAGGGAGCGGTTACAGAGCGGTCGAGCCCCCAATTGGGTTCCTCTTGGCGAAGTCGGTTGCCCCCTCTTGCCTCTTGGGCCCGAGATTGAAAGAGGGGAAGAGGAAAATTTGATCCCGGAACCCGATCGATTGAGAGCATGGGGGCCGAGCACGTAACCATGCAGTGGAAGATCTATGAGGTGTGGGCTATTGTGGCTATTTGATTGCTATTGTGAGCATTACGAGGTTGAGGCATGAAGTCTCAAACGGTATGGACCCGCGTGGCACGGGTCTTAAGTCCCTGGACCCAACTAAAGGAGACAAGCGACAAGCGCGACAGCCCGAGAGTCCCTTGTGCTGGAACACGAGCAGTGCCGTACGACTGCGATCTCATGCGTGGCCCTTCGCTTGCCCTCGTTTGCCCCGCCCTCGTACCGCCAAGGCCCGCAAAATCCTCGTGCATTTCCCCCGCTCTCTCGGCCGTTGACTGCGGACCGGTCTTGCCCCTCCTCTTGCGAGAGCCCCATTCGCCCCCCCTTCGCCCCCTCGTTGGCGGCCGGCGGTTGGGTCGTTTAGGCCCTCGGGCCCCCTTGTCCGTAGTAGTTTAGCGTAACTAGCGCAAAGTCAGCCCAAAGCCACCCACAACCCGTGCACCCCGTGCAACCCCGGCCGTTGTCCCCCGCCTCGGCCCCCCTCCTCTGGCTCACACCGTACGACGACAAACATCAATCAAAACAAGCCACTTAGCACGTCAATCTGCCACCTGGATCACACTACAGGCCTGCCTTCCACGCCTCTCCTTTGCGTCTCGCTGTCAGCTACCTAGCGACCCACCCGGCTCGGATCAGTCGGTCGTCGGTGGGCAGAAAAATAACAACTCGAAACCCGAATCTCTCCACTCGACTCCACATCAACTCCTGTTTTACCCCATTGCTCCTTACCACTTTACCCTCCATCGCTATCATCAACTTCTAGTGCGCAAGCTTTGTCCTCCTTTTGATAATACCATCAAAACCAAATCTAATCGACTTGCTTGTTTAAGGAAGACAAAAAAGATAGACCCGGACGACGTGTGCTCGATTTGAGTGGCCAAAAGCTCAAAAAAAGTTCCCGTTGTCAGCCAGCACACGTTTTCGCCTCCCTTCCTCCCCCCAAATCGAGTCCTCGTGGCCCCACGCCCCCGTCTTCCTCGGCCTAGCCGCCCGCTCTCCTTGGTGTTCGCACAATCTTCTTTCTTTGTGGTGCCTCAACATCTTTCTCCACATTCTTCATCATCCATCTCTCTCACTCCTCCCTCCCAAGTCATCCATCCATCCATCAACTCTCTCTCACTATCCAACAACTAGTGCTCGCCATCACTATCTGGCTTGCATAACACTCCACCTACACTCGGTCACATCTTGCCCACCAAAATATCACCGAGTCAAATCCTCAACTCTTATCGCGTCCTCGCACCCCAGCTTCGCGCCACCTTCCCTCGACTCGCTGGACGAGCACATCCGCCCATCAATCCCTCCCCATCTCACTCTCACTTCCTCTAGTCTCCCTTAGGAGCTAGTCATCCCCTCTCTCGCAATGTCGCAAAACCAGCAGCCTGCTACTATGGCCGAGGCCTCGTCGGAGAATAACCCGCTCGCGTCTCTCCCCACACCGGTCCCCGACCCCATCACTGGACGCCTGGATCCCAATGATCCGGCGGTCAAGGCGCTCACCGACGCGGCCCTCAACATGGATAAGAGCAAGATCCCTCGTCCCTATAAGTGCCCGTTGTGTGACCGTGCATTCTACCGTCTGGAGCACCAGGTGAGTTGCAGTGTGTGTCGACATCGACATTACGTGACCATTCTTTATTTCTTAGTATCGTTTGCTAATCGATTCTCGTAGACCCGTCACATCCGTACCCACACTGGTGAGAAGCCCCACGCTTGCACCCACCCCGGCTGTGACAAGCGCTTCTCGCGCTCGGACGAGTTGACTCGCCACGCCCGTATCCACCTTCCCCCCGCGACCGAGAACGGCTCAAAGGGCAAGGCCAGGCATGGCGACGACGAGGACCACGACATGGAGGACCGTCGCAACCACCTTCCTCACCTTGGCCCTTCGTATGGCATGGACTTTGACGGTCGTCACGACTATGCCAACCCGTACCTTCCTCCGCTCCCAATGGGCAACGGGGCTGCTGCAGGCTCTGGCATGAACGACATTTCGGCTCTTGCTGCCGCTGCCAGCGACCAGCTTTACGAGCTCGAGCGCCATGAGGCTTTCCGCCGTGCTGAGTACGAGCTCCGGCACCGTCAGATCGCGGCTGGTGCTGGCCGCAAGTCGAACGGCGGCTCGCCAAGCGCCAACACGCCGACCAACACTTACGGCTTCACCAACTCTAGCGAGCGTGACCGCTTCTCGCAGGGCGCCCCTGCGCCCGGCGGTGGTCAGATCGTCTTCCCCGTCTCGGCCCCGCAGCCTGCGACTGCGAACCACCCCGCAGTTCCCGCGGGTACGCTTGCGGACCCCACATACCTTGTACCTCCCTCTTGCTGCCACCCAGACTGCCACAAGAGCTACCGCAAGCGCCTGAAGGTTGCTCGCGAGACTGCCGCCTGCCCCAACTGCCTCACTCCGTCCGGTGGTGCCCACAAGGGCCACGGCGGCGCCGGCAACGCGGGTGGCCACGGTGCGGGTGCTGGCGGACCCGGCGGCAACGAGCGCCACTCGAGCAACGGATCCACTCCCAAGGACCGCTCCAACGTTGACTCGTCCGAGGACCTTACCAAGCTTGCCGGTGGCAACGGAGCAAGTGGAAACGCGTACCACCTTCACCACGCCAGCCTTCAGCAGCAGTTAGCGCGCCTCCAGCAGCAGCACACGCAGTCGCTGCACCAGCACAAGGCGCGCTCGAGTGGCCACACTACTAGCCGCCACCACCAGCTCAACCCATACCCGGTCAACATGCACCAGCACCGCTCGTCGCACGCATCTCTTGCTCCGTCGGCAGATGTCTCTCGCGCAGCTAGCCCTGCGACGAGCGACTCGTCGGATGACGAGCAGGGACATCAGACTCAGCAACACCACCCCCACCCGCAATACTCACACTAGCCCAGTGCTAGCTGGTATGCGGGGTATGTCTATTTTCCCTGGCCGCAACGCGGTTACCGCGCCCGTGTCTGCTCGGGCAGCCCTGTGACTTCGCGCGCGCCTTCACCAGTCGAGGTCACAGCGCTCGTCTGGCAAGCACGGTCATGGCTCGCACACTACGCGTGACGCCAAGAACCGCGCTCACCCCTACGGCACTCATTCCCACCACCACGGCAACCACGGATATCACCACAATGCGCACGTTTCGGTTCCCAACTCGCCTCTTGTTTCTGCTACCAAGTCGCGCATGTCGCCACCCAAGATGTCCGAGACTCCTCACAAGAGCGTGAGGAGATTCTCAACTCGTCGGCCATCCCGCCTCCGCCTCCAGCCAACGACCGTACCTTCCCCCTCCCCACTCGCACGGCGGCTTCTCGTCGGTCCCAAGTATGAGCTACTCGCTAACGCGGTTCGGCGCACGCAGCCCTGTGGGATCGCGTTCTAGCTCTCCTGTCCACTCGACGTCTGCTCAGTCGCACTCGCACCTTGCCAACTCTGTGCGCCAGGCGTTCGGCATGACTCCCATGTTCCGTGGATCAGATACTCCCTCGACGACGACCACCAACCCGTCGCCGAAGAGTGTTATCGGCCACTCGTCGTCGCCTCCTCCCAAGCTTGCGCCATTGGGTCATGGCAACCCGGACGTGAAGCCCAGTCTTCCCAGCTTCTCCCGAGGTCCCTCCCCGGTGCACCTGATGGAGCTGGATGGGCAGGCGTAGGGAGTGTGATGGCGTGGGAGTTGAGGAAGCGAGCACCGAGGTATGCCTGCACACATACATTACAAACGTGTAGCATTGCCAGTGCGAGCTGCTAGAGCTGCTAGAGCAGAGTCGGGTGTATGTACACGTCGGACACTGGATAGATATTATGAATAGATGCGTATAACTTCAGGCTTGGAGCGGCGTAGTCCGCTTTCCGGCATTGACCAGGGGTGGCGGTAAGCGATGTGGTGACTTGGCGACTTGACGACGGGCAACAATGAGCGCGAATGTCGACGTCGCTCACGCGTCAGCACGAGAGAGCGAGAGCACGAGCTCGAACGTGCGTACGCCCCTGGCCAGGCCAGGCCTTTGTCCCTCCTTTATGACTTCACTCCCATCATCCCACGTCTATCCCGCCCATCCCTACGAACCCTCAAAGCACATGTCAGATCCTCCGAGCATTCCTCAAGCGAGCACGACGTCTGTGTGAGCACATGCCCAGATCCATGACCCAGCACTCCTCCTCTCCTCATGCCGCCTCCCTTCCGCAGAGCCCCTTAGCCCTCCTCAGGTCTAATGTGCTAATCCCGCAATCCCAATCCGCACCGCACGACCCGCACGACCCGCAACACCTGCCCCTCGCTTACATACCTGATACCTGCCAAGCGACACCTTGGCACCGGCACCGCACCGGGCGGGGATCGGGGGATCGGAGGAACGGCGGCATGATCGGCATGAGCCTCATCTCAACACCGGCCATCCCTCCCCTCTGTCGGCATCGCGGCATCGATCGCCATGCATCCTTGGCCGCGTCCACATGGCATGGCATGGCGGGAGAGATAACGGGCCAGTGCGCCGGATCAGATCCAGCCAACGCGGGGTTCAGTCTTCAAGCATGAGGAGGTCGGAAAGGTCGGGGACTTGACCTAGACGCCGCTGGTCGATGTGCTCATCTCTGCGCATTGTCCTTCCGCATCTCCGGATCATAGCTGTGAGGAGATGCGAGGACGGATCATGAAGAGCGGATCATGACGAGCTCGAAGTGGGAGGAGACATCGGACGGAGACATGAAGGGAGACATCGGAGGTCGCGGGCGAGGTGGGCAACGCATTACTCATTCTTCGGCGTTGACCGTCTTCTACGTCGTCATTCCCGCATCATATTGCTTCTCTCCATCTCTCTATCCCACATCGTCGTCTGATCACTCCCTTCAGCACCACACACAGTCGAGTGCATCAGCACCAACATCGGCACCATACCGCTCCCACTCCTCCGCGCCGTCTCGGCCCCGTCCTTCCTCGCCAGCGCCCGCTCGCCTGGCCTCGCCTTGGCCGCACGTTACAACCACACTATGTCCCGCTCCTCCCTGTTCTTGGCCTACTGCCCCGACCGCACGGGCCCGGGCGTGTTGGAGACGCGGCTCAAGGTCCGCGCGGAGCACTTTGCGGGGTATAAGAAGACGATGGAGGAGGGGCATGCTGGTGAGTCTCGGTTGGCGCCTGCTGGCGTCTGAGTGGTCGGAGAAGGAGGGGGTGGAGGATGGAGATGGGCCCAGAGGGGGCTGAGAGGGTGGGAGTGTCGGGAGGTCGCTGTTGTAGACTGCAGATGCGGGCGGTGATCGCAACGACGTCGTTGCCGTGCTCATCGCCGCCTCGTCCGCCGTCACCGTCATCCATCCACTCCAACACCCCTCCTCCCGTCCTCTCCACTCTCTCCAACTCTACTGGTCTCTAACTCTACTGGTCTCCAACTCTACCCCTCTACCACTCTACCTCCCTCCGACTCATCTTTCCCTCACCAGGCGTATCGCGCCTCGCTTCGCTCGGCGCTGACGCCAGAATTCGGCCGCGCCTTCCTCCCACCCCCCGGCGACGACCTCTACCACCCCGAGCGCCTCGCCGTCCTCCCGCCCAACGTGCAGCCGATGGGCGGGTCCGTCCTGATGCTCCGCTACCCGTCGCTCGAGGAGGCGTGGGACCGCGTCAAGGCCGACGTGTACTGGACTGCGGGGGTGTGGGACCCCGAGCGCGTGTTTGTGACGCAGATCGCGGACCCCCCGCCTGCGGGGACCGTGGCGGGGGTGGGGGATGCGGCGGCGATTACGGGCGGGTTGGGTAAGGCGTAGCGAGCGGGCGAGCGGGCGTCAGCCCGCGAGCGCGCGAGTGAAGGCTGGTAGCATGCCCGTAGCCGACGGAATGGCGTTCGATGAAAGGCAGATTTTGTAGCAGAGAGGACGTAGGAGGAATGAATGAAGACTCAGAGGTCACAGAAAGCCAGTGCCGGGACCGGAGAACAAGAGAAGGTCAGGCCGTAGCTGTACTCTTGCAAGAGTTATGGGGAGGGCTTGGGCCTAGATAACAAGTCTGGGGTCACCAAGTCTCCGCAGAAGAAGGATCGATGCATATCATGTCCGTGACGGGCTTTGCATACAGAGGAATCCCGGGCTGCCTGAACAGTCGGAGGCCTGAGAAGCAATTTCGTTTGTCCGTGACCACCAAAGACTAGCTTCCACAACAGCGTTGAGCCATAGCCGATACGGAGAGCCAAGAAGCCGCGCCCTCCATCTGCGCATCGGGAGAAGCACGCACTCGCAACACGACGACAGACAATGGGCGCTGCCCACGCTCAGTGCCCAGTGCCGAGCTTATCGGCATGACGCCGCTGACGAACAAAAGTCATCCACCTTCTCGTCGTGCCTCAAATCTCCATGTCCATTCAATGCGTGCCCCGCATTCACCTCCATACTTCAAGCCACTGCGAATCTCACTTCTTCATCTCCACTCAACTCAACTCGACTAGGCGCACTCACTGTTTGGTTCTCACGTACTGACACTACCTCGAATCGAATCTACGCTCCTTCGACAGCAGCGCTCTCCGTCTCGATCTTAGATCCGACTCTCCTTCCCTCTCACTCTTGTCTCGCCTCGTCACCTCGCCTCGTCTTGTCGCCCTCGCCTGCACCCTCCTTCACTCTCCAGCTCGCCGCACTCCCATTCTCAGCCACACAGGCGCCCAGCCCGCCAGTCATCACCATGTCCACCCCCGGCGCGCCCCCGCGCCCCACCCCTCCTCAACACCCCACAGCACCCATCCACCCACACCCCCGCTCCGCCGCGCTCAACCCGGCCCACCTCCACGCCCCACTCCCCACCCACCCCGAGTTCCAGCACGATCCCCATCTTCCCGATAACATTGCGGCTGCGCGGCGGCTGCGCATCACGCTCTCCCCTCTGCTCTCTGACCCGGTGCCGCCGCTTGCTGAGCCCCAGCCGCCGTCGCCTGTCTCTCCTGTGTCGCCCGTGGCGCCGGCGCCGGTGTCGCCAACGGATGAGAAGCGCGGGGAGGAGGGGGTGCTCCACCCGGTCCGGTTTAGGAAGTTGCCGTTGGTGGGGAAGACGCGCTTGTCGCATGATACCGCGCGGTGAGTCACCCCCTACTCGGCCCGGTGTGGCTTTCGGGCAACGATCAGACTCGTTTGCCTGCGACGCCGCGAGCCGCCGCCACAGACATGCTGGTCGCCAGCCCCCACAGCGCTGATTGTAGCTATCGCCTAGGCCTTCCGCGGCCCACGGACAGCCTCGGCCTGCCGGTCGGCCAGCACGTCTCGCTCGCGGCGCAGATCGGGGGGAAGCGCGTGATTCGGTCGTACACGCCCACGTCGCTGGATAGCGAGTTGGGATACTTTGATCTCGTCGTCAAGGTGGGTTTGCGTGTCTGCGGAGGAGGTTGCGTCTGTCCGGTAGCTGCCACGGAGCAGTCCGTGTAGGGAGCTGGCGAAGCGGCGTGGCATTCTGCAGCTGGAGACTACCGACTGTCCGCTAGAGGCAGTGGCAGGAGCGCCTACTCCCACCATGTCGGAAGACTTGTCCCCCGTCCCTCCTTGGGCTCACACCAGACCTACTCCAACGGCCTCATGTCGTCATACCTCGACCACCTCCCCATCGGCGCGCAGATCGAGGTGCGCGGACCCAAGGGCGCGTTCGCGTACTCGCCGGCTCTGGCGCCGTATATGCTCCTCGTGGCGGGCGGGTCGGGGATCACGCCGATGTACCGGATCATCAAGAGTGCGGCGCTCGATCCGACGGATACGACGCGCATGGCGCTGTTGTGGGCGAATGTCGCCGAGGAGGATATCCGTGAGTCAGGAAAGGGGGAGGGGGGAGGGGGGAAGAGTGTGTCGAGAACGGGGACAGGACGGGGGAGGCGAGAGGAGAGGGAGGAGACGGGAGCATAGAAAGGAAGGATAGGACAGAAGAGAGAGAGAGCGAGAGAGGAGACGGAACGAGGAGGGAGGCAAGAGAGAAGGCAATTGAAGGGGCCGCTGTAGCTCAGTGGGCGCGTGGCATTGGCAGAGCGCAGAGTGGCCGACGTTGCACGAACAGGAGCGATGAGCGACAACTAACCCCAGTCCTCCGCAAGGAGCTCGAGTTCCTCGCCTCCAAGTCCAACGGCCGTCTGACCATCCATGTGAGTCCCCCTCCCCTCCATCCCTGCTCCCTGCCTCTTCCAGCACCGGCCTGACAATAGTACATCCTCGAACACCCGCCCAAGGACTGGACCGGCTCCGTCGGCTACGTGACCCCCGATCACCTCCGCGAACGCCTCCCGCCCGCCCCGCACGACGGCAAGGTCCTCCTGTGCGGCCCGCCCGGCATGACCAAGGCCGTGAAGAACGCGCTCAAGGGGATGGGGTACGAGATTCCCAGGCGGCCGAGTAAGCTCGACGACGACATTTTCGTGTTCTAGCGGTGTGGGCGGGGGTGTTGTTCGGGGTTGCTTAGATTCCGTTATGGGTTCTGCTGTTATGACGATCTGTGCATGACTTTAGATGAGATGTACGCGTACCCCATAGATGTCGAGACACAAAAGCAGAACTACCCCGAGAGCCCAGTCAGAGACGCCACTTGCCTCACCACGTCCTGCGCGCCAATAGTTTCAACTTGTCAGGCCCTACGCCACCGCCGAACCATACACGAGCCATGCATGCCAGCTCTACTCTACAGGCCCGCGGGCCTTCGCCTTCGCCTTCGCTCGACAAGTACGTCTAACACGTCCTCTCCCTCACTTCATCCTGGCGGCCACGGCCAGCGTCCTCCATCCTATCGAACTATGCCTATGCCTCCACGGGCTGGACGAGCGTGATGTTGTCTCCCTTCAGGAGGATGCGGCCTGGTGTCAGCTCTCAAGCTCAAGGAAGCTGATCATGCCTCGTTCGATGGCGATGCCTCTCTCATGCCCATGTATGCCCAGAAGCACACGTCGTTCGTCCTCTGCGCCGCAAGATCTGGTCTGCCAGCTCCTCTTGACACTCATCCGACCTCGCGTCTGCTCGAGGGCACGCTCTGGCGGCGCCCATCTCCCGCCTTCCTTCGGCCAGACTTCGCCCAGCCACTTCCAGCCACCCGCACCTCCAACAAGACAGCCTCCCAAACCGCCCACGCCCTCCCCTCCAGACTCAGACCCCCTCCCCAACCACCACCCTTCTCCCCTCACGCCCGATGGCTCACGCAAACCCACCTAGTGACCGGCGCGGCTTGGCCTCCTTGCCCGGCTTGGCCTCGTACACCTCGTCCGCCTCGTCCAGCACGACGTTCATGAACTCGTCGAATCCCTGGGTGTTAGCTGCGCTCCTCGTCGACAATCCGCGCCGCCTTGACAAATGCGCCATGGGGGAACGCACAATGATGAACGCCTCGATCCGGAACTCGGTGTTGTCGTAGAGCCACACAGAGACGCGGGTGTGCTGTTGTCAGCGGTTGCTACAGCGTAGGGAGCTAGGAGCGCGGAGGGAGGGCTGGAGGGCAGGAGCAGAGGAGCAGAGGGACTCGGATGAACATTGCGCGCGAGTCGCGACGCGCAACTGCCCAGTCGGCACGCGCGCATCCACCTTCCCCTTCCATTTCCCTTCCTACTCTACCCTACCTGCCCGTCCGCCCTCCCCTCCTGCTCCTGTCGACGTCGAGACACACCTTTTGCAAGAACGAGAACAGGATGTTGATGGGCTGGACCATCACCTTACGCCCCGACATGTTGCTGCTTTACTCTTGGGTTCGGCGGAGGAGGGGGGGAGAGGGGTCGACGCGAGTCGAAGGCGGAGTCGAATCTGGCGGGGGAAGTGAGGAAAAGGTGTCGTCCGCTGTTGCGGATGCGTCGTAGAGTTAGAGGTGAGGATGGGTGAGTCGCGTGGTGTGCTTGTGTTGTTCGACGACGAGCCGTGGAGGCCGAAATGGAGGTGTGGAGGGAGGGATGGGAGAATTGCGCGGAAATTGGGGGCGGGATATTGGGAGGGAGTGGGGCAGGCGTGTCGGGAGAGAAGGGCGGAGGTTGACCACTGTTATGGCTGGCACGCGACCATGGGTGTGTATGGCGATGGTTGGGAACGGGCTCAGAGCAGACAGTTCTTGGTGGCTACTCCCTCGTGTTAGGTAGTATAGATGCATACGTATCGTGGGCGGAGAAAGCTGAAGGGGAACGATTGAACGCAGCTGGCTTACAGAATGGCCACAGCTGTGCTCACCTCTGCGCCTCCATGGCCTCTTCCTGCCCTCGTCTACCTATTCTCCTCTCCCTCCCATACCCTGTCCATCATCCCCCCACTACTCCCTCCATGTACTCCAGAACAAGCACCCTAAACCGACCTGCATTCAAGCCCACCCCCTCATAACCCCATCTCCCCCCACGCAAACACCAACCAACAACGCCTCGTTATATCAGTCGGTAGATTAAATGACTCTTAATGCGGACTTTATCCGGTTGATCATTCGGTCGTGGGTTCGAGCCCCACACGAGGCTTCTCTTTTGCCTCTCGCTCCAACTGCTGCTCGTACGCATGCAGCGCGGGCTTTGTGGACGTCTTTGGGGGTGGTGGGATGAAGGGGCGAAGATTTGAGGGGTGGAGCGGGAGTATTTTTTGTTTGGTTCGGGTGGAGGTTGCACATCGGGGTATCCGTGGCAGGTCCGTGAGGGTCTGGTTGGCGTGGGCTTGATTGCTCGGCGTGAGTTCTTGGCACAGCATACCGCGGCGACATGCAGGTCATTGGCAAGAAGGGTGAGGGGGCAGGTTGCCGGAGACGGGCTCATGGACCCGCGCTCGATCAAGTCGATCCGCATGAGCGATCCGCATTACTTCGGATCCAGATCGGCAGACCGTCACTTCCCACGCACGCGCCGTGAGCTAGACAGCCCAGATCCGCACATACCCTGGAAGTCAACACGTCCGGGGGCCGACCAAGAGCAAAGGACTCCCCGGACGGGGCTGAGGTGGGCCAAGTCGGGCCAGCCTTCGAAGATTGAGAACTCACCGATGTCATGGAGGTTATGAACCGTTTGGGGTGTTGTCCCGCCTGTCGTTTGGTCCTTCTTCCACTTCGTGGGCTCTTCCAAACCTGGAAGCTCGGACCGGGCGTGACGTGGGGATCAGATGTGTAGGGTGCGTCGGGGGACGTGCACGGCGCGAAGATAGGGAATTAGGGATGAGTGATCGCCAGATGGCCAGAGGCGTCCTGTGATCCAAGACCGAGTGGCCAGCCTGTGACTCTCACAGGGAAATACCGACGGGTTGGAATGATGCTCTTGCAGAGAGACGCTCGTGGACCCCGAGGGCAGTCGGGACGACAAGCGCTCGCGAGAGTCCGACGAAGCCGAACTCGCATTGATGGATGACTGACCTCCTTACTCTAGACCTCCCGAGACATTCCGAGTGAAATGCCGCGCAACTCTCAAGCCATCGATTGCCATCGCTGAGATCGATGAGGACGACACACATAGGTTGTTTTTGCGCCTTATACACTTCTATTCGGTTCGGCGAGATCGCCCCAGTCCCACATTGCCCGATGACCATTCCTGAGTCGCCTGCCATCACTCGTCTTCCCATGGCAACGCCGGCTGTACTTACAATCTAAGTCTCCCAGTTCCTAACTAACATCCTGATGTCGAGGCAAAGAGAGAGAGGAGACATGCTAGATGTTCAAGGGTTGGGCTTCAGGTGGCGCTGAGAGTTGGGAGTGTTGAGGAATGCCTCTGATGGCCCGAGCGGCTGTTCGCCTCCTTATGCCGATCATGTCGCACCTCCTCTCGCAGTCAAGGACACACAGACACACGTCTGCTCACTGTTGCTCCCAGCCTCCCATGGCCTCGCCCCCGTCTGCCACTACATAACCTGCAACCAGCCACTTCTCACTACTCTTCCACCACTTTTCCTTCTCTCCAACCGACAACGCAACCCGACTACGCTCACGCCATTTTAGTCGTCGTCAACGCCCTCCTCACCGTCATCTTCACCCTCCTCAACCGCACACCCTCAACCCACTCCGAAGTCACCATCACCGAAATGCCCGGCACCATCCACATCGTCGCCAACTCTGACTGCACCGCCTGTGGCGCCAAGGCCTGCCAGTGCGGCTCCCCTCACCAGGCTCACGCCCACGACGTCCACGCCGCTCCGGTCCGCTCGCAGAGTTGCGCCCCCCACCACCCTGGCTCCCACCACCCACGCCTCAGATGTACTACCCTGCGCCTGCGCAGCCCCATACCCCCTCAGCGCCATACAACTACAACCAGGCGACGCCTTACCACTGCCAGCCTCACGCTTGTGGCCCTCACGCGGCGTGCGACCCCGCCCCCTGTGGCCCTGCCCACGCCCACACCCATCCCGCGGGTAACTGCCACGACGTCAGCCTTCTTCTCGGCCACCTCAAGGCGCTCGCCATGCCCGCCATCACCTACTCGTGCGCGCCCCACCCGCCCCTCAGCGTCTGCCTTCCCACGGACGTTGGCCGTACGCCGCACGCGTTCGCGTTCGAGCCTCGCCTCATCCGCGACGAGCTCCACCACCCGCTCCTCTGCTACCTCGCCGAGGGCGTGTCTCCTGGCGTCCTCACGACGGGTCTGGCCGGCACCAAGGTCCAGACGGCGCATCGCCTCCTGGCCGCCGAGCGTCCTGACGGGTACCGCGCCCTCCAGTGCCTCGTTTACGGACACATCCTTCTCTCGATTAACGTCCTTCTTCTCGAGGAGTCTGCTCGCAACTCGTGCATCGACGCCCGCCGGCTTTGGACCGTCACCTCGCCCTGTGCGGCTTCGGCGAGCAATGCCTCGTCCCTCGAGCTCCGTATTGGCGGCCTCGCGGGCGTCGCCCTCGAGGTCCACCCCACTACCGTCGTCAGCAACTCGCTCATGGACGCCGTCATCAACGCCGTCAAGAGCGGCTCGGTCTTTGACGCTACTCGTGGTCGTGTCGTCGCCGACCCCACTGGCGACCCCATCCTCCACGTCGACGCCCTCGCCCTTCTCACCCAGGTAAGGTCCCATGCCACCGCCACTGAGGCGTCCTTCCCTTCCCTCCCTCCCCCTCTACCTCCACTTCCACCTGCTCCCTATCAGCCCACACCCTAACACACAGGTCTGGTCGCGCTTCGCCAAGGACGCGCTCCGCAAGGACGCGAGCATGACCTGGGTCGTGCTCTCCAACCTCGAGCGCACGATCGTCTTCCACCGCCACGCCAAGGAGATCAAGGTCTCGCACATCGTCAAGGGCGACGGCATCAGCACCCCCCGCGACTCCTGCCAGAACCTCTACTCGCTCCTTCTTGCGCTCTCGGTTCTTGAGAAGCACCAGTACCACTCGACCTCGCTTGTCGAGCTCGTCCAGCTGCTCTAGGTTGTGAATGGGTCAGTATATGTTCAGCTGTACGATGATAGTTGTGGCTGACTTGCAGCTACGACTCGAATGCGGCCACCTTCACTTTCCCTCGTGTGCAGTAGCGAAGTGCGGATCAAGAAGGAAAAGCCACGATAGGCAAACCAAAATCAAAACATCATCAGCAGACAGATGACTCACGACGAAGATGAAGGAGAAGGATTCATGGCATCCCTTGCATATAGCCCTCATAGATCCGTCATGCATGTGTAGCGGGCATCAAACCTTCGAGAACTGCCGTGGGAGAGATGCGTTGACCGCGGCCCTTGTGAACTCCCCTTAATGACTCACGCTTTAGCCGGGGGAGCGCTGTCCTTATTAGCTTGATCATGGACATCGAGGGCCGACATCTGAGGTAGTTGAGCCAGCAGTCGCTGATATAAGATCACCAAGGCATGTGCCGGAATCTCCGCCGATAGGAGACGTGTAGTGCAGCAATTGCTGAGCCACCACGGCCGCAGTGACGGAGCGTCAGCCCTGGAGCGCGCGCGTCCTTCAGCGTCGTCCGCATTGGTGATCTTGGCGCAAACGCGCGCGACAACACAAGGCAGACAACCTCGACATTAGAGGCAGAACCGACGAGCTGATCAAGCAGAATTAACCGAGAGTGGGTGAGTAACTCGCACCAGATTGCCAGTCCCTAGGTGGGCCTTGGTTTAGCCGTAGTTATCGGTTCAAGTCATGTATCAAGAACGGCCTGAACTAACCTGTCATGTGGGCAGACATCGGACGACGGCGTAAACGACTCTTCTGATACTCCGTAACTCGTTAATGATGTCGAAGACGAGTGCTCGTACAACGAGATGGACCAAAGCGTCGGTCGGAACACACATATCCACATAGCCGGCTCGGTGCCTGAGGGTTCGGGGCTCGGGGTTGACGATTATCGGCCTCCTGCGATGGTCTACCAGTCCATTCTTCCACTGCATCGCTGAGGTTGCTCTCAAAACGATGTAGGAGACGTAGGTAGTGCTGTCGTACGGAGCGCCGCGGAGTAAGTCTGGATGTATCGCGGCATAGATCGGTCGTATGCAGCGACTTTGACGGCGGATTGATCCGAGGTTGTGGATATCGGGTGTTCCGATCCAGGCCTGGTTTACCCACATCCCACCCAAATGACCCTGCGGGCCGCGGCATTCACCCAGCGAGATGCCGCCGGGCCAAAGTCACGGCCAGCGGGGCTAGCCAAGCCGGTCGGTGTCTGCAGGGCGAGACCTCTCCGCCCAGTTCCTGGGCCTCTGGGCTCGCGAGCTCGTGACAGACAAGCCCGCCAGAATCTGATAATACAGGACATGCCCACCCCACTCGCCCGGCTTCCCATCTGATCCTGTTTTCTCTTTCCACTCTTTCGCAACATCCACAGGCAACTAGCTAATACCATGCTCCGCCTCACTGTTGCGCGCTCCGCCTTCTTCTCGCGCGGCTTCGCCACCTCGGCCGCGGTCCGCGCCTCCAAGGTGTACCCCAGCGCGGCTGCTGCCGTTGAGGGCGTCAAGACTGGCGACACTGTTCTTGCTGGCGGCTTCGGATTGTGCGGTGTGCCCAACACCCTCATCAACGCACTCTCGCAGCGCCCCGAGATCAAGGGGTTGACCGGTGTGTCGAACAATGCCGGCGCGATCGTCGACGGCGAGACCCGCGGCCTCGGCAAGCTCCTCGAGACCAACCAGTTGAGCAAGCTCATCTGCTCGTACATCGGCACGTGAGTCTAGAGTGGGGAGGCTCTTGCGCGAACGAGAGGAAGAGCCGACCCGGGAGATTGAGGCAGCGCTGACACCAGCAACAAGCTCCTCGAGGGCATGTACCTTACCGGCAAGGTCGAGCTCGAGCTCACTCCCCAGGGCACGCTCGCTGAGAAGATGCGTGCCGCCGGCGCTGGTATCCCCGCTTTCTACACTCCCACCGGTTTCGGCACCCCCGTTCAGCACGCGTCCGTCCCCAAGACGTACACTGCCGACGGCAAGCCGGACCAGTACCCCGCCAAGCGCGAGACCCGCGTCTTCAACGGGCGCGAGTACGTCCTCGAGGAGTCGATCAAGGGCGACGTCGCCCTGATCCGCGCCTGGAAGGTCGACGAGGCCGGTAACGCCGTCTTCCGGTACACTGCCAACAACTTCTCGTCTGCCATGGCCAAGTCGGCCAAGCTGACTATTGTTGAGGTACGTTCCAGAGCGCAGAATACCCAGAGTAGAGGGGTAGATGCTAACAGCAGGCCGAGGAGATCGTCCCCATCGGTTCGATCGACCCCATGGAGGTCCACGTGCCCGGCGTGTACATCAACCGCATCGTCAAGGCGACCACTCCCCGCGAGATCGAGTACGTCACCACTCGCCCCGAGCCTGGAGCCGACACCGCCGCATCCCTCGGCAAGGGCGAGGCCCGCGCGCGTCGCGAGAACATTGTCAAGCGTGCCGCCCAGGAGCTCAAGGACGGTTACTACGCCAACCTCGGTATCGGTATGCCCACTCTCATCCCCGACTTCGTCCCCAAGGACCGCCAGATCTGGCTCCAGTCCGAGAACGGTCTCCTTGGCATGGGCCCTCTCCCCGCCTCGTACGCTGTTGATGCCGACATCATCAACGCCGGCAAGGAGACTGTTACTATGATGCCCGGTGCTTCCGTGTTCGGCTCGGACGAGTCGTTCGCCATGATCCGTGGTGGCCACGTCGACGTCTCGGTTCTCGGTGCCATGGAGGTGTCTGCTGCTGGTGACGTGAGTACTTAGGAGCGAGCAAAGCGAGCTGCTCTGGCTTTGAGAGAAGGATAGCGCTGACAGCAGCTCGCCAACTGGATCATCCCCGGCAAGCTCGTCAAGGGCATGGGCGGCGCTATGGACCTCGTCTCGTCGCCCGACCAGACCAAGATCATCGTCTGCACGGACCACACCGACAAGAACGGCAAGCCGAAGATTGTCCAGGAGTGCTCGCTTCCTCTCACCGGTTCGCGCTGTGTCTCGATGATCATCACCGACCTCTGTGTCTTCGAGGTTGACCGCAAGGCCGGCAAGCTCACTCTCGCCGAGCTGATGCCCGGTGTTACCGTTGACGAGGTCAAGGCCAAGACTGGCGCCGAGTTCACCGTTGCCGACGGCATCAAGGAGGTCTCGATCTAAGCTGAATCTGGAGTCTGACAGAGTAGTGCACGAGCAGAGGCAGTGGTTCACCCGGGGGCATAGAGTCACGGGATTGTAATGTAAAGTAGCATGGCTTGGCCAAAGAGCATGTATCGTGTTCTGGACATGTGCTGGGAGCTAGATAAGATGGCGTCGATGAGCATCTAATGGGACTCCGGATGGGCTCCAGACTTCACTGAGGTGCTAATGACTTGTGGATGCGGAACGTGACTTGGGCCAACTTAGCAGGCACAGACCGGAGGGCTCGAGACCGCTCACTTCCCACGTACTGACAGGTACACCGAGGCCTCACCGAGCCCAGCTGACCAGTGAGCACTACTCCATTCATCAGCGACGTCTCCACATTCCACAGCTCGTGTGCAAAGAACATCATCTATTGATCAGCATTCTCGTCAACTTTCCATGCAGACGGTGTCGGCGTCGGGTGCGGAATCGGGAGAGCACGGACATGGTGCGGAGTGCGGCGAGCAAGACGCGTCTGACCCCATGGGGCCGGCCAATTCCTCGATCGTGCGGCCAACTCATCGTTCCGTCTTTTGTTCTGCAGAGCGCGGCCGAGTGGCGTAGGAACTACAGAAGCGCCGTGCCGAGATCTGCCATGAGCACTGGGACAGCGCTTAGACATTCGCTGAGCGAGAGGTGGTAAGGATGAGTCATGGGATGTGGTAGCGGGGACTTTACGGCACGGTCTGGCTCGCTTGGCTGGCCCGGCTGGCTGTTCTGCCTGGCTTTGGTCCATCGATAAGCCAGATACCGGAATGCATTAGCATTCTTCAAGAGATGTAATAGTGATGGTTGTAATGAAGGATTAGCGGCTTACCGGCTGTAAGAGTGCCGTTCGCCCTCCAGGGTGGGGAGGAGTGGGGGTCATCTGCATCTCTCCGGATTTACGGTTTACGGATGTTCCTGAGTGGTCACTGGCGGCTCGGCGGAGGTATGCCCCGCTAATCCAAGTCGCCGCACTCTCTCTGGCTGGCGGTCATGACGACAAAGGACCAGAACTGACCAGTGGGCATCTCTGGAGCGCTCATCACCTGCTCTCTCTATCCCCGTAGCTCTCCATTTAACTACCCATCCTCTTATCCCTCTCTTCTCCAATCCCCCCTCCACTCTTCAACTTATCACCCAACAAGACATCAACAATGCCAAAGGTCTCTGACGTGCCCCACCTCGGTAAGGCGATCCGCGACGCGATCGAGCGCGGCGCCCCCGACGTCGACCTCAATGACCTCCCCAACCTCACCGACATGAGCGCCGACAAGCTCACCGAGAACGTCCTGGCTATCAACTCGGGCACCCCCAATGAGCGCCAGAAGTTTGTGCTCGAGGCGCTCGTGCGGCACATGCACAGCTTCGTCAAGGAGGTCGGCCTGACGTCCGAGGAGTGGATGTGAGTGTGTGGGGTTGGGCCCGCGTGCCGGGGGCAAGTGTGTGTGTGACACAGGGCTAGAGCATGGGACGGCTATGCGTGCTCGACGCTGGCTGGTGACGAGCGTGGAGATGGGAACAGCGGGAGCTCGCTACTGGCCACTCGCTCCGGGCTCCGGGCCGAATACGAGGAGGGCAGCTCAGGGGCGCCCCCCCGCGGCGGCTGAACCATGCTGCGAGATGTGGAGAGGGGACGACGCGACGACGCCGAACGACTTGTGAACTCGCAGCTGACAGCAGGATGGGCATCGACTTCCTCACCAAGACCGGCCAGATCTGCTCGGACATCCGCCAGGAGTTCATCCTCGCCTCGGACATCTTTGGTGTCTCGGCCCTCGTCGACACTCTCAACCACCCCAAGCCTGAGGTGAGTAGCTGACGGATTGGCTGGCGGCTAGAGAGCTGCGTGCGTGGCGCCATAGAGCCGGCGTGCCGGCCGGGGCTCCATACCCAGTCCGCCCGATAACTTTATCCCCCCACCTCGCCTGGCCCTGGACTGTGCTGACTTGCAGGGAGCAACTGAGGCGACTGTGCTCGGCCCCTTCTGGGTTGAGGACGCGCGTGTGGTGGAGAACGGCGAGGCGATCGCCGGCGAGGACAAGGGCGAGCCCATGCTCGTCAAGGGCCGCATCCTCGACACCGAGGGCAAGCCCATCCCCAACTGCCTGATCGAGACCTGGGAGACTGTGAGTGGTGCTTGGAGCGGAACCGTCTCGGCTGCTCGGGCACTTCCTACTTTGGGTATGAACTTTGCTGACATCAGGACGAGGACGGGTACTACGACACGCAGTACACCGACGAGAAGGGCTACACCCAGGACTGCCGTGGACGGCTGTACAGCGACAAGGACGGCAACTACGCCTTCCGTGCCGTCATGCCTGTGCCGTACCCTATCCCCAACGACGGCCCCGTCGGCAAGCTCCTTCGCTCGATGAACCGCCACGTCTTCCGCCCCGCGCACCTGCACATGATGTTCGAGGCCGACGGCTTCGAGCAGCTCGTCACCGCGCTCTACTTCAAGGGCGACCTCTTCCTGTCTTCGGACGCCGTGTTCGGCGTCAAGTCGAGCCTTGTCGAGGACCCCAAGAAGGTTGACGACGCCGCCGAGGCCAAGAAGTGGGGCTTCAAGTCGAGCTCGTTCCACCTCGTCGACCGTGACTTCATCCTTATCACCAAGGAGCAGGCTCAGGTCGAGCTTGAGAAGGCCCGGGCTAAGGCTCGTGCTGAGGCGAAGAAGGAGGAGCAGGCTGAGGCTGCGTCCATCAAGCAGTAAAAGGCTGTCGAGGCAGGGGTTGTGTTTCTCAGAGAGTGTTCTGGTCGCCTTGACAAGGAGGATAGGTGGCCACTGTGTGTAGCATTCGGTATTATGCAGTTTGTGTACGTATCAAGTGTCGTATGAATGTGGTTATATCCGTCTAAGTGGGTGTGTACATGCGCGCAGTGCAGACATGTCCAGAGCAGGGCAGTCGTCGTCCATAACCTCACTTACACTCCACCGGGAATCGGCTTTGATCGACAGGAACCCATCCTCTCCCCAATCTCGTCGAACAGCTCATGCCAGATCCATCTCAACATCCAATCCCAAGCAAGCAATATTACAGTCTCAACAGCTCGAGCGCAGCGAATACCCGCGTTGGGATGGCCGCGACGTCGCGAAGACGGAGCAGCCCACTTCGGCAGAACTGCTGAATTCCTGAGCGTCGATATCCCGCCCGAATTCGAATTCAACAGTTCAGCCGGAGTGGTCGTACCCGCCAACGACGAACCGGGCGCAATCTGTTGATGCCTACCAGTTTTGCTGGGCATGGTGCGAGCAGAGCTTGGGCTTGGAAGTGCCGCGAATACGTCCGATGCAGAGCTTCTGGGGAAGGGCGGGGAGAGGGAAAAGAAAATGCGATGATGCCATAGAAGGTTGGGCGTGAGAGATGAGCTCCCCGCTCGCCTTGAGCCGACGAGTGCTGTCGCGTTTGGCTCTCTTCTACCATCAGATTAAATGCGCGAAGCTCATGCACGTCAGTTACTAGACCTCTATGACAGTTTAGCAGGCGATAAGACAAGATACATGCAGAGTTTAGGAGCCCCTCGCAGTCTCAGCGACAGTTACTAGCTACGCGAGTGGTTTAGCAGGTGATTAGATGAGAGTTTAGGAGGTCACATCCATCCCCTCGAACAAGCCTCTCTGCGCGTTAGTTTCCGAAACCAAAAGCACCCGGTGACATGTAAGCATACGCACATTGCTCAGCAGCCCCACAGCGGCCCCAGATCTAACTGGAGTACTGCAGAATTTGACGCGAACAGCATCAGCAAGCATAGGAAGCAGAGGAGAGCAAGCACTCGACATGGAGACCCGGACGGATGGGGCATAGCCGCGCTCAACCGCGAATTCAGCAGTTCTGCCGGGACCTTCACCTCCCCTCATCCCTCTCCCCTCACTTCCCCAGTCTCCGATCTATGATCAGCAGTCAGCAATCAGCAATCAGCGCCTCGGCGCTGAAATGTTATGCAAGCTTGGAGAATGGTAGGGGGTCGAGAAGATACATAAAGAACTGAGGATGCATCCATGAGGCCCCAGATTTGTGGAGAAGTAACTCGACAGACAGACATGCCCTCTCTCGCTGTTTTCCTTGGTGTTTTCGCCTCGTTTGGTGGATTCCTGTGAGTGTGGCTCTGTGGCGGCGCTGACTCCAGCTTTGGCTATGACACTGTACGTTCGCCAGACTTTCTCCTTTCACTTCGCCACTGTCCATCCTCATTTCCCTTTGATGGGTGTCTACTGCCAGTCGCTATGACTGCAGTAGACCGCCGCTGGCCTTGCCCTGGTGCCGTTTCCCCCTCCACCAATACTCCGCTCGCCGCGCTCGCTCGCGCTAACCCCAGGGCTACATCGCCGGCTGCAAGGAGATGCCCGCCTTCCTAGAAGTCTACGGCGACCTCCAGCCCGACGGGCACTACAAGCTGTCCACCGCCACCGACTCACTCATCACCTCCATCCTCTCCGCCGGCACCTTCATCGGCGCGCTGGCCGCCTCCACCATCGGCGACTGGATCGGCCGCCGCCTCGGCATCGCGCTGTACATCCTCATTTTCTCCGTCGGCGTCGCCCTCCAAACGGGCGGCACGAGCCTTGGCGCCTTCGCCGCGGGGCGTGTCCTCGCCGGCCTCGGTGTTGGCGGCACCTCCGTCCTGGTGCCCGTCTACCAGGCCGAATGTGCCCCGCGGCGTATTCGCGGCATGATCGTGTCGGGATACCAGTGGTTCATCACTGTCGGCCTCCTCATTGCTGCCATCGTCGTCGACCAGACGAAGGGACACAAGGGGAAGAGCGCGTACCAGATTCCCATTGGGATCCAGTTCGTCTGGGGCGCCATCCTCGGTTTCGGCGTGGTTATCCTCCCAGAGAGCCCGAGGTGGCTCCTCTTCAAGGGGAGGGAGGAGGAGGCGAGGCGCAGTCTTGCCAAGCTTGCCGGCCAGGCGCCTGACTCGCCGGCTGTGAACGACGAGTTTGATGAGATTGTCGCCACGCTCGAGAACGAGCGTAAGCACGGCGGTGGCAGCTGGGCCGACTGCCTCAAGATGGGCCGCCACCGCGTCCTCCAGCGCATCATCACTGGCATGCTTCTGCAGGCCTTCAGCCAGCTCTCGGGCATCAACTTTATGTGAGCGACCTTGCCCCCCTTCTGTTGAGGCCCACGCTGACTCCAGCTTCTACTACGGCACCTCGTTCTTCAGTGCGTCCTCGCAGCTTCAATTATCCCCGTTAACATAGCTGACATCAGCCGCCAGCGGCATCTCGAACCCCTTCCTCATCACGATCGCGACCAACGTCGTCAACGTCGGTATGACTATTCCCGGTATGCTCCTCGTCGACCGCCTCGGCCGCCGCCCGATGCTCCTGTACGGCAGCGCCGGCATGGCCGTTTCGCAGCTTATCGTGGCGGCCGTCGGCGTCGCGCGCCCCATCACCGACCAGGCGGCGCAGAAGGTGCTTGTGGCGTTCGTGTGTATCTTCATCGCGCACTTTGCGTCATGCATGGCCCCGCTGTCGTGGATCGTCACGTCAGAGCTCCCGCCGTACTCGCTCCGCACTAAGAGCATGTCCCTGTCGACTGGTGAGTGACCATGTACAGACAGTGCTGACGCTAGCTTCCAACTGGATCTTGTAAGTTGACAGCTGAAATGAGGGAGGTAGCTGACGTTAGCAACTTCGGCATCGGATACGCTACGCCGTACATGGTCAACACTGGCCCCGGCAACGCGGGTCTCAAGACGAACGTGTTCTGGATCTGGGGTGGCTTCTGCACACTCTGCTTCGTGTTCACCTACTTCCTCATTCCCGAGACCAAGCAGCTCTCGCTCGAGCAGATCGACCTGATCTACGTGAGCACTCTGAGGAAACTGTGATCAGCCGCTGACGCGCAGCTCAACTCGACTCCGCGCAAGTCCGTTGCGTACCGCAACCGCCTGATTGCCGAGAATATCCACCAGCACACTGACCGCGGCATGTCCGGTGCCGAGAAGCGGGACGGTATGGACCCGGTGGAGCACGTCGAGAAGGGTGAGGTGTAGGAGGCGGGTTGAGATTGTACGAGGTGGTGGAGAGAGTGTGCATGTGAGGAGCGCGAGGAGGAGATAGTGCTCCTCGCGAAAGCCAGACTGTCGACTTGGTCAGTAATCGCCACAGCCAGATAAGCAGTCGTCGCTAGTTGTCGAATGAAACCATTCCAGAAACCTTTGGGTGGGGCCGGTCGAACATTGTTGTGCAGGTGAATTTTGGTGATAAGCTGGGGACTTTGATCGATAACCTCTGCCTTTTCGGAGGATCGCAAAGTACGGTTTTCACGAGTATATATCTGTTTTGTCGTGCGAGGAGGTCGTCGTCTCCGCCTGGCCTAACGGGAAGCCTCCTCCCTGCCTCCCTGCCTCCCTGCCTCCCTGGCAACACCGCGGCAAAGTGAAGTCGGCAGACCGCGGCACTTGCCCGAGCTCACCCTGGATAAACCGCTAGAGCCGACTATGACGTTAGATAAGTCTAAGTCGGGCATCGCCGACTGTTACTCCAACCTTTGATCAAACCCGGGTCGCGACCGAGCAGTAACCACCACACTGGATCTTATACTATAAACCTGTAGCGCGATCTCTTGCTGTTCCTCCTCGGCTCTCCCCTCTCATTCTGACTCGACCGGCTAGCCACTCCGATAAGTAGACGCCTCGACTTTATAAGATCGACAACACCTCCCAACCATTCTCCCTCTCCCCGCTACCAATTCCATACTCTATCCCCTCCCCCACCTAAGGCAGCCCACAATGATCACCTCGGACGCAACCTCAGCCTCTGGCGCATCCGCGCCCACCAAGTCGGCCGGCGGCGCCGACTCGTCCTCTCGCGTCCTGCACCGCAAGCTCGGCGCCGGCATGCCCATGGCCACCCGCGCCGAGGGCAACTACCTGTACACAGCGGACGGTGCCAAGATCCTCGACGCGTCCGGCGGCGCCGCCGTCGTCAGTGTCGGGCACGGCGTGCCCGAGATCATCGACGCCGTGTGCAAGCAGGTAGGCACGCTGCCGTACGTTTCGTCGGCGGTATTTGGCATCGAGCCGGCCGAGGAGCTCGCCAAGAAGATGTGCGAGGAGGCGGGGATGGCGCGCGCTATCTTCCAGTCGGGCGGGAGCGAGTCGGTCGAGTCGGCCATCAAGGTGAGCGCAACAGAGGGGTGTGGGCTGATGGAAGCTTTGCAGGCAGTACCATGTGGAGAACGGGCAGCCGGAGCGGGTCAACTATATCTCGCGCGAGATCTCGTTCCACGGCAACACGTTGGGTGGTGAGTGAGGTCGTGTGCAAACACGGCGCACCGACAGCTCGAAGCTAACTCTAGCCCTGGCGCTCGGCCGGCACGACCTGAGGCGGAAATACTTCCTCCCCCTCCTCCCTACTGACGTCTACCACTCTGTCTCGCCATGCAACGCCTACCGGTTCAAGAAGGACGGCGAGTCGGACGCCGCCTACGTCCAGCGCCTCGCTGACGAGCTCGACGCCAAGATCCGCTCTCTCGGCCCCGAGACGGTCGCCGCCTTCTTCTGCGAGCCGATCGTCGGCGCGGCTGCCGGCTGCGTCCCCTTCGTCCCGGGTTACCTCCGGGCGATGAAGGCCGTGTGCGAGAAGTACGGCGTGCTCTTCTGCCTCGACGAGATCATGTGCGGCGCGGGCCGCAGCGGCAAGATGCACGCGTGGATGAACGACGGCGATAACGGCGAGGCGCGGCCTGATGTTCAGGTACTTGGCAAGGGCCTGTGTGGAGGGTATGCGCCGCTGAGTTGCGTGCTGGTGGGCGAGCGCATTGTCAAGGTGCTCCAGAAGGGGACGGGCGCGTTTATCAACGGGTACACGTTCCAGTCCAGTGGGACGGGCACGGCGGCGGGTCTGGCTGTGTACGACTACACGCGCAAGCACAAGCTGTGAGTTGGACTGTGGCGTGTGTCGCTGACATCAGCATCGAGAAATGCGCCGAGCGCGGCAAGCTCCTCGAGAAGCTCCTCAAGGAGCGCGTTGGCGGGCACAAGAACGTCGGCAACATCCGCGGCATGGGCCTCTTCTGGGGCGTCGAGATCGTCAAGGACAAGGCGACCAAGCAGCCCTACAAGTGGACCGAGGGCATCAACGCCAAGATCGGGGACGCGGCCCTCGCGCGCGGCGTGGCGGTGTACTACGGCTCTGGATGCGTGAGTGTCTGTGAGCGTTGTGAACAAGACAGCAGCTGGAGGTTCAGTGGGAAGGGCAGCGCTGACGCACAGGCGGACGGCTGGGACGGCGACCAGATCATGATCTGCCCTCCGTACACGATCACTGAGGACGAGGTGGAGCGCGTCGTCGACACCGTCAAGGAGGCCATCGACGAGGTGCTCGGCAACTAGATCTACACTGCATGAGCCTAACGTAGCGCGATGGACGATGATATCTGCCGTACTGCGTCCCCTATTAATGCTTTCTAACGCCTACAGTCGGACTACACGTTTCTAACCCGACCGTCCGTCCAAGCCCCAGTCCAGCTGGGTCGCTTGGACCGTGACGACCACGAGCTAGATCTGACTATAACCCCTCCATCTCCTACACTGCGAACCCGGCCTTGACCCGATCAATGCGGGCCGCCTCACGCATGAACTCGCGCTCCTTCTCGCTACGCTTTTGGATATCGACGCTGGCGCGTGCTGCTGTCAGCGCTCGCTCACCCAGCCTCTCCCTCCCCTGCCATACAGTTCCCACCCTGCCATGTCCCATCTTCCGACCCCTGTTACCGAGCTCCGCCAACTCACCCTCAGTCAACTCGACCTCGACGAAATCGGCCATATCGCCCCACCGCACCGGCGCCCCATCGTGGCGTACAGCATGGTGCACGAGGCTGCGCCGCCACGCGCGGTCGTCTAGCTTGTCCGCGCTGAGGCTTCGGTTGTGCGCGCGGCCGTGGCTGTGGCCCAGGCTGCTGTGGGCGAGGGTGTGGTCCAGGCTGTGGCTATGGTTGTGCCTAACGTGGTGGCTGGGGCCGAGGGTATAGCTGTAAGTCGTCCCCTGGCCGTGGCCGTGGCCATGGCTCGAGCTCGAGCCAGCGCGGGCGTGCCCGTGGTGTCCGTCCATGATCGCGCGCTGTCCGTGCCCGTCAAAGCTTGTACGTCCGAGCCCGTCGATACTTGTTCGCGCACGCGCACCGCCCCGGCCGAGGGACGAACGGTCGATACTCGTCCGCCCACCCTTCACACCGCCGCCGAAGTCGTCAAGATCTCCGCGACCTGCTCGGTGGTGGCCGTAGCCGACACCATCGATACTCGTCCCGCTCAGCCCGTCGAGGCTCGCGCGCCACGCGCGGCTGAGACTCCCGCGGGCGCGGTGGCCGTATCCGACGCCCTCGATGCTCGTGCGGCTCCCGCGGCTGGAGCGGCTGAGGGTGCGGTCGAGGTCGTGCAGCGCGATAGTCTCGGGTCCCCTATTGCCTCGTCCAAGCCCGTCGACGCTCGGGCGACTGAGGCCGTCCACGCTTCCCCGGCCGCGCGCCTCATTAATCGACGTAGTTCCTGCCGTCGACGCCGTGGCGGTGGACCCCGACTGCCCCGACTGTCCACTCGAGTAACTCGAATAGCTCGAATAACTCGAATAGCTCGACTGCCCCCCGTCCGCCCCGTCCCCCAGCCAGCCGCGCTTATGCCCCTTCACCTTCGCGCGCCACGACCCGGTCCCTTTGCCCAGCCCCGTCCCCTTCCCCTTACCCACAGAGCCACCACCCGTGCCATCTCCGCTGCCACGGGTGTCGGGGCGGGTGAGGCCGCGTTCTTCGAGAGCATACTCCCACTCGGCATACCCGTCGGGATCGCCAGCGTCGACCCAGCTGTGTACTCTCTGGGCGTCGCGGGGCGGGCGGAGGCGGCGGAGGCGGAGGCGGGTGGTTAGGAGGGTGGCGAGGGCGCGGGCGCGGGTGAGGAGGCGGGTGGCGGGAGAGTTGGAGGTGGGGTCGCGCGAGGGGGATGTGTAGGAGGGATAGATGGACGAGGCGGGGGAGAGGAAGGGGTTCGCCTCGGCGGCGGGGGAGGTGTCCATCTCGCCGAGGTTGAGTCGAGGACGACGGGCCCTGGTCGATGTCGAAGTCGGGATCGAACCGCCCTCAAGAGCGAAGAGTGGATAGCGGCGAGTGAGGACCGGTATAAGGCTTGGACCAAGGTGGAAGAGAGGAGAGAACTGGAGTATTGATGGGAAGTGCTTGAGGCTTGGAGCGGTAGCGTTGCTCCAACTCAAGCTTGGGCTCCTGCACGGCCAGCGCTCTTGCTATTCGCTTCCACTGACCACGGACGGGCCTCCATGTCGACATGCTTCTGTGTCTGAGCTCACCAAGCGTGGAGGGCACAGACCAGATGGGAAGCGCACAGTCAATACAGGCCAAGCGCTGGCCCACCGTCATGGGTGGTGGCAAGTACTCGCACTCACGGGTGAAGCTGGCTCCCACGCACGCACGCTGGTGAGGTACAGTTGAAGGGGGACATGAGCATGACGGTGGACACGGGATAGATAGGAGTGCTGTCGCAGCAGTGGGAGCACGCTGTCGCGATGAGGGCTTGTGGAGCAAAGGGCGTCTGGCAACCGTCATCCAATTGCCACCACTGACCCATCTCGCTTCTTCGATGCTTGACTCGATATCACGAGAAGGACTCTGCCCACGGCCAGAGCAGCTTCGCATCAGCAGCATGGGAACCTTTCTTGAGCGTATATCAGCCTCTGCCACCTCAACAACCTATCCCCAACTTCTACCTCTCGCCACCCCGCCCAACACATCACCAGCCTACGCAATCGTTAGCAAGCGACGATGCCCCCCAAGAAGCAGACTCCCAAGCCCAAGCCTGATGCCAAGGGTGGCAAGTGAGTCTGCCCCAGGCCTGTACTGTAGTCCTGCAGGACGGCCCAGCGGGCTTGATGCCCCTTCCTTCCATTTGCGTCTCCCCTCCCCTTCTCCTGCTCTCTCTTTACCTCTCATTCCGTTGTCCTCCCTTCTCCCAAGTCCGAGCTCGAGTCCAAGTCCACGCACAGCTCGAGCTCAGACTGTCACCCTCCTCCTCTCCTTCATCCCTTCACCATCCCCTCACATTGCCCCGCCCGCCTCCCCGTCCCTATTACCTCGATGTGAGAGCTGACACCAGGGGCGGCAAGGATGCAAAGGTACCTCTCCCCTCCAGCGCCAATGGACGTCGCTGACAGCAGGGCGCCGGCAGCAAGCCCGGCACGAAGCCAGCGGCCGGCGGCGGCAAGAAGGGGACCAAGAAGTAGGCCCCTCCTGATAGTATCCCAATCCCAATCGGGCGCGCTGCCAACGCTTGCGGACGTCCATATCAGTGGAGGAGGGCCCAGGTGTCTGAGTGGAGTGAGGAGTGAGGCGGTGAGGCAAAGTTAGTGGAGTCAAGCATATGTACGCATTATCTTCTTCCACCTGCTCAACATGCGGTAGGAGGTGAGGTTGGCAGCTCTCGACATGAGGATCAGTGGCTGTCAGAAGCACTCACGTGCCGACGGTAGGCGCCGCGATACGCAGCCGCGATAAGAGGTCTCGGGCGCACGTAAACTGTGAACAACAGACAGTTCGGCCTCTTAGCGCGACTGCATGCCCATCTGCTATCTCACTCGAAATCGCCGGCGGCATCGAGCGGAACGACGCAGACGCGACTGACCTCCACCTGGGTGTGTCGCGGAACAGCCTAAACTCGCCACGTGCTTATCGGCCCAATACTATCGGGCGCTCGGGCCTCCGGGGTATCCCACCCCGAATGTCCGATGCCCACTCTTGTCCACTGTCCACAACGTCCTCAAATCCAGCTTGTCCACGCGCTGTCGAAGCATCATCCCTCTCCTCCCCTCGACGCCTCTCGGACCATCTTGCATCTGTTTGCATAACAGCGCTCGAGCCTCCCCGCATCCCCAGGATCCCCACACGGCCCCGCACCTCACTCGCCTCGAAGGCACTCGCCTCGAAGCCGACAACACTCGCCAATCGACCTCGCGTATCTCAAGTCCATCGCTCGATATCAAGATCACGACGATAACGGCCCGAGCACCAGCACTCTCCATCGCCCACACCCGGCGACAGACAAAGTGACACCCTCGAGCACCCCCTCCCCATCTCCGGCCTCCTCCACCGCCGGCACCCCCTCCCCCTCGTCTCGCCCACCCACCTGGCTCGAATCCGAGGACGACGCCATGGCCTCCGCCCTCAAGCTCTCCCCCGCGCTCAAGGCGCTCATCAAGCTCCCCGCCGCTCGCGGCTCCCCCGTCCCAGCGCCAGCTGCACCGGTACTCAAGTCGCTCTTCGACAAGGTCCGCAAGACCGGCGAGGCCGGCGGCGTGGGGCGCGACACGTGGTTGACGATGAACACGGGCGCGCTGTTCGCCATCAACTCGCCCGACGCGCTGTGCCAGCTCTTCGACTATGCCACCACCGAGGATGACACCAAGGGCAAGGTGCAGGCGGCCGCGGTGATGCGCGAGTCGGGGCTCAAGTCGATTTCGTTTGTTGGTGTGAGTTTGCGAACGACGAGTCGGTGGTGTGAATGCAGGCGAGAGGGGGCGACGTGGTCGTCGTCATGGATATCCACAAAGAGCTACCAGGTTGTGCACTAGCGGCCACCAGCGACCAGGCGGCCGCAGACGGGGTTCTATTTTCGACGACTCGTCACGTCCACCCACGCGCTCGCGTCCTTGTCTCGCGTCACTCTCACTTCCCTGTCCTCTACCTCGGCCGGCTCGTGCTCGAGTTTCTGCTGACACCAGATTCCCCGAGTCATCAACAACCTCAACGCGCTCCGCGACCACATCCCCGATGACGTCAAGGGCGGTCTTTCCACCAAGCCTCTCCGGTGAGCCCCCTCCCTACTTCCGTCGACACTCTCGCCCTGCCCGGACTCGCTAACCGCAGCGAACCGCACGACATCGCTGCACTCTACCAACGCGGCAAAGCCCTCTGGGAGGGCATCTACGAGCCGCACAGCGCCAAGCTCCTTGCCAAGCTCGCCGACTCCCACCCCGACCTCCCCGTGCACATCGGCAACTCGCACTACGGCCCCCTCCTCTCTGACCCAGCCGGGCCCCCGCCCGAGGGCGCCTTCCTCCTCGGCCGCGTCCTGACCTCGGTGATTGCCATCGCCGGGCTGCGCGCCCAGACCGGCGTCGGGCCGCAGGTGACCAGCCACGTGTTTGGTCTCAAGAAGGCGCTCCTCGAGGGCGGTGGTGGTGATGGGTTGGAGGTTAAGGGGCAGGAGTGGCTGACGAGCGATGAGGGCGTGACGTGGGTGTTGGAGAGTGTGGATGAGATCGGGGCGGTGATGCGGGGGGAGAAGTAGCCGAGCGGACGAGCAGCGAGCGCAGCGAGCTGCGAGGGTGCGTACGAGGAGATATGGGAGGGAATCTGAAGACGTAGAGAGGAGCGGAAAAGATGGGCACTCGTGCGGAACTCCCGGGGTCACTTCGCCACGTCCGCGCGCTGTCCACTGTATCATCGATGTATGTCTTGCACCTTGCACACCTTGCAATGCGGAGGTGGAGCTCCAACTGATCGGCAAAGACCTCTCGACGGGGAGGGAGGGGTGACGG